>VZRI01002520.1:136285-244377 GCA_013397515.1 Upupa epops | reverse complement strand
GTGAAACAGGAAACAGGGAAAAAATGCCAAGACTGCTTTTATACTGGGATTGCTGGGGTGGCAGCCAGGAATGGTCAATGGTATCATGACCACCCTGCAATGCAACACAAAGAGCGAGCACCACCCGGCTCTGTGGCACCAAGCGTTTTATCCAGGAATAAACCCACTGAGACAGAAACAGACCTGGGCTCCATCGCTGGGATGTGCAGGGTTTCCTGTAAACCCAAAAAACCCACTGAATGCAACTGCAGAAGACCCAAGCCACCACAAAGGCTTGAGATCTGCCACCCCTAAGGCTTCTTCCCCATCATTCCTGCACCCCGGCTCCAGACCTGAGCACTCCAGGTTTTGCTAAAGGAAACAGACTAACAATCATAAAAACTGCTCCACCAGGGTGCATAACCTAACCCTCACAGCTGTGGAAGCACAGCATCCAATACTTGGGGTAATATAGCTTCTTCAGCTCCAGCAGCTTAGTATTCATCAGATTTCCCCGTGTTCCTTCATCTCCCACCTTGGAGATCTTCCTCACCTTTCCCCCAACATTTGTGATGGTTCAGGGGTGCTTCTGCTCCCCACAGTCCAGCCTGATGCTGCCAGCCTCCCAGGAAGAGATCTGCTTCTCGGGATTACTTCAGGGAAATTCAGCTGCAGATACTATAACCCTGGCGGAAATTACTAAATAAGAGAGTTATGAGTCCTGCTCCAAGAACAAACAGGCTCATGCATCTGCAGTCCTAGACAGACTGTGTATGTGTGTGCAGGATAAACAGATGAAAGAAATAAGCAGGTAAGTCAGAGTAACTGTATCTGCTCATACTGCACTCAGGATAATGCCCCTGAATGTCAAAGCACCACCTTATTTTAGTTTTGCTGGGTCTTTCCCTGAGGAATCCTCCAGATCATTTCTGACCTGGGTGGTTCATTTTCACCCTACACATCGAAAAGCTCCATGAGAGTGAAGACTGACCCCTCCCATCCTGGTACTCCGAGGTCTCCAGCAGTGGTCCAAGGGCCCAGCTGGGTCTCTCTGCAGGGATGGGAGCAGCTCCTATCTGTACCAGTGCGTGCAGAGGCAGCCCAGGTTTGCACTGGTAATCAGAGAAACCTTTGGGTTGCAAGAGAACCTTAAAGATCATCAAGTCCAACCATTCTCCCAGCATGGCCAGGTCGCCACTAACCCCTGCCCCTCATCCCACATCTCCACGGCTCTGCAATCCCTCCAGACGTGGGGACTCTTCCACTGCCCTGTGCAACCTAGGCCAACTGTGGGGAACACTTATGGGGCAGAAATTGCTCCTCAGGGCCAATCTTAACCTCCCCTGGGGTAACTTGAGGCTGTTTCCTCTGGAAGAGAACAGACTCACCTCTACCTTGCTCCAACCTTCTGAATTTCAGAGAGTTGTTGAGAATCAGAATGTCTTCCCTGATCCTCCTTCTCTCCAGTTCAAGCCGCTGAGTTCCCTCTGCCCCTCCTCACAGCACTGGTGCTCAATCCCCTTCTCTAGCCCCATTCCCTTCTCCAGTCCCTCGACAGCCTCTCCATGTCCTTCTGGCAGGGAGTCAGAGGCCCAGAGCGACTCCAGGATTGGAGGTGGGACCTACCCAGCGCCTAGCACAGGGGGCCAGTCCTTGCCTTGGTCCTGCTGGCCACACTATTTCTAATTCAGTTTCTGGATCTCCTGGGATCAGCCCATTTCAGTGGAATGGGCATGTTCCTAGAAGATTATTCTTATGGAAACATCTGTCCCTGGAGGCCCTTTCAGGAGGAGGGTATCCTCCAACTCATTCATAGTGTAGTGCTGCTGGAGAACATCCCTGCTACAGGAACATCCCTACAGCCTGCAGGGGCCATGGAGGGAAGGGTCACTCCTAGGCTCAGTGCTTCACCTCCAGCTTAGATGTGCTGCCAGATCCTGAACTCCAAGGCTAGAGATACCCCAAAACACCAAGAAGCACCTTCTCCCTCCATGGAATTACGTGCTCCTGCCTCTGTCTGCAGACAGGCTGTTTCAGACACAGAACCCCTGCCAATGCCTGGATGGACATTGCTCTCTTTTAGCAGCAACACTGCGTTTATCATGTAAAAGGTTTTACCTTCTTCGGCTTCCAGCTCTACCAGTGAAGATACCAACACGCCCATCTCCTGACATTTTTTGCTGTGGGCCTTTGACTTCATGTGTTTAGTCAGATTCCCTGAAAAGAAGCAGACAAGACGGTTTGGTCAACTCGGTGCTTTTTTCTGTTCAGTTCAGGTTTTTTTATCCTTTTTTTTTCTCTCTTTTTTTTTCCTTCCCACCCTCCCCCGTCTTTTTACCTTTTTTTTGTCGTTTTTCTTTTTCCTCACTTCTTTTCTCCTCCATTTTGCAAGGTCAGCAGTAACGACTTCATTTGGCCTTGTCTGGACAAAGAGGCCTCTGACTGTCCCCAGACCATTCCCCACAACAAATCCCCAAACATGACACAAGGCTAAGTCCTCCCTTTCGTTCCTCTTTGCACTGGGGAGGAGGATGAGGAGGGGCTGGCAGGGCTGTGTGACCTTTCAGGTGATGCACAGCCTGAAAGCACCGTTGGGGTGCACTTTAGGGTTTGGGGAGATGAGAGGTCTTGGGTTGCTTTCAGCTGTATGGTGCAGTGAAGAGAAATGGTAGGGAAGTAGGCAAGAGAAACACATCTCAGTCCAGCATCACCTCCCACCATATTCCAGCACACAGGGTCACCCTCCTGGAGGTGAGGAGCTCTCAGCACCACAGGGTACACCAAAATGAGTGATGATGGAAAAACCCCACAACCACCCTCTCCCAGCAGGATGGCTCTGATGCTCTAGCATGCACTAGGGAAATGTTCTCAGCTCGTTGGAGCAGGACTCATGGAAACTCTCTGGAGCCCTGTGCACCACGGTCTGGCAGCACTGGGAAAACATACTGAGCACTCACGAACAGCCCAAGCGAGGGGGAGGTCACTGTTCCTGTGACTGTGGGGTCATCGGTTCCTGCTCTGAGCCAGAGGGATGGATAACCTGTGGGCATAGTGGCCTTGCAGGGTACCTCTCTAACTCCCAAATTATGGGCAGGTTAATTAGACAGTTATTAACCCAACCTATAGCCAAGGGAAACACTGAACAAAGGGGAACCTTTGCTGAGGGGAAAAAGGTGGGTAGGTGGAATAGAGAAAAAAATTAAGGGCACGAGAAATAAAGGAAAAACCATCCCATTTTCCCCTTTCCTCTCCAGCCCAGTGCAGGAGCTGGCTGAACCTTCCAAATCACTGCAGAGGCTTGAGGTGCCCTTAGCCTTCCCGTTAGCCTGTTCTCCACCTAAGGGCACTGCTGAACACCAGGGGTGTTTTTTGTGTTTTTCTCACCAAAAGAAAAAAAAAAAAAGAATTCTCACACTTTGTTATAACCTACAGCTGAGGATGGAGCTCCCTCCGCTGGTATCCCACAATCCACAGAGTCCCCTGGTCCCTGAGCTGGGTGGGAGTACAGAAGGGCCTCTATCAAGCTCTCCTCCCGCTGCTCAGAGTAGTATAAATAAATAAGCAACTATTCATCAGAGCAGAGAATTACCCGTGACGCCCTCCTAGCTCAGAAGAGCCATAACCATCGAGCTACCAAGTTAGCTTCTCCTCAGCCCATGAATTATTTATTTAGCCCATTTTATATAAAATGGAATAGCTCCAACAGGAAAAGCCGAGAGAGACAAAGGCTGACTCTATATCCTTGTGTATCTGGCACCCATCTAGATGTGGATTCAAAGGATATTTAATAATTCAAATGCAGCAAAACAGCTCCAGTAAGAGAGATTTATTATTTTTAAACTTCACGCCTAACTACCCAGAGCCCCGAGGTTGGGACACTCAGGTAATGAGGATGAGGAGCTTGGCTCAGCTCCCTGCTCCAAATGAGGACCCTCTTTCTCCACTTTGGACCAGAGGTTTCACTGCGGACCCAAAGACACCCGGTCAGACAAGAGTGTGATCTCACAGACACCCCTGGTCCCAGTGAATCACCATTGTCTTGAAGTAAAAAATAGTTTTGCTCACATCCCAGGAGCCCAAACTGTGGCCTCATGGAACTGGAATTTAATTTTGGACCTAACTAGCAAAAAGACAAGCTGACTCAGTCTTTGAAATCAAACCTTGCTACTGCCTGTCCATCACAGCCCATCACTCTTGGCTAGCGAAAGTGAGCCATCCTCACTCAGTTACCACAGCAAAATTCCCCGCTGGATCCCCTCCAGTGACAACAAACACAGCAAAGGAGCCCGACTAAATGTACGATGTGTGCAAGGGACTGCTGGTTTAACCTCTGCTCTGTGACACCTTGGGAATTCACCCATGGCATGACCCCCATGGTGAAGGGAAGGTCCACCAAGCGGTTTGGTGCTACCACATCCCCAAACAAGCTCATAGATTCCCCCAAGTACATGGAGTCCTCCAGACTGGGAGGGCTTCATTCAGGGCTCGAGGGGCTACTGAATCCAATGATTTGGGCAAGACTGTAGCCACCCCACACTCCAGGGAAGGACTCTAGTCCTCAAAGGTCTGTAGTGTCCCCCTTGATCACTTCAGATGTCTGAAGTGGGTACATGCACAAGTCCTCTCCACTGCCTTAGCTCCAGTGCTGTTCACACACTATGTGCCTTCTGCTGTTGCAGGGCTGGGCAGACATGGAGAGCCCAGCCAGCTGCTTCTGCTGCCTACAGCTTTGCAGCCACTGCTTCACTGCTCCTCAATTTGACTCCGCTCCACCCTGAGCCATGGTTTGGGTTGACAAGTTCTGCCAGAAGCCATCAGTGTCACTTCCTTTTCATTTTCTTTCCCTGGAGGCAACTGCCCTTGTGCAAGGCAACAGCATGGCCTCTCCTCTTCCTTCTCCACCCAAGCTGCCTGCACTGGAGGGAGCTGGAAGGTTTTGCAAAACCCCCTGTGCAAATGAGTTTATGCAAAACCCCAAAGGGCCAATTCACAGCAGCTGTTCTACTGTTTTCTCCTCTGCTTCACATATTCCTTGGCTCTCATTTGTTTAGATAAGGCAGCGCCCACACTGATGGACCAGATAAACCCACAAAGCTCGTGAAAATCCCCTGGGCTATGGTCTGTCCCTGCACAGCACCCTGCAGCCCAAAGGGACACCCCAACAACACCAGGATGCTGCTCAGCCTTGAGGGAAGAGGCTCAGAGGGCCAGATCCTCATCCAATCTAAATCTGTGTCAGTTTAAGAGAGTTAGAAGCTCAAGATGTATTTTCACCATCCAAGAAGTTGAATTATCTTCTTGGGAGCAATTTGGACGACAATAATATTTATCTTATCAGGGTTCCCCTTACAGTTTGTGTTTTCAAACCCCTTAATTAATGCTGGCAGGATCAAATGCTCAAATCCTTCGGCAAACTTCCAGTAAAACCAACACCACTTTGCTTAAGGAAAAGCTGGACGTGAATCCTACAAGGAAGGACTCAGGGCTACTTGTTGCTTTACGGGGTTCTGGTTCCCAACTTAAATAAATACCCCAAACCCACAAAGCACTGGAAACAGTGGGGAAAAACATTAGAAGGTGCAAGAGGCAGGGAAGGTGGATTTAAATAGCAGAAGTTACACTGAATCCTAAGCAACTAAGAGGTCCTGGCTAAGGGTCACTTATCAAAAAGCTCCTAAATTTGAAATAAACTGTCTGCATTTTGATAAATTCAGGAACCGGTGGAAACTGTAAGCCCAGCCCACTACTGCTTCACTGGGGTATCAGCACAGCTCTCATTATTCCTGCCTATAGCTCTATGTTATCAGCTGCTTAAGCTCTTCTGATGTCATGAGATCTTATTCTGGACTTAAAGCAGCTTAAATACTCATGTTGTTTTGAGAAAGCTACAACCCCAATGATCCAAAGGCACTTAAAGCAGCTTAATAGGGACTGGAAGTGATTTCCCAGTTAAGTTTAAAGAGGATAAATTAATTTTTCCAAGTATCTATGGTCATATTTTAATGGTGGCCGAGTTAAAGGAAAAACAGGGAACAGAAATGCTAAAATAGCTGGAAAAATCATCCCATCTGTGTTGGGCATTTCTTTCTGTTCCTCCTATTAAATGTGAAAAAATTAACAACAACAAAAACCCTAGCAAATGCCCAACCGCATGATCTCAGTGTCCAGGGGCACATTGTGATCCCAATTCTCTCAGCTTTCCAGAACTGATGTATTTTCATAATTCTTCATTTCAAATAATGCACAAGGGGAGCAAGAGCAGACTCACTCACACACAGAGAGCCAGCCACGGGCCAAAACTCTTAATCCCAGATCAACCCTTGAAACAGGTTTTAGGCTGGGACTTACATAATGCACAAGCCTTGATTTAGGTCTTGGTGGGTAGAGCAAGTCCCCAGGTGAGGCTCCATGAGAAGGAAAGCTTTAACTTACAGCAGATAGGATATAAAGATTTCAAAGTTTTAAATTCATTAATATCTTCTATAGTCACCGACTTAAAGGAAGGAATTTGAACATCCAGCCTGTCAATAGAGGTTCAATAGAGGCGGTCAAATATCAGCCATCCCCTGGATGCTTGTGTTAGATGACAGCTAACCCACCCCCCAGCAGCTTGTGTTAGATGACAACTAACTCTCCAGCAAGGTGCCAAGGCTGGATTCGCAGACTTCAACACACAGAGCATTTCCATGTTTGCCGTTCAGTTTGGTGCTGAGACTTCACGGCTGCACTCTTTCAAAAAACAGCAGCTAATATTTCACTTAAGTTTGCCAGTCTTTTACTTCCAGCCCTCATTCTGTTGGTTTGGGGTTTTTTTCAACCTTACCCTACAAAGTTAAAAGATTCCTCTTGCTCAGTGTTGAATCTCCTGTCTGGACCACGAGGTCATTTTCTGCTCCCAGCAACACATCTCAGGCCACACTGCATGCAGGAACAGCCAGCACATTCCTGAGGATAACCCTGTCCTCATCCCATCATAGCTTTGTGATACCCCCAGGAGCAGGGGGAAGCAAAGCCTCCTCCCAACAGCATCTCACAGGGATGCTCAGACCTTCTCCCCCTTCCCAGCCGCTAAGGAAGGGCCCCAGCACACGCCGGGCTCAGGGAGGTTTTGCAGATCTACAGATCAACCTGCCCTGCTGTAACAGCAGTTAATTCTGCCAGAGCTTTCCGCCAGTTGGACCTGCTCTGGAGTTTCCAGAGGAGGCTTAGCAGAGCGCTGAGTCTGCTTGAGCAGTAATAACAATAATAAACTGTGCAGCCATAACCTTGCCTTTAAGGGCTGAAGGGGTAATGCTTTTAATATATTAACATGTCCAATAACCTCAGTGCCTGTCATGTGCTGATTTAAGGAACTGCAAACTGATTTATTAAAGGAGGCCTATGGCTGAGGACATGAAGAAGTCTGGTGTCTGGAAACTGTGAGTGGACTAGACTATCAAATGGGTATCTTCAGCCAACAGGCGCTGATGTCCTTTACACCTTTTAAATTAATATGAAGCTCCTTGTCTCTCCTGACCTCCAAGAGAAGGCAGCAGCTTCAACACTATGAGGTGCTCCACACACACCCTGCCTAGAAACGTTAAGTTCTGAGCAATCACAACATGAGAGCCTGATGCGAGCCTGAGTGAGAACAGAAAATCACTGTGGAAAAGGATAGCGTCTGCACGGGACAGGATTGATGTGCCAGCACTGACCCACATCCCCAGTCCCCCAGGACAAGGAGTGAATGAAGGGGCTGCCCTTCCCTGGAGGCGCTGGGGATGAGTGATGAGGGAAGGCTGATGGTTCCTGTGTTCCCTCTGGGAAGGTGGTCAAGGGAAAAACTCTCCCTGATCCTCCTGAAAGGGAAAATTGTTAAACTGCAATTTTTTCTTCATTTCCTTTCTCGTAAGAAAACAATGAAGAAGCTGGTTTAACTTCTTTTAAACTAGAGGCCACAGTAACAAATCTCTCAGGAGACCCCTGCTACAGTGGAGGTGGAGACACCTCGTTAGGGAGGAACATTTAAACCTGGTCCAGAACCATAAAAATCAAATAAATCTTCAGAAACCCCCCTTTCCAAGACTGCTGTTTCCATCAGCTAAGCGAGCAAACAAAAATCCAATGGATTTACTTTAAAAGAATGCTAATAAATAACAAGAGGTTTCCCTGCAGGTCCGAAACCCAAAGAAACAGCTTCACTCACAGTGACAGAACCGCACAAAAAGCAGACGAGCAGCCGAATTCATTAGTAAAAAAAAAGGGGGGGGGCCAATCTTTAAACCTCTTTCTTTTGTAGAAGTTTTCCCAGTTCTTGGAACACAGATACGGATTTTCCGGGGCAGAGTNCCTGCATTTAACTGTTTCCAGCCTGAGAGTTCAGAGCATTAGACCATCCTGGAGAGATCTACTACAGCTAAAACAAAGACAGCTCCATAGACATCCACCTTGAGTTTACACTGAAGGCTAAAATGAACTTTGGAAAGCTGGTTTCTAAGAGAGCTTCACCCCAGCTCGTATTTCTGCAAGTGCAGCCTGGGAGCGAGAGCTCCCACTTCTCCATTCTGCAGTGAACTGTGGTTGCACAACTGAACGCCAGCAAGGAGGATCCTCATGAATCACATCACAAACGAACTTTTCCTAGGCGTCTGCAAAATCAGCTGTGAACCACCCACTTCTGCAAACCCCGAGCCGTCTGGTTTGCATCACCAGCAGCAACAATGTGGTAACTGGACTTTAACTGATGATTTTATTGACACACAAGGCTGACTTTTCCTCACTCTTACCCAGTAACTCTCCAAGACCTCCTTGTGTCTCCATCAGCAAAGCCAAGAGCTTGGACCTAAAGCTCTGTGGAGTTTGAGGGCACAGCCAGGGCTCTGACCATCACCCCCTTCCCGCACAGGGCCATTCCCATGCAATTCCAAGTTACCATCATGCAACCATTTGCCCTGAAATCGCTGATGCAGGGAAGTTCTGCCACCTCATGCATCCATGGGCAAAAGGATTGTTTCACATTCCAATCCTGACAACGGCTGGGGTTTATTTCTGAAGGAAGCATTTCCATGCTGCCTTCCTCATGCAAGGTTCCTGTAAAGCTGAGAAAGGGAAGTCCCAAGGAGGCGAGTGTCCCTGTGCCACGTGCAGCCTGCACAGTCAATGCTGACAGCTCGTGTGCTTCAAGGGAGCAGAGGTGAAGAGCAAAGCAGCTGGAGAGATGGTGAAAAGGATGATTTGATCACAGCATCCTCAACAAAAGCCTAATAGCATGGTGGAAAGCAAGGTGAAGTGACAGGAGAGGCTGAATGAATTCACCTCTCAAAGGAAACCCTGGGACGAATTAACAAAAGCAAGAAGGAAAGAGAAAGAGAATGAATCGGAAATAGCTCCAGGCTGGAAAGAGAGAAGGACCCATTGCTGGGATTTGCTGCCTGTGTCTGATGAGAATTTGGCCTCAGATTCGGTATCACTTCCCCAGTGCTCCCCTGCGCCTAGTGACTGCCAGCACGTCGTTACCCAGAAATCACCCACCAGCTTAACTACCAAAACCTTCAGCTCCAGGCACTGCACACCCTGAATATGGACACCTCCTCCAGCAGCACCCCTGGGCAAGCACATATGGCAAGACCCATAGCCCATGCCCCCTCCCCACATCCATGCTGTACAACTTCCTTGGCAGCACCAAGTTTTGCTGGGGTTTAATGCTCTCCCTGAGCGATTCACTGTCCCAGCTCTGCCATCTCCTGAGATCGCAATGATGGAGTGACAGACATTTTGCATCTCTGTCCAGCTCTAGTCCAGAAACTGAACCTGACATCTTCATCGCAAGACTTGCTGTAGCCAAAGATGGAGGGGAGCACTGTCAACCCCACAGTGCCAGTGAGACGTTACTGGGACCTGGGCACCTCTGGCACTTTTGAAAACACTACTGCCACTGTCTCAGAAAAGACTTTTTTTGCATGTGGTTTTGCATGTTCCGCATGGAGGTCACTCACTCACTCACTGACGCAATGCAAAGAGTATCTGGTGGCAGTGAAGATGTGGATCATTAATGACTAGATGTCCTGGAATGGAGGTCTTTAGAGGAAAAGTCTGTTGATGTGATAGAGAAAATGTCGAAGCTGCATGCAACTGCAAAGGATGAAAATGTGCAGCACAAACAGATCCTGAGAGCACAGAAAGCCACCCAAGAACTGTGTCCAGGTGCTCGGTCAGGGATGGTTGTACTCAGGAGCTGCTGAGGTGATTTTGTTTGTAAGTCCCTGCCAATGAGGCCGTATTTCAGGATCTTTCCCTTTAAGAAGCTCAAATAGGATGGTGCAGATGCTGTGCTGCAGGCTGGCAGGGGCAGCCAGCACTCTCCACCGCGAACGCAGATCAGCTTAAGGCAGGACTGCTCCTCTTCACAAAATTCCAGCCAATTTAAAACTCCATCACCCCCCTCCCTCCAACTCCTGGGATTTTTCAGATCCCTAGGAAGGCTTTCCCTTCCCCTTTGCCAGCATTCCCAGGAAGGCTCGTAAGTCAATATACTAAGCAGAGGATCTAGGAGCTGACTGTCTCTTACCTTTGGTTTTAAAAGCAAAGTTACAGTACTTGCAGACATATGGCCTGACGTCTGTGTGCGTGCGAATGTGTTTCTTCAGCATGCTGGGTTTCTTGCAGCGAATTCCACACTCCTCACATACATACTTCCCTCTTCCACGGCCTCGCACATACACATACTCTTCGTTTGATTTGTACCTATGAGCAACAGGTGTCATGATAAAAAAAAAAAGGAAGATTCCCACAACTTTCCTGGATTAATTCAGCATGTTATTGACACCGCCGGCCTCGGTTACAGCTTGCTAGCTCTGGGCCATTAGGCTAAATTCAAAACACCTTCCAAAGGTTTTGCCCAGATGCCTATTTCCTCTTCTGGAATAGGTTCTTACACCCTATGTCTGCTCCTCGGCACAGGCAAATGGCCCAAAGTCTGAGATCAGTCACAGGGTCGCCCAAATGCCATGGTTTTCCCCATCCTCAAACACAAGCTGAGGCACTCACAAGTGAATACAAGTGTCACAGTCCAGCCTGGTGTCTGAATGATCTCCCTCTCAGCCTATGCTGAGTTTCCAGTATCAGTCTGGGAAAAGTACAGGGAAAAGACATCCAAGCTAAACCTCTTGAGATGCAACCTTTCCCACCCATTGGGACAACAGTAAAAGCCAAGGGAGAAGACTGTGGCAGCACACTGCAAATTGCAGTCCCTGCACCAAACTGATAGAAAGAGACACCCAGAATGGACACAAAGAGAAGAAAATACCTAATTTTAAATGATATTGAGCCAACAGTGAATGTAAGCACCACAGACTGCAGGGACAACACCATGGCTTTACCCAAGAGAAGGACATTGGCCACCCATTCTCCACACTGCATTTTCATGTACTTTCTGTCTCCTTCAGTGCACAGGGAAGGCTACATGATGAGGGTTTGAAAAACCTTTGTGAGACTCAGACCAATCACTGAACCTCCTGTCATTTAGCAAATGGAGTCTGCAATTTCCTGTATTTGCAGCACAAGAAGAGTAAGGTAACATGAAATTGGTCCCCTCAGAATTTTTAGAAGCCAAATTCTTGAAGCATGGTACTTATTATTACAATTCGTTTTTCTATCCAGTGTGAATTAAATGTCTGGTCTTCTGAAACCTCCAAATACCCAGCTTTGAAAAATCAGGTCTTCTAAAGCACCTTAATAGGGCAACCAAACACACACAACACCATCAGTCACCTTTTAGCATCCTCCCAGTAAAGCCTGGTCCAGACCAGAATGGTGAGAAAACAGCAGCCAGACTGCAGAGAAACAGGATAGAAACAGCAGTACTAGAAACAGCTAGATCACGTAAATAAGCGGAAATAGAGTAAATACTAAAATAAGAAAGCATAATGCAAAAACCCCCAATAATCATTTGAAACCAAACAAAAATGCACCGAGATCATGGATCCAGCCCTGTCCTGACAGGATGGTAATGACATGGTGCACACAGGATGCATCCAAGCAAATCCATCCCAGTTACCCACAAGTGCAGATTTAAAGACAGTTCAGTCACACTGCATGAACCCGCTATCTCCCACCCAGGCAGAGAGCCCTGGCCCTGACTTCAGTGAGTCATGCACTTAGGAAGTGGTTTCAGTTCCACATGGGGGTTGGGGGGATCTACTACACACAGAACTCAGAACACTCTTCCTGGGTGCCACCTGGTAGACGTGAGTTCTGAACTAAACCCTTCCTCCCCTGCCAAGTCCTGGTCTCCTTGCCTCAAGATGTGCTCTGTAACACCGAGACACTTCGCTTCATAGGAGAGATGCTAAAGATAATGAGTTGCTCACACATTAAGGTGACAAGGATAGAGATTTACTGTGCAGGTTCAGATACAGACTGGAGTGAGGAAAAACTGGTGATTAGACAAGTGCAGTCTTGCCTGAAATACCAGTAGAAGCACCATCATACGTAGGTCTTGATGTCCGACAGTTACACACTGGGTAACACCTTGTGCTTCTGCCCTTCAGCATTAGAAGTTCTCCAGAACTTAACCAATATCACCTGGTAGTCCAATTACTCTTTTCCATCTCCTGTAACTACAGTCACAACAAAGCCATCAACCCTGTGCCCTTCCTGCCCCTCCAAAAAATCTCACCCAACAGCAAAACCCCTTCATGTGCTCATGATTTGTTAGGGATGGCCCATGTGCCCTCTTCCATGAGTCAGTGACTTCAAAACAAAGCAAAAAAAGAGCCACTGGATGCCAGGAATCCTGATTCCTCTTGTATTCAGATTCCTACTGGAGCTTCCCCTTTGCCCTCATTTCTGTCATTATGCTGCTAATGACCTCACCACTTAAAAAATGAAATTGCTCCTTTATCAACCCTGTACTTGCACTACCCCCTTAATTACACTCTGCCATGGAAATCTCTGAGCAAATTCTTTGTGTCCAACAGTCCCTCCACCAGCCTCATTACAGCCATCAGGGTGGCTCTTCCTGGATTAAAAGGACCACACGATGCTGTCTGAAATTAGCCATCCCAGTTTATCCAACACTCCATGAGGCTGAGCTTCAACACAGCTCACTGAGACCAGGATGAGGAGAGAAACAGAAAGAGCAAAATATGAAACAAATACCAAACCAAAGCAGAAGACGAAAGGCAGGGAGGTGTGGGTGCCATAACGTGGAGAAGGCTGCAGCAAAAGCTATCTGCCTCTGGGGGAGGCTATGGTGTGTTTATGGAGATAATTACTTCAGCATGATGCTGCTTCCTCTGTGGATCTAATATGCTCATGATTTGCATCAGAAAGACAAACCAGTGACAGCTCGCTTCACGGCAAGGTTTACCCTGGACAAATCTTCCCGCTCTATTGTGTTCACTGTGAGCAGAGCCCTCTATATCCACAGATGGAGCCTGTGTCAGCAAACCTGGGCTGCTCATGCTCATCCAGAGCTCTGTGGAATTCATAAGCCTGCAGTTAGCAGCCCAGGCACCTCCTCCAGTATCACAGCTCCCTGCTTGCACCAAGATGATCTGAGACCCAGAAGGGTAACTGAGGAAGCTGCCATGAGCTCAGTGACTCATTTAGCAAAGAGTTCTTTCAGGGAGACACACAAACCCACAAAATTTCTGTTCCTTTTGGAAGGTTATTGCTGTGTTCTGCTAGCAAATGCACCTCTGCTCAGTTCTGTGAGCAAAAACTTTGCAGAGCCAGAGGAATTGGCACAGGTAGCACCAGTGCTACCTCAGGCACTGGCCCCAAACCAGATCATCACTGTCTGGAGTCACTAGAAACACAACAGTGGGAAAACATGAACCTGGACAAAGCTTTGCCCCAGCTCTCTCCCTTGAACTTAGCTGAAACACAAAACCATGAAGCATTTTTTTGCTTTGCAGGCTTTAGCTCTTAACATTCGCTGTTAGGAACATCTGAGTATCCTGTTTAGCCACAGACACTTCTTTTTTATTTCCTCAGCGCTGTGAGCCACATCCAAAATCTTCATGTGGCTGAAAACCACACAATAAAACCTTGGAAAGCAGAGGGGGAAGGAAGTTTGGCGGTTCATAGGCAGGAAGGGAGAGCAGGTTTCTGGGGGACTTGTTGCTTCACTACAAGACCCAGTTGGGCTGGATGTCCCCTTCTCTCCTGCTTTCTACAGCTGCCAGGAACTTGCCCTGCACAGTGTGGCTGATGTGACCCTGCTGGCCCCAGTCCCAGCCCCACAGCTGCACTTGCCGTGTTGGAAGTCACACAGGGATAACCCGAGTCTGTGAGTTTCCACCACCTGAAGCGAGATAAGGTGTTGCAGTGAAGGACAGCCTGGGTTACGCTTACAAGGAGTAAAAAAGTATTTCCTCAACTGGTTTTGACATCTGTTGAACTCACTTGTTTGCCTTTTGGGTTTTTGGTACAGAGTAACAGGAATTGGATATCTGATCCTTTTCCTGAGCCGCTGCATTGAGGTCACTGTCAAGTGAATCGAGTGGCTCTAGTTGCTGCCCAGAGTGTAAGCGTGCTGCTTTTACTGGTGGCACATTCCATCTACCATCAGCCTGCCCCCTCTCTTGGCTTGGCTAAATCCTCCCAAAGTTCCTGACCATCTGCCCTGGACTGCTAGCAGGGCTAAGGACACAGTTCTCTCCCTGTACTGGTACTGGTGAGGCCTCCCCTCGAGTTCTGTGGCAGTTCTGGGCTCTTCACTTCAAGAAAGAGATTGAGGAACAGGAACGAGTCCAGAGGAGCAACGAGGCTGGGGAAGGAACCTCCCTGAAGGGAGGCTGTAGTCAGGTGGGGGTCAGGCTCTTCCAGGCAACCAGCACCAGGATGGTTCAGGGCAGGGCCTGAAGCTACTAGAGGAGGGTTAGAATCACAGAATCATAGAATAATCATAGCTGGAAAGGACCTCCAGGATAATCATATCCAGCCCTCATTCCAATATCTCCCTAACTCCTACACCATGGCCTCAAGTGCTCTATCTACTCATTTATTAAACATCTCCAGGGATGGTTACCCCACCACCTCCCTGGGCAACCTGTTCCAGCACCCAACCACTCCCCTAGTAACGAACTTCTTCCTAAGATCCAATCTAAACCTCCCCAGTAATACTGGGAGTCTGTGATTCTGTATCAACTAATTAAATTTATTTGTCTTATGCCTCTTGTCAAATTTGCTGGTAATTGAGCAGCTGCTAGCAGGGCAGTACTTACTAGTGACATTTCTTGCCTTTCTCACAGCCCCATGCTAGATGATCTGGCCACTTCTTCCAGGGCAACACCTGCTAGACCCACCCTGGCACTGCATGTGCATCACAAGCCCTTAGCCTGACCCACTGAAAAGCCAAAGGAAACCCAGGGCAGGAGACAGAATCACAGAATGATTGAGGCTGGCAAACCCCCTGAGCTCCTCCAACATCTAACGTCACCCCAGTGACCTCACCAGGGCACTAAGGGCTACAGCCAGGCTGTCCTTCAATGCTTCCAGGGATGGGGACTCCACCACTGCCCTGGGCAGTCCAGTCCAGGCTCTGATCCCCCTTTCCATGAGGAAGGGCTTCCTAACATCCAACCTAACCCTCCCCTGGCAGCTTCAGGCCCTGCCCTCTCATCCTGGCGCTGGTTGCCTGAGAGAAGAGCCTGACCCCCAGCTGACTCCAACCTCTCTTCGGGGAGTTGGAGAGAGGGAGAAGGTTCCTCCAGCCTAAACACCTCCAGCTCCCTCAGCCTCTCCTCATCAGACTTTCCCTCCAGTCCCTTCTCCAGCCTTGTTGCTCCTCTGGGCCCACTCCAGCACCTCAATAAGGTCCCATAAGCCTTGATTCCATCCCCAGAGGTACATCCTGAATGGCTCACTGTTAACATGAAACCTCCCAGACCTTGAGCCAGGCTACAGCAGAACAAACAGAACGATTTTGGTACAGAATCCAGAGCAGACAATGCCATTTCCATTCCTAAGAGCACCAGAAAACACCTGAGCTCCCCAGGTCAGCAGGCAGGAAGATGGAACCAGGACAAGTGACAACATTCTCAAGAATGCTCCAGCAAGAAAGAAAGGGCTGGGTATGTAGACGGGTCTGGCACAGACATCCCCTTCTCCTGGTCTGGAGGAACAGGTCTTCTGTAAACAGCACCTGCCAACTCCTGTGAAACTGCATGGCAGACAACTGCTCTTTGCGGTTAAACACTGCCTGGACAGCCAGCCCCAAAGAATGACGGGGAACACAGTTCCACCCAGCTGGTCACCACTGGTGTCACAGGGCTGACTCATGATTAGTACATTAATCCATGATTTGGACAGGGGGATAAAGAGCCCCCTCAGTCACTTTGCAGACAACACAAAGTTGGGTGGCAGTGTCGATATGCTTCAGGGTGGAGAGATCCAGAGGGATCTGGACAGATTGGAATGATAGGTTGAGGCCAACTGTATGAGGTGGAGGTTGGCCTCTTGTCCTAAGTAACAAGTGACAGGACAAGAGGAATCACCCTCAAGCTGCCCCAGAGGAGGATTAGGCTGGATAGGAGGAGGTTTTTCCCCCTGAAACAGCAGTTAGGGCTTGGAACAGGCTGCCCAGGGAGGGGGCTGAGTCTCTGTCCCTGGAGGGGTTTAAAGATCGTTTAGATGTCATGCTGGTCTGGTGGTGACCTTGGCAGAGTTTGGTTCTTGGTTGAACTGGATGATCTGCAGGGTCTTTTCTAACTAGAATGATTCTTTGGGTCTATTTTGCCCTCAGAACCAATGTGTGATTCTACGATTCCATGACTGTTCTCCTGCCCGTTGCCAGGAGATGGTGCCATGCTCTGAGGTCACTGAGATCCAGCAGAATAGTCCAGGTGATGCTGGAGAATTCCCTGGGCAGTTGGGCCACAGCCCTTGGCAGACAACACCCAGATCATCATCAGATTTTCAAAGCCAGTGGTCTCCAAAGTGGGGGGTGTGAGACAACCCACGGGTATGTGGGAAGGAGATATTTTAAGTTCACTTACTCTCATTTTATTTATACAGTCTCAAGAAGACGTGGCAAAGACTCAGAAGCAAATAACTTCTCTACATGAGAGCAGCCATGAACATCTCCCACTTCTTGATGCAGCTCTCTTGATGGAGGATGCACTGCTCTCTTGATGTAGCCCAGGATGCAGTTGGCTTTCTGGGCCACAAGCAAACACTGCCAGCTCATGTTGAGTTTCTTGTTGACCAGCACCCCCAAGCCCTTCTCCTCAGGGCTGCTCTCAATCTGTTCCTCATCCAGCCTCTCTTTGTGCCTGGGATTGCTTTGACCCAGGTGCAGGACCTTGTCCTTGGACTTGTTGACTCTCATGAGGTTGGCACTGGCCCACCTCTCAAGCCTGTCCAGGTCTCTCTGGACAGTCCCCCTTCCCTCCAGTGTGTCCACCACACCACAGAGTTTGGTGTCATCAGCAGACTTGCTGAGGGGGCACTCAAGGCCACTGTCCCTATCACCAACAAAGATGTCAAACAGCACTGGTCCCAGTACTGACCCTTGAGGGACGCCACTCATCACTGCTCTCCTTTTGGACTTTGAGCCGTGGACCCCAGCGCTCTGAGTGTGACCATCCAGCCAGTTCATTACCTAGTGAGTGGTCCATTCACCAAGTCCATGTCACCTATGATCACCCAATCTGCTTAGGAAAAAATAAGTGATGATCAAAGAACTGACAGGTTTTGTGAACAGAAACACCTTCTGTGTAGAAGGCTGTGAGGTCAGCCCCTGCTCCCAGGACACTTCATCAGTCACTGGAATCCCAGAATGGTTTAGCTTGGAAGGGACTTCAGACAACACCAAGTGCCAACCCCCTGCCATGGGCAGTGACACCGGTCACCAAACCAGGTTGCCCAGAGCCCCATCCAGCCTGATCTGGAACACTTTCAGTGATGGAGCAGCCACAACCTCCCTGGGCAACCTGTTCAGGGCCTCAGCACCCTCACAGGGAGGAATCTCTGCCTCAGATCTCCCCTCTTTTAGCTTGAATCCATCCCCCTTGACCTATCACTAGAGTGTTTCATAGAAGTTCCTCTCCAGCTTCCCTGTCGCCCCCTAAGGTATTGGAAGGCTGCTGCAGGGTCCTCAGGTGAATATACCGGCACACATAAAGAACGAGACAACACGTGTTTCCGCAGGGAACTAACATCCCTGTGGCTCTGCAGCCATGCTGATCACCAAGACTGAAAAACGCACATCAACTCTGTGACAAACACTAAAGACAAGTTCAGAAATAAATGCATCCCACATGTTTCCTCTTTGCTGGAATCTCAGAATAGACAGGATGGGAAACTGTATGGCACTGCAAAAAATGCGCTGATCACACAGGACAACTCAGGCCCAAGTTATCCTTTTCTACTGTTTCTATTACCCTGGAAGTTCTTCACCCAGTTCCACCTAAGGCAAATTTTCACATCCTTGAATGGGAAACATTAAGTGTGTGGATCCCTGCAGAGGGCTCCTTGTGATCACAGCTCTGTCAGCATGACCTCAGTGCCACTGAGGCTGCATGGGACATGCCAGCTGCTTCAGAAGGGATGCTGGCACCATGGGTGGGCAAGGAACTGTCCAAAAGATTCTCCAGCCTGCCTGCGAGAAATGAGTCCTGCCACAGCCCATCTGTCACTGGAAACAGCCACAGGAGTTGCTTCCTACAGCACTGCCCTGTGACAGGGTAGCCAGACCACCAGGACACAGGAAGGCCAACGTAGAAATTTGTGTCAGCTACAAAAACAACTTTCTCAAACCAAAGAAAAGAAGGTTGAGATGTAGGGATAAGGAGCTCAGGCACACACGGAGACAACTGGTGGGCACACTCCAGTTACCAATATTCATGACTGACTCAGCCCCCTAAGGTCAGCAGCCCCCTAGACAAGGTTATTGGCTGTTACTAACAGTACAGTACATGATCACAAGCTGTCCGGTCACAGGCCTGCTGATACCTGTCAACCAATCATAATGTGCCTCACGTAGCAAGCTGGCCTATGCTTAATAGAAGATAGAACAGCACATGTGTGACAAGACATTATAAAGTAGCAAGAGAGAACAAAGCAGTGCTCTTTATACAGTGCTCAGTAGCTCTTCAGTGCTCAATTCAGCGCTGGGTGTTTGGTAGTAATTTTGTAGTAGTAGTAGTAGTGTGTGCTCAACATCATGAGTAGCAAATAGCAGCTGAGAGAAGAATAAAGAGCAAGCTTTCATTCATCATGTTGTCCACCTCCCACTGATGCTTCACAACAGAAACATCAAGTCAAAGTCTCCCTTGATGCAATTGCATCTGGGACACCCTGTCCAGAACTTTGCATTTGAAATTTGAATGGTGCCAGAAAATCATCAAAGGAATGGGAGAGGAACAACATCTCTGGTGAAGGAAATGAATGCAGAGATGAATTTGGGAGGACAGGACACACATTCAACATTGTACTGAATCACAGGCAGAAAAAGGTCTAGGGACAGACTAATAATCTGGAACAATCACAGAATCATAGAACGATTTGGGTCGGAAGGGTCCTCTGGAGACCATCCAGTCCAACCCCCCTGCCAGAGTAAGAACCCCTAGAGAAGATCCCACATGAACAGTCCAGGTGGGTTTGGGAAGTCTCCAGAGCAGGAGATCCACAACCTCTCTGCGCAGCCTGAACCAGGGCTCTAGGACCATCACGGAGAAAATGTTTGTCCTTATGTTTAAGTGAAACCTCCTGTCTTTCAGTCTGTGTCCAGTGCCCCTTGTGCTATCACTGGGCACCACCAAGAAAAGCCTGGTCCCATCCTGCTGATACTGGCCCTTTAGATACTGATCAGCATTGGTGAGACCAGTCTCCTCCTTTCCAGGCTGAACAGCCCCAGGTCTCTCAGCCTCTCCTCTAAGGCAGACACTTCAGACCCCTGATGTACTGGATGTTCAGGATGGAGAGACACTTCCTATTGCCAGTTATACCAGGAACTATGGCGTGAAACCAAGGACTGGAAAATTTAACCTAAGCAAGATAAAACAAAGACGGGCAATATTGTCAGGTCAGTTCAGCCTGCACAAAAGCCAGGCATAGATCCCAGCAGGTTGACACCTCCTGCACGTTCAGTCTTTAAGGAGTCTTCTACTGCACACAGCTTCTTGCTGTAAATTCACTGGACAAAAATGTTGACATTTTAGTAACACACAAAGGTCTCCAGGTTGCATCAGCAACCTAAATCCACACAAGACCACAGGCCAAAGGACGAGTGAACTGTGTTTCTCTATCAGCAATGGCCAATCCTTTTGCCAGTAGAGCTTACTTGGATTGATCAAGTGTTGTGGGATACAGGGACAAGAGGATCTGCACCAGGAGGACTCTTCCACCAGCAGCTCAAGCTGACACCTGATGCTGAAGCTTTTTCCCTTGAGCCTACAATAGGTCCAGGACAGACCTTGGGACTCCCTTTAAATTCATCAAACTCAGAGCAAACACAGTAGCAGTAAACCTTCTATGTTGCTATAAAGCTGCAAAATCAGAGCAGTTTTATATTACCTCTCCTGTGATGCTTGAGCAAGAGTTTGAATCAGTTTTGGGTTGTGGCATCAGACCTGTTCTAGTATATTAGAAATAAAATTACAGTCATTGTCATTACGGCTCTATCTGCTGTTGAACAACTTCATCCTCTCTGCACTTTAATAATTTAATTGTCATTTTAAACCACTATGAAAACACATCTATTCCAGAACAAAAATCAATGTAAATAGCACAGTGGTGCTTTAGACGAGCTGAACCCCTGGGTTTGATTGCTAAAATCCAATTAGAGATGAAAACAGATGGAAGATCTATGTTGGCAAACAATGGGATAGGTTTCACTGCAAAGTGAAGTACTTCAGTGGGACTTGCGTGTGTTGACTCCACCAAGTGACCAGCTTTAGCCACCTAAGTGTGAAGCTATGTGGGATTCTACTGACTGTGTGCACAGGGTAATTTGTCCCTTCTGGGCTTCCCTTCCATGAAACCCGATTGCCAGAGCAGAGAGTTAATGCAAAAACTTCCATAGCCTCTCACTTCTTGTTTAATGACTGGGCCTTGTGTCCCCATAGGCAGCAGTCAAACAGTTACTGCAGAGCAGTGTGACCTCAACCCCTCTCCCCACAGTGGCATCAGCAGGAATGAAATAAAACGAGCTGCTGCAGTTCTGCCGTGGCAGGACATAACAGCAGCATCACAAAATATCACGTCTGCCTTCCACCTCATTTCCAAAGACCTTCTGTCTGTTATGACAATAAATTAATGCTGAGTGCTAACACAAGGCTAGGCTTTTTTCCCCCAGCACCAGCCAGAGAGGTTAGGTCACAATAGAGAAGTCCACCCGGGTGAGCAGAAACACTGTTCCCAGGGCATTGTTCCAACACCACCTTTCCCTTTTGAAGTCAAACACAAACAGAATAAAAAACTGGATAAAAAACCCCAACTGCTGCAAACTCATACTGCTGACTCATGAAATATTAATGAAATATTCATGGAGAAAGTCTGGCATGGAAATCCCCCTAGATGACCTGTCTGAATCCCATTTCTTCCTCCCCCACCTCCATCAGAATTGATTAAACAATTTCCGGAGAAGCTGACATTAATGACTCCGTCTGACTCTGAGCGACTCTCGTCTGACAGAGACTTCGTGTTCTCAAAACAGCTCTTACTGCCACTATTTTGCTAAGTGCTGGAAATTATCCTGGATGCCATCACTGTTTTAATTAGTGGCTGCCTTCTTATCCTTCTGTTGCTTGCCATGTCAGTGAGGAGGGCCTTACCCTAGCACTGCAATCCTCAGAACTAACTGTGCTCCCTGCAGAACCGGTGTTTTCAGAGGAACATTTGGGGCTGTAACACTGTCAGTCCTAAACAGATAATCAAATACTTGAAGGAACTGGGACTGAGGTCAGTTACACCTCAAGAATTTGAGGGCTGGACTCAGTGATCTTCAGAGGTCCCTTCCAACTCCTAGCATTCTGTGAATTAATTCCAGCTCTGCTGAGGAAAGATCCAATGCCAGACGCACATGCCTGCATCAGTACATTCTGCCCACTCCTCCTGTTGCATGACCACTAGCTTTAGGATCTATCATCACTCTTGATTTTAAAGATGCTACCAATACGTTCTAGTATTTCATACAATCATGGAATGGTTTGGGGTGGAAAGAGTCTTGAAGATTATCTAGTTCCAGTCTTCCACTAGGTCAGGTTGCTCAAAGCCCCATCCAACCTGGTCTTGAACACTTCCAGTGATGGAGCAGACACAGCCTCCCTGGGCAACTTGTCCAGTGCCTCAGTATCCTCACAGGAAGGAACATCCTCCTTATAATAAATTATACCACACTTGAAAGCCATTATCCCTCCTCCAGTCACTACTAGCCCCAGTTTATCTTAACACAGCTATAAATATTCAAAGAAATTATCATGATGAGCATCAGGCTTCTGGGATTCATAAACACAAATGATTCACTGGTGATTCCTGTGGGCACTAATGATCCACCCAGATTTGCCAAACCCCAGCAATAGGGAACACAGCAGCTTGGATACCGTCATATTCCATATTCCTCTGCATTTATTTCAAGCAGGTGTTCTGCACACCCTTTACTGAAAGGTTGATGCTATTAATTAGCATTTTTTACATTTCTTTTTCAGTCAGAAGCAGTGCTTTCAGCAGCCCAGAAGAAATCCAATCCTTTTCAAAGTCAAGTCCATTTCTTACAGTGATCTTGATTGGAGCTAGTTACTCCTTACCTGGGTAAAGTCCATCAATGCTTCAGTCTTTAATTCATTTATCAGATGCTGAGACACAGTACAGAATCAAGATCTGCCATGCTGTCTCTCAATATGCACATTCTGGCCAAAACAATTCTGCCTTCCTGATTGACACTTTCTGTGACTCTGTTTGTGGATTAATTTTCTCTGGCTTCCACTCCCCTCATGGTCCAACTGGGAGATGCAGAGGGTGCTCAACACCTCTGGGCCTAACGATCAAATTCTGGAGGATTTCTTCTTAAAGCCACTTGTTTCCCAGACAGGGAAAAGCCTCCTCAAGCTCTCCACTTTGTGCCTGTCCATCCTGAGGTGTTAGTGCTCTCCCTGCTCTGTTTAAACCCAGGTTTACTTTTTTCCAGACACCCTGTCACTGAGATGAGGCACAGTGCTGTTATCAGTCTGGTCCTAATTACCTAACACTGGTCAAGGTGAGAAAACATTAACATCTCCACCATGGGATATGATGAGAACCCACTGACTCCAGTGATTCCATTACAGAAAGTCACTTTCTCTCTGGCATCACGTGTGATATGGGGTGCCTTGTTCTTTAGCCTATTAGAAATAAATACATACCCAATTTACAACTCACACCCCAAAGGAACACACTGGTGGGCCCTAGGGACAGGGTCAGGTACCAAAAAAAACCCCACTGCTACCCCGTTCACTCTGCATTATTGAAACGTGGAGTTTCATCATGTCTTTTGAGGAGCAAATTCAACTGACACTTCACAGAAGGCTGGGTTGGAAATTGTTTTCTTTAGTATTCTGTCCCAAAGGCTATTTACACTGTTTCACCCAATTATTGCTTCATCTTCTATGAGTAATTCCTCTGCTTTTAGAGATCGCTGACCCACAAATGGAGTTGTCCCATTCACCATCATTGGAATTACTGGTAGGCAGGCAGGAAAGACAAAAAAAAAGGGGGCTATCTCCTGGCTTTTACAAGAAATCTGTGGTGAGACAGCCAATTTTGTGAGGTCTTTAACACAGAAGACATACTTTACACTCAGCCTGAATGCTAATTGCTTTTGTGGTGAGACTTGTAAAGCTGATACCTAATGAGGCTGCTTATTTCTTTGTTAAGAAAATAAAAGCCAAGGCCATGTTGCAGAGTCTTAGAATTTGTGTTCAAAAAGCCAAATTTTTGCACAGAACAGAACCCAGTAATTAAGATGAACACCACACAAGGGAGATTTAACTGCTTTGCTCTGCTACTGCTCTGGAACGAGGAGTTCTGAGCCCAGCTCCCCAGCATCCCGCTCCTCGAGTGATTATTTACTCCTCAGCAGTGGGAGTCTGAGGGGGAATCGCAGTGCTGCCGGATCTGAATAGTGGCTTCGAATCTGCTTCACTTAGTTAGACAAGAAGCAGCAAAGAAACTGAGACTGAGTGAATACCCACTGTTAATTTGTGGTTCCTAAGCTGATTCTGTGTACTAGAAGGATCCTGCTGCCAACATTACTGGTGACCTATGAGCTGCAACATGAATGGAGCCAGTAAATGGCAAAAAAAGAATCACAGAATTGTTTAGGTTGGAAAAGATCTTCAAGATCATCGAGTCCAACCATTACCCCAACCCCCTACTGCTAAGCCATGTCCCTGTGCTCCAGATCTCCATGACTGCGAAACACGGCCAGGGATGGCAGTTCAGCTCCCTCCCTGGACAGCTAGTGCCAAGGCCTGAAGACCTTCTCCAGCAAGGAGTTTTTCCTCAGGTCCAACCTAAAGTTCCCCTGAGATCTCAGCAATAACAAGGAACACACAGGAGTTAAAAGACTTGAGCAGACCAAACACGCATCGATGGCTTTTCAGCCTTAAATTCAAACCTTTCACATAAATGATGCCAGAGATCACTGTATCCAGACCTGAAACAACATTTCCACACTGGTGAGATGGACTGGCCAGGGCTCTCTGTTCAAGCTACTAGAGCTTTGTGCAAGGAAGTCTGTCAGCCTTACTCCAAACTGGACCAATCTGTTGGAGTAATCTTGTCTCAAGACCAAAGAGTCCCGACCCTATCCCTGTGCTCTATTTTTAATTTCAGTGTATAGTACAAATAAAAAAATCTCTGCAGGAAGAATTCATGGAATATAATGGATCACTCAATCACAGACTGGTTTGGGTTTGGAAGGACCTTCAATGCTCCTCCAGTCCAATGCCCTGCAGTGAGCAGGGACATTCCCACCTACAGCAGGTTGCTCGGTCTTAAGGTCCAACCTGGCCTGAGATGGTTCCAGGGATGGGGTTTCTCCCACCTCTCTGGGCAACCTCAGTCAGTGTCTCCCCACCATCATGGTGAAACGAAATACGTTTGCACTGAAAGGTGCAAATTGTATTAATTAGAAAATAAGAAATGCTACATCTTAACTGCCATCTAACCACAAGCCTGATGGGTCAGACTACAACTCAGACGATGCTCTTTTAGATGCTGTTGTTAGTGTTGACAAGCTTTGGAATAGATGAGAACCAACATCTCCACCTATCTGTTTAGCATTAATACTTGCATTTTATTGGGACCATTTGTAATCACTCAAACAGGCAATGAGGAGCCTTGCAGCATTCAGTGGAGTGGATGAGACATGAACTGCAGTCAGAGACATATATCACAGTATTCTAGAGGCATCAGCAGCTTGAAGACACTCCCACTGGCCAAGTGCCCCTGTTTGTTGCTCATGTCCTTGGTGCTGATGGCTATGGATGTCCTGACTCAGAGGATCCTTGTGTTTCCTCCCTGTTTGGCCAAGCCATCTACTTCAATCACCTGGGTAGTCCAAGTGAGAGAAATAAATTTTCAGCTGCTCTTATTTGAGTAAAACTTGTGAAGTCTTTCACAGAGAAAAGGTGTTTTCTGGTGCAGCTGACTCACTCAAGCAGATTTCAACAACTCCCTGCAAGTGGTGAAGATGCTACTCTTTTCTCTCAGAGAAGGCTGTAGTGTAACACTGGGATCACTGGTTACTTCCCTCTAGTATCAGCCAACTTCAGTGATGCTAAACATGTTATCATTAAGACACAGAGTAGGAGGGACTGGTTCTTCTACACAAATGAGCTACAGCAATGGCTGAGACTAAACCAGTTCACTGATGGACATACATTGTGTCACATGTTTTCCTCTTATCTCCAGGGGCTGCAGCTCATCTTCCTTAAATGAAGATGTAACTTTCTTTTATAGTGACCTTCATTCTAAGTGACATCTTTAAGTGACATCTTTATTCTCAGTGCTCAGGCAGTAGGAACATCACAGGAATAATGCGTAAGAACAGGACTGGTGAAACAAAAGCTTCCTCTCACGTTCCTCTTAATTCACCTTCAGACATTGGAGAAGTTCTCCTTGGGAAAGACAGTCACCTTCTCAAGTTTGTAGTAAAAGGCTGCAACGCTCTCAGTGCAGGTCTGTGGGGGCTTGGGAGGGGATGTCTGCTCAGGATTTTATCCCCATCCCTTTGTAATTTAGCAATAGAAATCCAAATACTTTTTCAAGTTCCAGCAAGAGCCCTGCAAGGAGTGTTGAGTTTCATTCACTTCTTCACCATGACAGGAATACCCATCCAGAAACTGTTGGCACAGTAAAACCCAGCTGTCCAGGCCTGCCTGCCATTAACAGTAACCCAAATCCCATGCAAGCTGCAGCCTGGTTATGCTCTACAATAACAGGAATTGCCTTGATTTCAAAGAATCTTGGCCATGAACCTGATACCCCGCACATTATGGAACAACCTCATCAAGACAGATCCTCACAAGACAGCCCAGCCAGCCCTACTGCCAATCCCACGTGAAGCTTCAGTAGAAGCCAGGGAGCTGGTTGAAAGTAGCAGGGGAGTTTTGCAGAAGAAGTAGTGCCCTTTGGAATCAATTCAGAAGTCCTTCAAAAAGACCTGGGTGAGAAGGTACTATGGATGGGACTGGCATCATCAGCCAGGCCATAGAAACATAGAGTCATATAGGCTGGAAAAGATCTTCAAGATCATTGAATCCAACAAGGTTTCTCGCAACACATGTTTCCATGGGTAACCTGAGGCTGACCTGAAGCTGTCGGAGCACTTCTCCTTGCTAGTAGAATCCTGTGGGGTTTCTGCCAGCTGTCTGAGTTACACACCTTGGCTCTGCTGACTGCTGGCTGCAGGAAGGCAAAGAGGAATAGACTGGTTCCACCAAGTCTGACGCTTCCCTAAGTGAGGACCAAATCCCTGGTGAAAACTCTTAGTAAGTAGTAACAATAAATAATAATAACAGATCAGATTTATTTCTAGAGCATAGAAGCCAGAAAGTTCCTGGATATCCTGAAACATAGTAAACAAAAACAAGTCCAGCTGTCTAGTCCCTTTTTTTCCCCAAAGGTAACAAAACTGAATGCAAAAGCCTAGTAAAGGCAATCTGAACACCACTAGTAGCAGAACTACTCAGTGTCACTTTCTGGTCTGTTCTTGACCCCTTTTCACCACTGGATGTTGCTGGTTAATGAATTTCTGATCTTCAGATATAAATACCACTGACACCACACCCAAAGCCACTGAGGTCATTATGGCATCTCGACAACTCAGAGGATCTCATGGGTTAGGCTGAGATTATCACCTGCAAGTAGACTATCACTTCAAGCATCATTCTGCTCTACGAGGGGTTGTAATTGTTAATGAAATCCTGTACGTTGTGCTGGTAGATAGAGAAAAGCTTCAAGGAAGCATGAGCCTCAGATTCATCCCAAGCCTTTACACAACCATCAGACTCAATCTGAGTCCAACCAATTTACGAGAATTTAGTCAATTATTTCTTATTTCCTGTCTCTTGTCAAGGTCAAGCAAGGACACGAGGACTAATCCCAAGGAGGCTGAGATACCATTAATCCAACCAAACAGCAGAAACACCAGGATGCGCGTAAGAATCACAGAATGTGAGGGGTTGGAAGGGACCTCTGGAGATCATCCAGTCTAACCCCCCTGCCAGAGCAGGATGCCCTAGCACAGGTCACACAGGAACATCCAGGGGAGTTTGAAAGGCTTCAGAGTAGGAGACTCCACAACCTCTCTGGACAGCCTGGGCCAGGGCTCCATCACCCTCACAGGGAAGTTTTTCCTGATATTCAGGTGGAACCCTCTCTACTCCAACTTGCACTTGTTGCCCCTTGTCATAGTGCACCACAGAAAAGAGACTGGCCCCCTCCTCTTGACATCTACCTCTCCAGTATTTATAGACATTAATCAGATCTCCTCTCAGCCTTCTCTTCTCCAGGCTAAACAACCCCAGGTCTCTCAGCCTTTCCTCAACTTCTGTGTTCCAGTCCCTTAATTATCCTCATAGCCCTCCACTGGACCATTTCCAGTAGTTCCCTCTCCCTCTTGAACTGGGGAGCCCACAACTGGACTCACAGCTCACAGGACTCCAGGTGTGGTCAGCTACCAGCAGTTTGGTCCTACCAGACTGCAGACTGATTCCAGACAAGCAAGAGATCCCAGATGGGCTGGAGGGTCTTGATCCTCAGGCATTCATCTGGACCAGTGAATTCAGAAGATTTTAAGCCCTATTTGTCTCTAATAATGATGAGGAATCAGCAAGTGTGGGGAGGATCTGTGAGGTGAAATACCTGGCAAGAGGCAGTAAGACACCAGTGCCACTGAATTCATGAACATGGGGAGCTCTTTCAGTGTTTCTGAAGTTAAACTATGGGCCCCAATCCAACCTGCCCTCAAGCCAGGAGATGGGCTGTGAGCAGAGGTTTGGTTCATTACCTGGGTTCGTGAATTGAAAATGGATTGTTAACCAAGCATCTGAATTCCTGCCAGCTAGCAGCTTGTTCCTCCAGCCCAGACACCGCAAGAGGAGACTGGTGATCACTCTCCCCACATCTGTACCAAATCACATCTCCCTGATGACCATCTCCCGTCAGCCATGCAGTCCTCAGCAAAGCTTCAACCACCTCAGGGCTTTCCAGGGCCTCCCAGTGCAGGGTGAGGAGATGCTGTGACAGAGCTCCTTTCCCATCCCACTGCTTCTTCCTGGGACACCTTCAAAGTCAGAACTTCTGCCTCCAGCAACTGAGAAAACATTTGTGATTTCCCTCTTCTGCCATTGCCACAAAACCCCAGCCAGCCCAGTGAGAGGGAGCTGGATCCTGCTCTCTCTTGCACTTAATCACTGCAATGATTCCGGCAGCTCCAATCACACACAAGGAGCCATTGAAGGAACCATGGCAGCACTGGGGTAACTGGGGGTACAGTCTCCATTACCTGTGATGATGTGTGAGCAGGCGAGTGGAGCCAAAGCTGTGCTTGCAGGCCCTGCAGTTCAAACCCTTCATCTTTTAACATGGAACTGGAGCACATCAGATACCACAATTACTGAGGAAAACAATCTGGAAAAGCCATAATGTTGTTTTTCCAGTCATTTTTCTGCAACTGAGCTTGTAAAAAAAAAGAAAGAATAAACCCACTTCAACATCTGCTTTTAGCTGGTGCATTAGATAATTGCTGTGCACAAGTTCAAGAGTATAATGGTTATTATTCTAATAATGAAAGTCTGATTATGCCCAGAGCACACCCGGTCCATAGCTCAAGCAGTATCAGTGCCTGCCCTAAGGAATTCTTTTAGCAGTGCCTAAATATCCTCCAGCCACGGCCAGTCTCATTTACATCCTGCTAGTTTCATGTCTACTAAGGCAGTTTTACTACTCCAGACATCAGATCTGTGAGAGGCTGGTGTTTTCCTAAGCCCCAGTAGCGCAGCGGTTCTCACGGGACCATCAGCCAGCATGAAGGGACCGATGCAGGTCTCGCTGCTCCAGTGGGAAGCCCCAACTTTCTGAGGATGCACTGCATTCCTGGGAGGGCCACGGGATCACACTGCTCCCTCTGTTCCCAGCCATTCTGCCCCCCTTGTGGATGACATCGCAGGCAGGAGCAGCTGGGAAATGGGAAAGACAGGGATGTTCCCGGTGGATCACCGGCATGGAGACACACTAGCAGCATGGATTCCTCTACAGAGGATTTGGAGCTGGTGGGAGGAGGAGACCAGTTCCCAAGACACCGATGGAAAATGCTGTGGGGCTGGCCACCTCCCTTGTGGGTTGGAAGGGACTGGAATAATCCCTGCTTGGAAAGTTTCCCATGGAAATCCAGCAGAGATAACACGGAGAGGGGAAAATGTGCCAGTGGTTCTGTGTGTGAATGGTGGCTCATAAGGTCTGGAGGAGGGGGAAGAGTGTTTAAACAGCAAGAAAAAGATGTATGAAATAGGTCCCCTGAGAGCCCCAAGGTCTGCTGATGACACTGAAGGGCTTTCACTTGGAGTCTCCAGTCCAACGCTCAGCCCAGAGCAGCAGAGGCCGAAAGTTGTCAGCCTGCTGGCAGCTCATGAGAGAAAGAGCTGAGGAGTGGAGCTGAGTTGCCCTGTGTGTCTCTGCCCTGCACACTGGCTACTCCCCTCAGCTTCCCGTCACCACTCAGAGGGAGCCTTCTCCAGCCCTGCACGGTCACTCTGCTCCCCAGGGCTGCAGGTCCAGCACCCTGCTCACATCAAAAGGGAAGTTTTTCAAGACAGGAATCCTATTCTTGGTCTTAACATGGTGCCCTCAGGCCCCCTGTGCAGACACCACACACCCAACATGAAGTGGTTTATACCCTATAGAGGTCCTGCTCCAAGGATTCATAAAGCCAGCAGATGGACACTGGTGGATGGTAGGAGAAAGCAGCATGAGAGACTGGACAGGGTGATGTGCTAGGACAGCCTGGCACAGCAGCAGAACGTTCCCATCATTTCTGTAGACATCTATTAGTGCAGGTGAGCGGCAGCAGAAAAAAGGTTGGCAGATGTCGCAGAGCTCTTTCCCCTAAACCCTGTCCTTGAGTTCCAGATCTCCACAACTGTGAAACATGGCCAGTGAATGGCGATTCAACTCCCTCTCTGGGCACCCTGTTCCAAGGCCTGAGGGCCCTTTCCAGGAAGGATTTTGCATGTCTTTTCCATGTTGAAGCTGACACTCTGGGCAGGATCCCCCTTGTTTCACCTTGGTTATCACCAAGCTCCTGCTCAGGCCATGCAGACACAGGACTACTCTGGTGGCATCGCCCTCTCCACAGCTGTTGGATTTGCATGTGTTCCTCAGAGCAGGCTGCATCACTCATACTGCCTTTCCACAGGGGACTGGTTCTGTGACAAGGACAAGCAGCTTGCAGCCCTCTCCTGCCACTGGAGAAGCTGTTGCCCATCTCGTGGAAAGGCTGAAAGCCAAGGAATAGGGAAAAGATCTCTTGTCCCTCCTTCGAGATGAGCTGACACCTGGAAGTGGATCTTGACAAGCTCAACGGTACCTGCCCTGCAGACAAGAACAAACCTGCTCAGTGAACTGCACCCAGGGGAGTAAAACCCTTTCTCAGTGTACTTCAGGAAACCCTTTTCTGCACTGGCACTTCAGGCTATGTCCCTTCCAAAGGAAAAGACTGAAACATCACCCAGATCTCTGCTCCTTCTCCCCATATTTTCTGTGTTTCCAGAGAGACTGCCCGATGTACCAGTGCATCGTGCTCAGGTTTGCTGAGACCAAAATATCTTCATTTTTACCACTGGGAAGTCCCCAAACCAGCCAGCCCAGCTTATCCTACAGCTCTGGCACTTTTCCTCAGACAGGGAGGGACACACAGGCTTCTGTGGGTCTCTCATGTCCATCTGGGACACGTGGGCTTACTTCCAGCTAAGCCTCTGCTGGAAGTGGGGCTGCTGGCTGTAGGGTGACATCAGACCCTGCAAGAATCTGAGATGACTCTTTCTCAAAACCACTCTCTTAGATAAACAGCGCGTGGCAGGAGGCTGCCAACAACCGCCAGCACTCATGGGATCACCATCCAGCTGAGAGTTCCCTCGACAGGGCCATCTGCAGAGGAACTAAAAGCCATCTGATCCCAAGCACAGTTCACAAGCCCTCTGCTCCAGATGTGACCTCACTCAGCTGCTGGCAGCTCCAGCAGTTCTGGTGACCTGACTCAAGCCAGCAGGATGACCACAGAGCCTGGCTGTGCTGAAACCGCTGACAAGTCCTCTGCAGCATCCCTGGACTGTGCAGGAAAGGGAGGACTAAGAAGTCCTCTTCTGAAAGAGGGGGAACAGAATTAGAAACTGTTTTATCCTACTGCTCTTTGCTGCAAGAAATAAAAGCTCCCTTAGCTTCAGCAAAGAGATCTGAGTGTGTTCTGTGCTGGGCAACCCAGGGGAGCTGCTCTGCTGCACAACAGCGATGCACGGTGGCCAGGAGCCTCTCCCCTGGTAAAGTTGAGCTGTGGACTGTGAATGTTGAACCTACAGGACTGGCACCTCCCAGAGCTCTTCTATTTCCACTGCCTTCACTACCTGCTGCCACCTGCAAGCATCCATCCAGAGGGACCTGGACAGGTTAGGGAACCAGGCCCATGCAACTGCATGAGGTTCAGCAAGTCGCAGTGCGGGATCCTACATCTGGGTTTGGGCAATCCCCAGCATCAATCCATGCTGGGTGGTGGATGGATTGTGAGCAGCCCTGAAGAGAAGGACTTTGGGTGTTAGTAGATGAGAAGCTGGACATGACCTGACAGCGTGTGGAGGGCAGCCCAGAAGACCAACGGTGTCCTGACCTGAATCAACAGAAGTGTCATTAGCAGGTCAAGAGAAGTGATTCTACCCCTCTATTCTGCTCTTGCACACCTCATCTTGAGTCTTGCATTCAGTTCTGGAGTCCCAAACATAAGAAGGGCATGGAACTGTTGCAGTAAGTCCAGAGGAGGCCACAAGGACAATCAGAGGGCTGGAGCCCTTCTGCTCTGAGGACAGGCTGAGGGAATTTGGGCTTTTGAGCCTGGAGATGAGAAGGTTCCAGGGGGATGTTCCTGCAGCCTTCCAGTACCTGAAGGAGCTACAGGAAAGCTGGAGGGACTCTAGGGACAGGACAAGAGGTATGGGCTCAAACTGAAAGAGGTTAGGTTAGATCTGAGGCAGAAATTCCTCCCTGTGAGGGTGCTGAGGCCATGGCACAGACTGCCTAGGATGATTGTGGCTGCTCCATCCCTCAAGGTGTCCAAGGCCAAGTTGGATGGGGCTCTGGGCAACTTGGTCTGGTGAGAGGTGTCGCTGCCCATGGCAGGGGGTTGGGACTGGATGAGCTCTGAGGTCAATTGCAACCCAAACAATTCTACGATGATACTATGACTCTACTCTGTGCAATGCAATATCAATTAAGGAATGAATGAATGAAGGAATTCATCATCAGCGATAGGAGTANTGGCAGGGGGTTGGGACTGTATGAGCTCTGAGGTCAATTGCAAGCCAAACAATTCTACGATGATACAATGACTCTACCCTGTGCAATGCAATATCAACTCCTTAATTCATCATCAGCAATAGGAGTCGGGCCACAATTTTCTTTCTTGGATGCTGCAAGTGTATTAAACTCACACAGTGACATCCACACAAAGCTCTGTGCCCAGGCACAGACTCCAAATCCCCCTGGTTCTGGATGACCATGACCAGTTATGCCTATTGCTCAAAACCTTGCAAGACAGAGCCCTTCTCTGAGCAATGAGCTTCCAGTTCCACAAATTTAGCTCAAGATTCAACACAAGAGGAGCTGAAATCATAATAAATAACTGTCATTGATGCTTTGCTGCAAAATGAGTGGGGTTCAGCATTAAAGCTCAAAGCCACTCACAGCCTGTGTAAATAAACTTATTTGTCCTGCTTCTGTACCCTGACCCCGCACTCCCATGGTCACAGGAGATCTCACAGCAGCGATCCACATCACACTGTTATGGGAAAGAAGGGAAATACTCACAAACCAAGGCAACAACAGAGCCCTGCACAGAAACAACTTCCTCCCAGCGCTGGCCAGGCCCTGAGTCAGAGGATGCCAAGCATCACTTGGCCTTTTACAATTCCTGTGAAAAACTTAACAGGCTTCAGCCTAAACTCCCCAAGGCTCCCTGTTATCTACTGCACTGCTGCAGCAGCACCAGGGCATGGGGACTGTCCCCAGTGACCAACTGCAATTACCTGACAGCCCCATGTCTGCTCTCCTGACAAGCAGAGGGCTGTATTTTTACCACTGAAGGTCTTTGCTTGGTTCACACTTGGGGAAGGTTCCTGTTATCACAACCAGTCTGCAGCCACAGACTGCTCTGTGGAGGCTCTGCAGACTTCACCTTGCTTGGAAGAGCTCTTTGGTTTTGTCAGGGGACAGAACTCCATGCAGCTGAACCTCACCAGAGCGGTGTAAGTGCTCAGCCTCTCANAGGGGTTACCTCATTCATGTCTATAAATCTGTGAGGGGTGGGTGTCAGGAGGATGAGCCAGGCTCTTCTCAGTGTCATCTGGTGATAGGACAAGGGGCACTGGGTGCCAGCTGGAACAGAGGAGGTTCCATATAAATATCAGAAGGAACTTCTTCCCAGTGAGGGTACGGAGCACTGGAACAGGCTGCCCAGGGGGGTTGTGAAGTCTCCTTCTCTGGAGATGTTCAAGACCTGCCTGGGTGTGTTCCTATGTGACTTGGTCTAGGTGATCCTGCTGTGGCAGGGAGATTGCATCAGATGATCTTTCGAGGTCCGTTCCAATCCCTAATGATTCTGTGATTCTAACCTTGAAAAAACCACATCATTCTGCCATCAAACAGTTTGTTTAAATGAGAATGGCAAGTAATTCTCAAACATTGAAAATCACTGTTTAACTCCTGATCAGAAACATCTGCAAGAAATATTTGCTTTTTGGAAGTACCACTACTGTGCTGTGACCCAACCGAGAGCTACAGGAACCAGTTCAGTCATGGCCAGGGACTAGAAGCCAGCAAGGCCAGCAAACACCAAACTTGGCTAAAGGCATCTGATGATTTCCCTGCCTTTGACATAGGAAGTCTGGAACAAAGGGCAGAGACAAGAGCCCCCCAGCATTCACATTCCCAGGAACTTCCACGGACCCTGCTGTGCACAGATGCCAGATGAACACCACCGGGAGAATGAACCAAGACCCTGCCTGGAATCATGGAATCAGGGAATTATTCAGGTTCAAAAAGACTTTCAAGATCATGGTCTCTGCTTCAGGTTATTAAAAATCTTGTAATTTGGCTGCAGAACAGAGCAGCAGCAGTGTTGCACAAAATAGCTTTGGCAGGGTGTTTGCTGAAATCTTTCTCTCTTAGGGTAGACATTGGGAAAAACTTCTCAATGGAAAGAGTCTAGGCTCAGGCTGCCCAGGGAGGGGGCTGAATCGCCATACCTGGCCATGTTTCACAGTTATGGGGATCTGGAACTCAGGGATAGGGTTTAGAGGTGGGTTGGGACAGCTGGGTTCACGGTTGGACTCAATGATCTTGAAGATCTTCTCCAGCCTGAACTATCTTACGGTTTTGATGGTTCTAAGTTCACATTGTCTTTTGTCTGAGATTCTACCCACAGAGCAGCGCCCGACTACAGCTGGATTCATAGTTTTCAGCACATGCACAAATCTCTCACATGGTTTTAAAGAGGGATGCTCCATCCTACCCTCCTGTTTCAATCAACTGATTCTGTGGAACATGAGCAGGTCCTTCAAGACAGGGAAATGATTTTAAACACTGGCAGTGAGCAATCACAGCTTTTCCTCACTGCTTCATATGGGAGAAACTGAGCTGGGCTGGCAGCTGCCCTCTAGCACTTCATGATCCAGAGATCATGGGACTGACATTGGCTACAGGTTTAAGAAGCATCTGCCTGCACCACATCCTCGTGAGCTCCTCCTCATAACCAGACTAAAATTAAAAGGAGGTAAGCAGGCTTTATAATAAAAATCTCCTGGAAGCAAAACTTCTAAATAGTGAAAATAACTTGGGAGGATGAAATATTAAAAAAAAAGATGTTTCTATGTAGCCCTGCCCACTGCCCTTACAGCTGGATCCTGTCCTCCAGCAACTCACTGGCTTCTGAGCAGCAGCAGACTCTGCCCACCCCCTCTGGTCCCATCGGTTTTCTTTCCATCTGCTCCTGCCACATGCCACAGCCTCCCAAAACTCCCCACTCAAGTGAGCCCAGTGGTGTCCCATGAGGAGGAATGATCTCACCTTCCTTCCACAGCACTGCCTCTCCCTCCGCTGTGCTGATGAGCGATGAGACTCACAACCATCAGAAATGCAGTTACATCAGGACAAAGCAACTCACAAACTGGGCTGCTCTCTTTCCAGCAGCAAACTGGGAAGAATTGGAAAGTCTTTCCTCAGTGTAGAGCCTGGGAGCAGGCTCACCTTGGTTCTTGCAAGCATTTGCACCACCAGAGAGACTGGTGCACTCGCTTCCAAATCATGAAAAACACAGCAAAACTTAGCTAAAAGTAACATTTGGGATCCCAGCTGGGATAGGGGAGGCCTTAACTCCTAGTCTCAGGGACATTCCCTGTCTCTAGGTGAAATTCCTAATCAGTGGATGGGTTTCTAGTATCCAAATGCATGGAAATACAATTCAGAGACAGCTTACTCCTGCACCTCCCGCATTTCTGTCATGCAGCATGTTCCCAGCAATTTCACATCCCATCTGTCATCACCGGTTGTCGACGCTAGAGAGAATTGAAAATCAACTGCTACAATTAGGAAGACTCCAAAAAACCAAAAAAATAAACAACTAAAACCCTCCAAATAGGAATCAGACAATCAGACTAATGTCTGCCTTGAGAAGAGACCGGTCTCCCCACCAGTAAGGTTTTCACCATTAGAAAGGGACACAAGAAGAAGCCCCCAAAATCCAGTTCTGGGTTCTGTTCCCAGTGTCATCTTCCTGCCATTTACCTAGTGGAATAGGGATGGAGTTAGAGGCAGTCAGGTCCTGCTCTGTCTGTTTGAACACTGGGTTTCTAATTGATTGCATAGCATTTGGATTCTATTAAAGGGCTTCTATAAATGAAATCTCCTGTATAGGACAGGCTGCCTAGATATGCAGATGTTAAGAACTGGCTAATCTTAAGTAAACCTGGTAAAAACGTTTCCTTCTCAAATTTTCCGCCACATTAATTGCAGAGATTGTGTCACTGAGTCAATAAAGCAAAAACCCTATAATCTTGATGTTTGCCATAAGCCTGTAAACAGTCTGCTAACAGGGAGAGCGTATTATTCCAGATACTTGGCTGATATCAAACAGTGGCTCAGAATAAGACGTTGTGTCATGGCTGTAAATCCAAGATACAGAAGGGCAGCCCAGGTGATCATGGACTTCACACAAATCCTCTACATGATTGGTTTAAACCTCTTCTTAAGGGAAGTGTCCAGCTTGCCTTTCATGACTCAAGGGCCTACATAGCCTTAGAAATACCCATGCACAGATACGTGTTGAGAACTTGGGACCTGCACACAGCCTTGGCTCATGCCAACCCCTGTGTCCACTGGCGAGGCTGGGAAAACCCAACTGGAAACACTGGGCTTAGGAGGAGCAACCAGCCATCCTCCTCCCGAGGACCATAACCATGGCAGCCCACAGGCTGGCTGGCTGGCTGCTTACAGGGACCTTCACTTTAGAGAAAAGAAAACCCTGTGGAACTCTATCCCACACAGGGTCAGACAGGAAACTGGAGATAACATATTTTAATCACTGGCTGTGGGAAACCAGCATGAGGCTGCGCTGGTTGTGGGTGTCTGCCAGCAGGACTCATCGAGAAAGAGGGTTGGATGCATGGGGGAAATAATTAGGAGAAATAATAAAGAAAAACCAGACAAGGACCTAGACTAAATCCTCCTGTGTTTGTCAGATTTCCTGGGAAAACAGGAGCAAGCTGCAGAATGAACCTAATTTGTCTGGTGAAGTGAGGAGATATTCAGAGCAAGAAATATTAGCAATCCCCACTGAGGAATGTTAGCACAGTGTGAAGGACTAACACAACCAAGCTCAGCAGTAGGGGAGTTCCTGTATCCCTTCTCATAGACAAGAAAACTGAAGTGTGGAGAGAAGAATGACTTATCCAAGAGTCATGTTGAGTCATAAGGCCACCAGCCCAACTCCCACTTCTCTGCTCTAACCACCACCACCCGCTCTCTCCAGGATCTGTTTGGGGTACCAGGGAACAAAATGTTCAGGAACTGCTCAGCACAAACACAGCTGGCACTGAAGGAAAGCTCTGAGCTGCAGACACATGGGGACAGCCTGTGATTCAGAGCCAAGGTGGAGGTGGTGCAGGGATGGCCAGTCATTCTCTTACCCTAAGCAGGAAGAGCACGGGGGTCCATGTGCTGTGAATATTCTGTCATCCAGCTGTTACCAGGGCTGGGATGGGAAGTGAGAGTGGATCAACCAAAACACAGGCAGGATTTAATGGGGTGTTTGGTACCTGCAGCATAAGGGGAGATCAAATGAGACAACAGAGTGGACTGAACACAGATGATGGTGACTCACACTGCCCAGAGCCTGGAGAACTGTTCAGGTATCAACACACAAGCTATGGACTGTTGTAAAGGCAAAGATAAACCAAAGTGCTTCAGGCCTGAAGATCCAGCATTTGGGACCTTGCATGAAGTTTTAGTGGTTATGCAACCAGAAGCTGCTCCCAACAGAAATTAATAAGCTGTTTCCAAGTTAATAACCCAAGGTTACTTCTCTATTAGAGGAGGTTACTTTCACAAGAGCTCTTGGCACGCAGCACCATCTGCTGAGTGGCAGCTCCGGGAACCAGTGCTGCTTCGGAGTCATCACACAGTTTCCCTCCAGAGGGAATCTGTCAGCTCTCCCAGACACATCAGCTCTTATCTGATACACACATAGGGGCTCCAAGCCAGGACACAGGTTGAGGTGTCCAAATCAAGTGACACCTTTGCTCTGCTGCTCTCTGCACTGACTACCTTCAAAATTCTCACTGCCCAGCCATTCCTCACTTGCTGCTCCTGATCCACGAAAAGATTTCTGCACAGATCACCAAAATGAACTGATTTTTCAATTTATCTACTACCTCAGTCACCAGGGACATTTTTATTTTAATTAAACTCAACATGAAAAATTCCATATTTTCACAAAGAAAGGAGAAAACAGCATTTACTTCACATTGAACCAAACCTTCCCTTTGCATTAGCTCTTGTTTTAAAGGGAGAAGGCAGTGCTTTCCAAAGCAGAGAGCCCATCTTCCTTCCATTTGGAAAATATGTTTTTCTCTAGCTGCTATTTTTCTCTGCTGCTATTCCTGAACGTGTCTTCAGAGCAGCCTTCCACACTGCCTGCAAACCTGTCTCTTCAAGCGATTCCTCCTTTCATCTTGTCAGCACCAGGAGAATTCACAGATTGGTCCTCCCTTCAATTGCCACCCTGTGCCTTGTCTCCTCTGCATTGTTAAGCTTTTTAAGCAGAAAATGTGCTTTATTCTGCTAGGAAGGGAAAGAAAAGAGTGTAAACATATGGTGCTCAAAAGAGACCTTATGTTCCTCTAACGGGCATGAGAAAGGAGCTGTGCCCTTCCCTCCACATGGAGCAGGAGGATGGATCCTGGTGAGAGCTGAGCATCATGATCCTTTGGTTACCCCCTATGGACCACCAGAAAGCTGAAGGAAATGGAGACTGGCCACTTTGGTGGTGATTCCTGGAGAGCTGTCAGCATCTGACTTGATGTGTTGCTTTTTAATTGAGCAGTAAGAAAATCAGGGTATGTTCTTCCCTTTTCCCAGCATCCCCAACACAAGCTGATTAATGGTTCTCAGACCTGCCCAGGCAATAGAGTTTGCCCTGGTAGCCTCAAAGCCAATGGCATGAAAACTCTTCTCTCCACTTGGTTGTGAGTTCCTATATCAAAAGCAAACAAAAGAATTCACATAGGGAGTCACAGAATTACAGAATCATTCAGGTTGGAAAAGACCTTTAAGATCTTCAGGTCCAACCTTGAACCCAACCGTCCCAATCCACCCCCAAACCCTATCCCTGAGTTCCAGATCTCTCTAACTGTGAAACACGGCCAGGGATGGCGATTCAACCCTCTCCCTGGGCAGCCTGTGCCAAGGGCTGAGGGCCCTTTCCAGGAAGAAGTTTTTCCTCTGGGCCAACCTAACCTTTCCCTGGAGCAGCTTGAGGCCATTTCCTCTTGTCCTGTCACTTGTTCCGTGTGAGAAGAGACCAACTCCCACCTCTCTGCACCCTCTCTTGAAGGAACACTTTGTTTTTGAAGGTTCTTAGCAGAACCATGATAAATACCTGTGCACAAGCTGATGCTTGAAAATCATGTTTCAGAATGTGGCTTCCCACATGCAGGAGCAGATTTCCAGGGCTGAACGGCCCCAGGGCTGCCCACAGGGAGCACAGCAATGCCTGCTCAGCATTTCTCCAGACAGGGAAAATCCAGCAACCAAACCCCAGGAGATGCATTGTGTGGTCAGCTTGGCGTTGCCAGCCCGAAACAGGAAAGTTCTCACACCAGTTCCTCCCTTCTCCACAAGTCCAACAGCCTCAGGAAACCCCCTTTCACTTAAAACTGCAAATGACAGGGATTCTTTGCCTGCATTTGGGACCACAGTATGGAATAAAATTTAACACCTTGCAGAGATGGATTTCCATGTGAGGCACTGCCCTGCAGCTGTGAAGTGGGGTCACTCCAGGGTTCAAGATGGTCTGCAGGTTAATGAAGAAGCAGCAGCCACTGGCTCACACCTGGTGGAGGGGACAACGCCTGGATGTGCTGCATGGACTGGCTCTCATTCCTTCTCGGCTGCCAACACTCCCCCTCACGTTAATGTCTCTGGGATGAAATGACTCCTTTCAAAGCAAACAGGGTGAATTCACGGAGCTCATCAAGCAGTGAAGGAAATCCCCTGGGCAATCCAGGTCTGACGCAGGGATTTGGAAATGAGAAACCTGCTGATTTCACAGACAGCCTTGCTCTGGGGTAATACAACTCTCCCACTGCTGTGCCAGGGAGTTTCCATTAGGTGTGTGTCAACAGGAGATGGGAGCTGCAGTTTCTGCAGCCGGTCATAGACATGGGGTGAGATCACCCCGGAGAGGCTGACCACAGATCCCAGGGAGCCCACAAAGGCAAGAACTGGGAAGTGAGCTGGGGGAAGGGAGGTCTGCATGTCCATCCCTCCTGAGCTTCAAAGATTCACTACATTACATCACCATGGGTTCTTCTTGCTCATGTATGGACTGGTACACATGGATGGTGTGAAGGAGAGGTATTTCTAAAGGGGTGACTGCAAAGATGCCCAGGTCTGCAGCCATAAAGTTGCAGCCACTCCCTAAACGGGGAAAAAAGGGAACAGTTTTCAGAGTTTTCCTTTGGACACAGATTTTACTTTACATGAATTTGGGGTTGTTGGTTAAGGTTAGTGGTCTTAAACCTTCTATAGCTCAGTAGTGCTTTCCCTAATAATTGCAATCAACTGGTGCCATAAACCAACATATGAGCCCCATAAAAACAGAGTTTGGCTATGAAACAGAAGAGCGGGTATTGACCGAAACTACCCCACTGCTATCGGGTTTCCTGGTGGTAGTGCTAATGCACAGCAAACAGGAGCTATTTCCCTGACAAGCCCATGACACCATTCCAGCCCTCACTCTCCAGTCAGGTCGATACCCATCTACAGTTTCATGATGTAAGATTACAGAATGGGCCCTGGTGCCTCCAAGTACCAAGGTGGATTGATGGAGGTGACAACCAAGGAACCACAGCACTTCTCCTGGAGCAGTGCTGTCCAGCTTGACCTTCAAAGATCATTTTCACTGCTCAAAATCACCACAATACCCCTGAGGATAAGTCCATGGACATTTTTACCAGTTCGTTAAGGACTACAAACATTGATCTGGCTTCTTAATGCATGGGTCTCCCAAACACAGCCTGACCAGACTGTGCAGCATCCAGTCTGTGCAAGGGATGTTAAACAACTGCCACTTCCTTTGCAGTCAAGTACACAGGGTGTGCTTAAGGGATGGAGGGTAAGCACTGGTTGCAGTGGAGCTATAACAAGCCACTGCTGAAATTACGTGTGGAGGTATCTTGAGATTTGGTCTTTAAACAGAGGCACAACAGAAAACCTTGTATATCCCATCTACATTTGTGGAAAAGTCAAGGCAAACAGTGCCCATCCATCCTGTGGTTTCCGAGAAACCAGAGACACAATACAGAGGGATGGCAGGTCCTCGCTGCAGGAGGCCAAGTGAGACCGATGCTGAAATGGCTGGGTAATTCAACGGGTTCTGAACACCTCCACCACCCAAGTCCTCTTGACTACTCTGTATCCTGAGATGATACCACAGTGGATGACTCACATCCTTCATGGAAGGAGTGATGAAGGAAGGAACTGAGTCCAAACACATTGTAGGCATGGCTGTACTGAGCCTGGATCCTAAACACAGGTATGGATGTAGCTGAGGCATCCACAAGCTGCAGTTTCTAAAACTCTTCCCAGCAGGTAAAGACAAGCAAAACAATCTGGCTAGGGAGGAGACATCTTCATATGAGAGGGATTTGGCAAGGGAGGTCAAGCTACCCCACACGCTCCAAAAGCCTCTGGTGTTTGTTCTTCAGTTTGTTCATTAAAACTGTGCAGTGGGTTATGATCAAAGTATGAAATCTGGCTTTTCTGGTGTCCTCTGAAAGCCAAGAAATAGGACGGATATCAGCAGGAAAAGGGTAGAGCTGGCCCTAGCAGAAGGCAACAGCAATGGGGGAAACGCACCTGTGGGACTGAGGAAGCCAGAAGACTGGACAGAGGGAAATGGAAGTGTTGAAAGTAGCAGTGAATAAGGCAAGAGATCTAAAGAAATTAAATCTGAAGGGAAGAAGGGGCTAAAAGAGCTGCAGCAAGCTCACCTTTTGTGGGAACACTTGAATTTCTTTATAAAACTCTCTCCTTGATTGAGGCAACAAAGCATGGGATGGCTCCAAAAGGTTCCAAACCAACTGCATCCCACTGGAAGGAAGGATAGGTCTAGCCAGCAGCAGACCATGTGAAACCGATAAATAAGGGGGGAAAACAAGACAAGGAGGAAGTGGTTATGAGGGAAAAAAACCCAAACAAAACAGTGAAGTAACATCTTCAGAATGGCTGAATGTGCTCTAAAACATCTTCAAGAGATGGCCAGGACCAAGGGGTCTGATCCACTCAGTACCCTCCCCAAAGCACCAGGCACCTTACAGATTCCTGCACCGCATGAAAATGTCCTGCAGACATGAGCTGCTGCAGATGAACAATCAGGCAGCTAAATCCTTGAAGGAACAAGGCAGGGACCACAGGTATGGACTGAGTACCTTGGGAGAGCAGCCTGTCCTGCCTGAGCTCCACAGCATGCACCATGTAATTTAGACATGAAATTTATCTCTGCAACCTGCTGCGTTACATCAGTGCCTGTGCCTGGCATTAAACAACCACTATATTCTGTCTCACAGCCAGAAGGATGGCTGCCACAAGTCAGTGTTACAGGAGCTTTAAAATAAAGCAGAACATACGTTCAGGGTGACTAATACATTCCCTGATGCCACCTTCTGCAGAACATGTTGGAAAAGTTACTTGGTTTTGTGTCTGTTGTTTAGAAAATGTGACTGCATCCATTATGCTGGGCTGGGGGATGCAGCCAGAGTGGGGACGTAGAGATGTGGCACATCTCACTGGGGACAGCTGGGGAGCAGCCAGCACTGAGCACCTCTCCATTCCCCCCAAAAACCCTCCAGGGAGCTGTTCTGTAGGGCTCAAAGTGATTTTCATTCACATTAACACTGAGCCTCTTTAGTCAACTCCAGGAGGGAACCTGAGAGTCCCCCTGAAACAGCTGCAGCTCTTGGACAACCCAGTTGGGGGAACAGGAGCTTCTTATGGATTTTGAGGCAATAAAACCCAGCAGTCAGTTAATCCCACAGGTCCTATCAGATATAGGAAGGTGATGACAATGGACTGGAGCCACTGTGTTTCTTGGCCTGTTACTTTCTTGCCATTCCCCTGGCTCCCTCACCCAACCACTTCAGGCCATGACCAGTACAGGTTGTTACTACTACAGCTCCTCACATTCACCACTCAGTGACATGTCCCTAAGCCTGAGGCGGGTGAGAGGTAGTTGTCCTGAACAAACACACAGGCTTCCTTCCCCAAAGCCCCCTTTTACCCTTTGTTAACTAGTTTGTTCATCTGCTAGTGAAACCCTTTAAACTAAACGCAAGCATCAACTGGGAACAGCAGAAAACCAGAACCAGTGACTAACTGAAGCCTTTTCCTAACACACAAAGTCAGGACCATGCCACAGTAAGAGCAGAAGCAAGAACCCTGACAGGGATTTATCTGTGCAATGCACAGGAAGGATATCTTTAACCATTCCCCACAGATGAGCTACTTAGCTGTTTTTTTTATTTTTTAAAAGACAAACAGAAGTATCAAAGCAGTGCTGAGTACTCTTGAGGTACCTGAAGCTAAGAATAAAGATATTCATCAAACTTAGATCTTGCATCCATTCTGGTTTGAGCTTCTATGGTTGCGTGGGACTAAAATCACACAGGTACAATCCTTTTCTCCCCCATACAAACCCCAAGACTCATAAAAGATCTCCCCAGATCCTCCTTATAATAAGAAGGACCATTAGGAACATCATTTTCAGGAGAGGGCTCTGGAAAGATATAGAAGATACAGGGTACACCTCTGCCACATCAGAAACAGCTACGAGATGTATTTGTGCTCTTCAGTCATCCTCCTCAACCACCTGCTCAGAAAAGAGATCAAAGTTCTTGCTAACTTAGACACAACTTAAGAAAATAAATCCAGTCCAGAGCATTTTGTGATCTCGAAGGCCAGGGTTTTACAGCAGCTGTAGAGAGTAAGCTGAGATCCAGCTGTATCTGGCCTTCCACTCACCTCCACGTGGAACCTTCACTGACTTGCAATCACCATGATCAGTAATCCTACACAACTGTGACACAAGAAAAGAAATAAAAGGAGACACTTACCCTCCTTCAAAGATCTTGATCCTGACGGGCTCCCCTCTTTTGGTTACAAGAGCCGCCTCTTCTGATTTTCCTCTTTTATCCTCTTCCTTCTCAGCTCTAGTTACGTCTTTTCGACCTTCATTAGAAAGGAGCGAAGGCAAATGAACCTATCTCCCCAAAAGAGCAAAACAATCAATGATTACATACAAAAATCACTCTCGGACAGACACAGACCAAATAGCCTCTGAATGAGCCAGAAACCTATTGCACACGCTGCTCCTGACAGCTAAGTGCATCATCTAACAAACAGGGCTCTGATTCTGTATTTCAAGCCCTGTTGGTTACGTTCTAGTCACTGTGACCACTTACAAGCTTGTAAATCACCCCCTGCACATGATGGCTTGATATTATCCAGCTCTTGCCAACTGGAAAGCTGAGGAATAAAGAGAAGTGTCCTGGTTCGGGTCACTCTGAGCATACGGTGGAGCCACGGGTCTCTGTTCCCAAACCCACTGCTCTTGGACAATCCTCTCTCTCATATCTACATAGGTCTGGAGAGGAGGCATCTGTCGAGTTCATGTATTTAACCTTAACCTTTGGGTTTTCCCCACATTCACACAAACCTGGACTTCAGCCATCTAAACGATATAAATTACTTCCCAGTCACAGCTCTCAGGTGATTTCCTTTCACCAAAATCCCGTTCCCAAGGGCACAGGACAGAGAAAGCCACAAACCCAATGGAAGAAAATAATCCACAACCCCCCCAAACATTCGCTGGGTTAATGCTGCTTTTACACCATTAAACTTGCTTTTAAACCTTGTTTAGACATGGCTTAAGTCAGGCGCTGACATCTCACCCAGCATGAGTATCTGTTATACAGGACATGGACTTAGACGATACAGCTGCTTCTCTAAGCAACTGGGGTTCAAGGGGAGCTCTCCACATCCAGAGACAGCCCAAATAAGAGGAGAATCCAAAGCAATGGAAGATGAGGGCAGTTGCCTTCCACTCTCATTGTGGTTCTACTTTGAGGTTGTACTGAGTTACTCAGATCCTCATTTATAGATGATTTATGGAAACAGGCTGAAGGTATTGAGAGACTGAGGCTGTCAGCAGGGTTCTGGCCTGAACTCAGTCAACAAACTGGCAGAAGTGCAAAGAGGAGCTGGTCATTCTTAACTCTTTCCAGTTGTTGAAAAGAGTGGCAGCTCTCCAGGGTGATTCATCTGCCCTACCTTAAACACATCTCTCATGGGGGGATGAATCACCCATGAAGTGCCTCTCTGTCTCCTATGGTTATAGGGGAAGCCAAAGAGTAGCTCAATCTGAGACCTGCAGAAGTCCATGGGCTACAGCCCAGCTGCTGCTGCTGCTGCTACCACCTTTGCAGCAGGAGGGATGGACTCACTAAAAAACATTTCACATTTGCCCAGTGTTTTCAGGGACCCAGCTTAGACCATTAAATACCCCTGACTGCTCTTTGCTCTTGGGGCCAGCTCACAGTGATTAGCCCAGGTCCACACCATCAGACCCACTTACCCTTCCTAGGTGCCTCCTGGGAATTACCCCTATCTTGTCCTATCTCCCTAAATGTGCCCAGGAATGGCTTGGGAGAGGGCTACCAGCCAGGAGACAACACCAGGAGCCTCTTCAATAATTTAACAGCAGGAACAGTCTGGAGCTGGTGTGGAGATGTCTGCTTGGAGGAAATCCGTGTCAGGAGACACACCGAGTACCTTCAAAAACTAAACCTTCCCCATTACAACTTCAGCACCTGATACGGGTTAGTGATAACCTTCCCAGTTCAGGTCCTGATTTACTGAGGAATACAAAACAATTGACTTCTCTAGATGTAGCATGAGGCTTATTTATTGCAAGTTTTGAAAGCACAAAACAGAGAATAGATGAAAGGCACCACAGAGAGCCACAATCATACAGTCACTACAATCCCCTTTTACCATCTGGTTTCCTTTACAATGTGTGCAAACCCAGTACAGAGCAATGAGCCAGCCCTACATGCATGCTGCAGTTTACAGGCTCTTTGGAATTGATCTGTTGAGTGAATCCTACTGAGGATTTAAACACCAAGGCAGGTACATCGCAAGTATTTACAGCATTGCTTCTTGCCAGTGCCTGGCTGTATGCACAACTGTACAGGACAGAAGAGTTACCTTCCAGCTGAGAAGCACTGGAACTGTGCTGTGTGCACTGAGAACTCAGAGTTACAGGGAGAAGAAAACATTCCAGGGAAGATCACTAGACCAGAGTTAAGGGAAGGTTGAACTTCCAACTTCTGGGTGATGCTGCTGACACACAGCTCCTGCCTAATCACATCTTCCTAAGTAACCAGCTACTTCCTCATCTGGGCTGGTTTAAAAACCAGAGTGTGGATTTTGCTCCCACTGACTGTCTGATCAAAGATGATTTCTCTGCTTGGCCTGAGGTCAATCTATCTCCATTTAAAAGAACAAAATTTCTGCAAAACATGTTCTGTTCAGCACTTGGATTTTGGCTGCCCCATTTCCTAGGTGGATTTGGCAAGACAAACTCTCATGTTTGCAAATTCACCCATGAAAATCTGCACTTCCACCCAGCAGTCAGCCTGTAGGGTTTTGTCTGAAAGGGGTTTGAGTCTTGTCAGAAAATGCATGCAGTGAAATGCAGACTGTGATGACCACGGGCTGAACCATTCCTGCCTAGAGAGAGATGGTATGAGGGTGTGTGGTTTCTCAAACACACCCGTAGCGTGCAGCTTAGCACCAGGACAGAGAGCAATGCTTGGAGGAGCACAGGCATGTCTGCTGAAAAAAGAACCCAGCAATGGCCTGACATCACTCAGATAAAATCCTTCGGAAAAGTGTGTAAATCTGAAGCATTTGTGTGGTTTCACACTGCAGGGTTAACTATCTGCCCCTATGGCCTTGCACATCCTGTCTTTTGGAATTCTGCAGAAGAATGATGGAAATGCTGACTAGAAAGAAGGATTTATTGAATCAAAGGGACTCGGCTGTGTATTTTAAGCCATATTTATAAGCAGCAGCTGCAGCAGTGATTACGATAAATTGAATATGCAGAGTTCATTTCATGATACAGAAATAAAATGAATAATCCATCAATATAAATTGACTCGAGATGACTATCAAGCCACAAAACCTTTATAGCAATTCTGTCAGCTAATCTACAAGAACATGATCTGGATTAAAAAGATCTGTATGGTTCAGCATTAACCACACGGTACAATAGGCAGCTACCAGAAATGTCTTAAAGACTTCTGTGCCCGTATGGCCAACCCTGCTGGTGAGCTCTGCCTCGATGAAGCCCTTTGACTTGCTCTCCTTATCTCTGAAGGCCAGGTCCAAGATGTCCTTAGATACCTGGAAAGCACGTAGAATGCTCAGGACATGACCTATGTGGACCAAACCACATGAGTGCTTTAACAAGGCTCCACACTAACCCTACTGAGCACTTACTGAGGCATGCCTTTCCACTTCTTTGGGGGCCTGAATACACTTGCAAATCTCCCTTCAACATTTTAAAATACATTTAAGCATGCATCTCCATCTTCAGTAACATGAGATCAGCAGATGCATAGCCAGGCAGAATCCCTGCCCCATGCAAAATGTAGGGAATTATAACAGCATTTAGGAAAAAAAGAAAAGAAATGGTAAAGCTGGTTGAAATACCATGAGAAATCAAGTCTAACCCTTGGTGCTTGAGCAGTGGTAGTTCACGGGGCAATAGTGATCCCCACATGATTTTTGGACTACAAGGCAAGTAGACAGTGGAGAACAGCAGCAGGGCACAGAACATGCTGCCATGCAGCAGGATGGCCTTTCTTTTTCTTTTTTTTTTTATGGATTACCGTGGGTTTTAGCTTCTTCACTCTAGAAGTTTCATTGAGAACTTACCAAACTGAGAGATGGATGAATAAACTATTAAACTAGGAAGAGCAACTTCCCATCCCTCATGCCCCTCTTCCCATGTAGCCAAATGGATGAGGAGAAATATATAGGATTGCATTACCTCTGTCATTTTTGGTTTCCTGGAGCTGGACGGGACAAGCCTGCCTGCTTCTGGACGAGGAGCAGTAGCCATGGTGTAGGTTTCCTTGCTCACCTTCTGCTTGGACCTCAGGAGGGCCAGGGCTGCTTTAGTGGATATACCTGGAAGGTTAGGATTATACAAGCTAATACACCAGCTCGCGTACACCGAAGACCGTCGATCGACTTGCTGGATATGATTTGGCTTTATGTAGTTTAAATAGCACCAACTGACATTAGTGGTTGTGTGGAGACTGGGAAACTGAAGTACCTTCTTCGTGTCTGTACCTTCTCGAGACTTCATTGCACTAGGAGTGCCCTCAGACAGAGGCGCAGGGCTTGGAGGGGTTGGTGGAGACTGTTCCACCAGTTCTTTGGAGTCTTCTTTCTTCACGGGTTGCAAAGGTGCCTTGCTGAGGAACTGCTTGCCAGCTGGCTGCTTGTACTCTTCCAGTGCCTCAAAATTTGGAGACCCTGAATGAGACTCAGCTTGCTGCAAAGTACTTGGGATTTCCTTTGGCTCTGACTGCTCTAAGGATAAACTAGGTGGTGTTCCAACCTCAACCCTGCCTTGGCTTTCTGCAAGGAAGTGGGATTTATCCTGCTTTTTCCCTTCCTCTATTGCACTGGGTGGCTTCACCACTTCCAACTTCTCTTCAGCTTCAGACACCTCTTCTTCTTTAACTCTCTTCTGCTGTTGTGTTTCCATAGTTAGCTCCAAACTACCAGCCGGAGAGAGCATCCTCTTACTCCCACCAACAGTTGAAGGGCCTCCTTCAAGGCTGAGGACACTGTCAGACGGGGAAGTGAGTGGCATATAGCCCTTCTTCTCTGGTAAGGGTAAGGGCACTCTCAGATAGGGGCTCTGGAAAAGGCTTCTTTGATCCTCTGTGATCATCTGTGCCAGATCAAAACCCAGTCCGTGAACATCAGCACTACAGACCAGAGTACCCTTGGGTGAGCGATCATCAAATTTGGGGAGAACGATAGAAGAGGAGCTGCCCTGGGACTGAGTGACCAAGATTTGGGAAAGCGTGGTGTACATGGCGCTCCCATAGGATGGCATGTTTGTCTGGATGCGGACGGGGACAACGAGTGACACCATCGGGTCTGACCGAGCAGGAACAAGCTGGGATGTAGATACAGAAACTGAAGGACTTGTTGTGCGGGTCAGAGGATGCAACCTACTGTCTGAGTCATATTCTGTGCATGGGGAAAGACTGGAGGTTCCCACTGCCGGGAATAAACTGGATTTGATTGGAGCTAAATGTCCACCAGCTTCCCCAGGCAACTGGAGAGCAAACTGAGACTGCAGGGGCAGAAAAAAGGCTGAAGGGATTGGTGAGGAGACAGGATAATGCACTGGCAGGAATGAAGGGGGATGCCTGAACGAGACCTCGGCAGGGTGAGACATTAGTGGAGGAGCAATGTGCAGAGGGCCAGGGTGGATGAGCGTCTGCGGGAGAGGCAGTGGTGGGGTCTGAAATATGGAGGGAGGAATCTGAGGCATGGTGAACTGGGCAGAGAGGATGTCAGACATTGTGTGCGCAGCAAAGAGCTCTGCTGATTGCCCTGGCTGGGGCAGGAGGTGCTGGTAGGGAAAGATGGAAACTTGCGGGGTCATGAAATGCTTCTCATGCAGCGTTAGCTGGGGTACGGGGTGGTGGAACACCTGCAAAGCTTCTGTGTATGGCTGGGTGTAGGCTGGCTGAGGGCTGTCTTTTGGCTGGCTCTTGTCACTTGGGTAAGTGCTGTGGGAGGGCAAAGGGGGGGAAGCAGATGTTGGCTGATGGGGCAAACTTGTTGAAGGAGATTTACTAGAAGAAGGAATCGGATCTTCTGTCTCTGGGCGGCCTGTTGGAGCCGGGTCTGGCTCGTGCTCCGGGTGTCTCGTGAGGGATGCCTGCCTGACTAGAAAGCATTTCCTCCTCTCCTTTGGAGCTGAGGATGTCGAGGGGCTGGACACTGAAGCAGGAGTGGATGACAAACTTCCATAGTCAAATGATTTACTGCGGGTCTCTGACATCTGGGAAGGATGGGACACATTCGGTGTCTGCTCCGAAGCAGACCTGCGCATTTCCCTGGAGTGATGATGGTGGCTTGGTACCATCAACATATGAGAGCCGACGCTGGAAGGCTTTGGGTGGGACTCAGAGAGCTGGCTCGCTGGCTCTGACTTGCTGTGTTCTTCACGATCAAATGAAACAGAGTGGCTTGAGCCGTGGGATATGCTGCTTTCCTGACTTGGGCTTCGGGTCAGAGAAACTGATTCAAAACTGGACTCTCCAGAGGACTGAGCCATTTCTGCCAGCCGCAACCGCTTCTTTTTTGGTGGCAGTTTCTCTGCCGGGAGCTGAGAAAGGGTCTGGCTCCTCTGTGGCCACTGAAATTCCTCTGTTTTCTCTGGCTCTTTTGGAGGAGGGTCTGGCTCTGTTTCTGGTCTGTCAGGCTCTTCAGTGACCAGAATCTCTGGGACCTGGATGTTGGGCTGTCGAACCAGCTTGGGCTGCAGGGAGTGAGGTGGCCGGCTGTGCTGGGGTGTGGGCTGAGATGAATACTGTGACAAGGGTTTGTCTTCTTCCAGGCTGCTCGGCTGCTCGATAGAGTCAGACTTTTCAAAGGAGCTTGTGTGCTGGATGACAGAGATCTCCTTGGAGGTTGTTCTTCTCTCTTTGCCCTCTGCACTTGGAGCCTGTTTGGTATTCCTGGAATGAAAGCTGGCACTGGTATCAGAAGGTGCGGATTTACCCGGATCTGCTGGTGACTTAATGGATTCACGGGTTAGGCTTAAAGTGACATCAGGAGATGCCGGGTTTGCAAACTGGGTGGCTGGCCCACTACTGGAGGAGGGAGTGTCAGACAACTCAAAAGCTGGAGGCTCCTCGTCATCACCGAGACTCTTTTCCTTTCGCCTTTTTCTCAGCGGGGTGAGCTCCAAAGTGCTGCCTAGCTTGTAATGCATCATCTGAGGCCATGGATCAGGATCCGTGATGCTTTTCTCAGTCTCTGCAGAAGTATGGGAGGTGGAAGAACAAGGCTTTGAGAGCTGAAGTTCTGAGCAGTAGTATTTCTTATGGGCTTCGTAATTGTCCCTTTTCTTATACCGAGCACCGCATATGTTACACTCGTACATGAACCCTTTAACTTTGGAACCCTTCCGTGACTTTTTGGTAAGATCGCTTTCCTTGGTTTCAAGCTCCTCAGGAGGTTTGGAAACAGTTTCTTTGTTTGCAGAGCTAACCTCCTCTGAGACGTACTCGACTCCCAAAGGTAGTTCAATCGCTGGTTGTCGTTTTAGCATTCGAGGATGGGAAGAAAACGCTTGACTGCGGCTTAAGACTTCAGGCTCCATTATGTGATCATCAAATGAATAGCTACCTCGAAAGGTGTGTCGGGAGCTTATAGTGCAGGCAGCAGAAGGCATTGAGTGGCTTCTTAGGAGAGGCACTGTCTCTGTGGCACTGTGGGATTGCTGAAGTGACAACAATGATTGTTCAGGCTTAATTTTTTCACCATGGGATGTCAACACTTTTGACGCATCCAACTGGCTACTGGAACCAGACTTGATATCAAACTGAAACGGTTCTCTATATACACCAGACTTTGGAGATTCAATGCTGCTACGTCTAGATAAAGAGCTTCTTCTAGGCTTAACGCTATCTATTTCACTGGTATCTACAACAGCTTCATTAATTGTAATTAGCTTAGTGATGTGTTCAATAACCTGTGTTCTAGGCACAGACAACGGGACCATACTGGGTTTCTCTTCACTAGACAGGTGTGGAAACCCCTGGGTTGTGTTGGCAGCTAGCGCTGCAGTCCTTTGCCCAATTCTACCGCATTTCCCAAAAATAATTTCTGCATAAGATTTTGCATTAGTATTTGGTGGGCTGATCTGCTGCTCTGCACTCTCCGATCGGGAGAAGTAGCCGGACTCAGTGCTCCCTTTGCTCCCAGGGCTCAGGAAAGCCTGTTCATCTATGACCTTCTTTCTCTCGCTCAAGCGGAGTGCGAGCTTCTGCTTTATTGTGTGGGTGTCTTCAGATTTATGGCTCAAAGCATGGTCTGATGATGGCTCTGCAAACTGGGTGCTATCCTCAAGAGATTGTGACATACTGGAATGAGACAATGAACAGCGGTCATGGCTGGAGCCTTGGCTGCCTCCACTCAGCAAACTACTGGACAGCAGGGTGTGCTTCTGCCTGGGTGACAGCTCTACCGAATGGCCTGACATCGCCCCTGTTTCCTCCTCCGAATCTGTGCTTTCCCCTTCCGTTGGCTCCTCAAAGTCTTCTCCACTGATCCTTTCCATTTCCAAGCTCGATGGATACATCTCGGCTCCAATCCCTGAGGCCAGCCCAGCTTTTATTCGATGAGCATGAGATTTTCTATGTTTATACAGATTACTCTTTGTCTTAAAAGAAAAGCCGCATGGAATGCAAGGGTATGGCCTCTCACCCGTGTGTGACCTGATATGTTTTTGGAGGACACTTGGCTTTGCACAAGGCCTGCTGCAGTACTGGCAAATGTACTTGCCTGGCTTCTGAGGTTTCTTCTCCTTCTTGTGCACTTCCTCAGCTTGTTTTAAGGAAACCTGTGAAGGGCGAGGGATATAGACCTTTTGAATGGACGGCATGTCCTCTCCAGGAATGATCGGTGAATGGGAAGGTAAGAGCTGGCCGTGGTGAGAGTGAAGCCCAGGTGATGAAAAGGAGCCAGAGGGACCTGGTCTTGCTGGATCAACTAGCTGCCATGTGGGACCTTCGAGGACGTGCTCTGGTTTCCCAGGAGACGTAAATGCTGGTGACAGTGCGTGCTGTGGAAGCTGCGAAACGTGGGGAGGATGTTCAAAAGAGGAAGTCTTAGGTTGTTTCTGATGCCCGGTCTTCTCCTGGGGCTCCTCTCTTGGAATCGACAAAGAACCAGAAAAGTGCTGCTGCGATATGATATCTCGGAGAGGGGTTCCTTGTGAAGAAGCAGAGCTGCCCTGGTACGTAGCTGCGGATGAAATACTGGCTTGGAAAGCCTCTCCTTTGGGAAGCCTCTTTCTTGGACTTTCCTCAGCCTTTTTTGTGCTCTTCTGGCTTTGTTCAGGATCCATGACCTTAAAAGGGTCTTTGAATGCTATTTTGGGAAGTTTTTGGCAGCTTTCATTTATGAATAATAAAGGTCTCTTCTGTAGGTTCCCTGTTTCGCCTGCATTTGCTACAAAGCTGAAGCAGCCAGGAGATGGTTGTTGATTTAAGATTGGACTAAAGTGTCACTAGTTGCTATTTGATTAAAAAAAAAAGTTTCAGGGTCAACAAAGTTCACATTGGTAACACATGACAAACTACTTCAAAGAGAGAAAACTTTCCAAAACTTTTAGTCCAAATATTTTCCTTGTGAACTTGGTTAAGGCTTTAAACCTTGCCATTTTATTTCAGTTGACAGTGGCAAGCCTTCAAAGTCAAGATGCAACCCACAATGTGTCTCTTGTTTGTTATGCAAACCTTTGAAAACTTGAGACATTGGTGCTCATCTCATAATGATCTTTTTTTCCTGTGCAAGGAAAACAGTGAGTGGTGTATGTCCCCCTGTGTCTTCCTTCTGTTCCACTCTGGAGTTCAAAAGCCTTGGAAAAGTATTCCCCACATTGCTGTAATTACATCTGAAAGAAGGATACAGGAAAAAAAAAATCTCAGCACTTGTATTCAAGCCATTCAATGCTGCTACTTCTATAGAGGATAAAAGTCAATATTTTGCAAGAAATTCAGAATCATAAAAAAAAAAGAATCATAGAGTGGCCTGGGTTGGAAGGGACCTCCAAAGATCATCTAGTCCAACCCCTCTGCAGTCAGCAGGGAAACCCTCAACTAGATCAGGTTGCCCAGAGCCTTGTCCAGCTTGACTTTTACTATCTCCAGGGATGGGGCCTCTCTGGGAAACCTGTTCCAGTGTTCAACTCCCCCTCCTGCTAAAGAACTTCTTCCTAACAGCCCATGTCAATCTGTCCTTCTCTGCTGTGAAACCACTGCCCCTCATCCTACCACTACAGGCCTTCATAAACAGTCCCTCTAAAAGCCTTCTATTAGCCCCTTCAGGGACTGGAAGGTTGTTATCAGGTCCCTCTGGAGCTTTCTCTTCTCCAGGTTGAACAACCCCAGCTCCTTCAGCCCATTCTTGTAGCAGGGGGCTCCAACTCCCTGCTCATTTTCATGGCCTTCTCTGGACCTGCTCCATCAGGTCCCTGTCCTTCTCGTACAGAGGGCTCCAGAGCTGGACACAGGACTCCAGGTGAGCTCTCAACAGGGCAGAGTAGAACTGGCTGTGTATCTATCATTCATGAGGTGTTACTTCTAATGGTAATTTAAACATAAACAGTACACAGTCAAAACTCAGGGACTCGGGCTTGGTTTAATGCACACACAACCCAGCTCTGCAGCAGTAACCAACAATGGTAACTTGAAACACAGGCAGGTTTGAAAAATGTATTACAATTGTTCCAAACTTGAACTCCTTCTAATCTCCTGCAAACTCTATTTTCAAAAAGGATAGGAAGGAGGAGCCAGGAAACTACAGGCCAGTCAGTCTCACCTCTGTGCCCAGTAAGATCATGGAGCAGATCCTCCTGCAGGCACTACTGAGATAGGAGAATAGTGAAGAGGTGATTGGGTACAATCAGCAGGGCTTCACCAAGGGCAAACCCTGCCTGACAAACCTGGTGGCCTTCTATGAATGGGGCACAACATTAACGGATGAGGGGCAAGCGACTGATGTAATTTCCCTGGACCTGAGCAAAGCCTTTGTTTAACACTGTCCCGCACACATTCTGGTCTCTAAGCTGATGGAACATGGGTTTGATGGGTGGACCAGTAGATGGGTTAAGAACTGGCTTGATGGCCGCATCCAAAGAGTGGCTGTCAATAGGTCCATGTCCAAGTAGAGGACAGTGACAGACAGAGTCCCTCAAGGATCAGTCCTGGGACCAGTCTTGCTCAACATCTTTGTTGGTGACATGGACAGAGGCAAGTGAGTGCAACATCAGCAAGTTTGCTGACGACACCAACCTGTGTGGTGCAGCAGACACGCCTAAAGGTCCTGCATCTGAGGCAAGGCAATACTAAGCACAGATACAGGCTGAGCAGTAAATGTCTGGTGAGTAGACCTGAGGAGAGGGACTTGGGGCTGCTTGTGGACAAAAAGCTCAATATGAGCCAGCAGTGTGCACTTGCAGCCCAGAAGGCGAAGCAGATCCTGGGCTGCATCAGGAGAAGTGTGGCCAGCAGGTCGAGGGAGGCGATTCTCCCCCTCTACTCCACTCTGGTGAGACCCCACCTGGAGTATTGCATTCAGTTCCAGAGCCTTTATTACAAGAAGGATGTGGAAGTGCTGGAGCAAGTCCAGAGGAGGGCCACGAGGATAATCAGAGGACTGGAGCACCTCTCCTATGAGGCCAGACAGAGAGAGTTGAGTCTGGAGAAGAGGAGGCTCTGAGGTGACCTTATTGTGGCCTTCCAGTATCTGAAGGGGGCTACAAAAAAGCTGGGGAGGGGCTTTTTAGGATCTCAGGTAGCGACAGGACGAGGGGGAACGGAGCAAAGCCAGAGATGGGTAGATTTAGACTTGATGTGAGGAGGAAGTTCTTCACCAGGAGAGTGGGGAGAGCCTGGAATAGGTTGCCCAGGGAGGTGTTTGGAGCCCCATCCCTGGAAGTGTTTAAGGTCGGGCTGGATGAGGCTCTGGCCAGCCTGATCTAGGGTGGGGTGTCCCTGTCCATGGCAGGGGGATTGGAACTGGATGACACTGTGGTCCCTTCCAACCCTAACAGATTCTATAACTTCTTCCCAGGGTGGGTGTTGGGGTGCTGGAGGGGGCTGCCTGGGCGGTTTGTGGAGTCTCCTTTTCTGAAGACATTTTAAACCCGCTGGACCTGCAAGGAGATTGGACTAGATGATCTTTAGAAGTCCCTTTCGATCCCTGATGATTCTGTGATTTTACAGTTTTTTATGATTACATTTCACCTTCCAAACAGACTACAAAGTCAAGCTGCATACATACAATGCTCAGTTAACACAGCACCTGCACATGAAAACACAAAACCTTTTCTGCCTGAAATCCACTCTTGAGCTTGCAATCATCTTCCACATGATCTGCAAATCTGCAACAGGGCGGATAAAGAGAGATCACACAAGCTGTCCTGTACTGAAATGGTGCCTCTTGCATTTCCTGCCTGTTGTCACCAAATAGTGGGACAACCCCAACGTCTACAGCTCGTATGGATTTTGCATGGGTGGGCTATTAACTTGGTAGAAGCGGATTTAAGCAGAGACCTTTCCAGCAAGCGCAAAGTGAATGCTGCCTCCCACAAGCTCAAGCCGTTCACACTGAACTGCCAACTCGAGAATGCCAGAAGAATGTGTAAATATTGTTTTCTCCTATAGGCTCCATATCCACTCCTCAGAGTCTAAAAACCAGGCTTGTGAGGAAACTTCCTGAGATGATTTAGTATCATCTCAAATGTTCAGGACCTCCTCAGCCTCTCCTCATATACACATGGGCCCCAGCTGATTTGCTCAGGAACTCAAAGTCAACAGAGTCAACATTCTAAGGAATATGTCCACGAAGAAGCCCACCTGCTGCTTGTACGAGCACGGCCATGCAGGGACAAGGTAGGCTACTGCCCACATATTTTTCCATTACTGAAAATGGTCCCCGGAATGGCAAGAGATAATTCTCCTAGCTGAATGTAGTTAACTCCAGATTGATCCTCTCCAAGGAAACTTCAGCCTCAAATAAAGTGGCAGAAAAGCCGATGAAAAGTGGCAGGAGATTCTGTCCCCTACAAGCTCAGTGGTGCGGTAGAGAAAGGTAATGAGAGCTTCCAAAATCTGGTGTCAGATACCAAACACTGCTCTGCCCCACTAAGCTGCAACCTAGAGGAGCTAAGGAGCTGCACCACATCAGATGAGAGATTTTGTTCCTGCTGCTGATGGTAGAGGACAGGGGGCTGGTGGGGGGCAGTCCTCCAATTTGCCGCTCTGCATAGCTTTCCAATGGCTCTTTCAGGGAATCCCATGGGACTCAGGCGGCTGAGACACCCTGACTTCTTTTTGTTTTTTAGTTCCTCATCTTCCTTCCAGTTTCTCTTCTCTTTTACTCTGATCCAAATCTATCTTCAGACTTCAGTCTCTTTGATATTCATTACGCTTTCCCAATCCTCCTATTTTCTTCTCTAAAAAGGCGCATCTTTCACTTTTGCTTTCATCCCTTCCTCCTCATGACCTGAGTAGCTTCTTCCCTCTGTCACGTGTTGTGCCTATACTATTCCTGCTCATCATTTTGCATAGCACGTGTTCGGCATGGTGCTCAGCACGGAGCAGCAGCCAAGGCAAGACCTGGCACTGGCACGAGAGCAGCAAATCGTTAGGCAAAGCATCGCGTGGATTTCATGGCACATGGCTTCTAGCTGCTAACATGGCATGTCTGTGCCAAATTCCCAGTGCAGGCACTAAAGCCAGGGATTTCAGCTATTATTTCTATTCAGATGTAAGTTCTTAGGGTTTTACTTGAAATGCATCAGAGAAAGCAGCACCAGCAATGCCTGATCCGTTTGCAATGGCAGAAACAAAAGCTGCCAAGCCCTGAACAAAATCAATGACCAAATCCTTTCTGATTTTGATGGGATGAGAATTTCATCCCAAAGCCTGTGAGAAATTGCTCAGAAATACCCCTGTCGAAAGTCACTGCTGTCGGAATTTTGAATTTCATTATTATGGCTGAAGGAGATTCCTGACAAGAGGTCCAGGCAGTCTCTCCTGATGCAAAACCTTATCTGAGGCCTCTGAAAGGGTGTAAGGAAGAGCTACCCAGAGTCAAGGCTTGTCAGGTTGGTCCCTTTGTGCCTGGGACTATCACCATGTTTATGCAGCCAAGCACCCAAACAAGCTCTCCACAGTTGGATGTGGGATTGAGTCTCTCCACAAGTGAGAAGAGAAACTGGCTGCACCAGAGCTTCAGGCGGGATCATCACCAAGAAGACATCTGAAGGCATCAGACCTTTCTCTACATTGTGCTTGGCCTCTAGGATTCACTCATGGAAAACTGGTGGGGCTTGGCTTTCCATCTCTTTCCTGTAACATCCTGTTACAACAGATCCGTAAAACCCTGCTGGTGGCAAAACTCTGTTGCCCGCAATTCTCAGGCAGACAGAAGGATTTTCTCTGCTGCTTGGTCCTGTCCAAGCCAGCCTGAGACCCAATGTTCATCCTGTAAAGCAGGAATGCTTTACAGAGGGACAGGGACAGGTTGGATTGATGGGCCAAGGCCAGTTGTCTGAGAGACAAGAAGACCAAGTGCAGGGCCCTGCATTTCAGTCACAACAGCCCCAGGCACCGCTACAGGCTGGGGGTGAGGGGCTCGACAGCTGCCCAGCAGAACAGGACCTGGTGATGCTGGGAGACAGCCGGCTTCATAGGAGCCAGCAGGGTGCCCAGGTGGCCAAGAAGGCCAACAGGACCCTGGCCTGGATCAGGAATAGTGTGGTCAGCACTTGAAGGGAAGTTCCTGTGCCCTTGTACTGGGCCTTTGTGAGGCCTCTTCTTGAGTCCTGTGTTCAGTTCTGGGCCCCTCATGATAGGAAAGACAGGGAGATGCTGGAACGGGTCCAGAGCAGAGCTACCAAGCTCTGAAGGGGTTTAGAGAACCAGTTGTGTGAGGAGAGGCTGAGGGAGCTCAGCAGGTTTAGTTTGGAGAAGGCTGAGAGAGGAACCTCCTTGCCCTCTACAATTGCCTGAAGGGAGATTGTGGAGGGTGAGTGTTGGCCTCTTCTCCTTGGTGACTGCTGACAGGAGTAGGGGCAGTGGTCTGCAGTTGAGGCAGGGGAGGGTTAGATGGGATCTGAGGAAGAAATTCTTTACAGAGAGAGTGGTGAGGCACCAGAGTGGCCTTCCCAGGGAGGTGGTTGAGTCACCATCCCTGGAGGTGTTGAAGAACTGTGTAGCCATAGTGCTTCATGACCTGCTAGAGTGGCAGGTACGGAGGGGATTATTTTCTGCTTTTCCATCATTAAGGTATTTAGGTATTTGTGGGTATGGGTATGGTTGGACTCTGTGATCTAGTAGGTCCTCTCCAACCATGTTTATTCTGTAATTCTGCAGTTAGCAGGAAGTGATCACAGCTCTGCCTTTCCTACATTATTCCCACAGACCAGCATTTTCTCCTACACACCAAATCCCAGTCTGTTTCAAGGCTTAGGTGAGAATGTTTGGGGTACCACTAGAAAATCTGCCTGGCTTATTCCTCATCTTAACTTTTAAGCTGTTTTGCCAAATTTAACAGATTTCAATCAACAACCAACACATCTGACGTATGTTAAATCTATTCTTTAATCCTGTAAGTTTTGTGAAAGTGAGTGAAGTAAGCAATGCACAAGCTCTTATTTCTGCTCTGCTAAGGGGACAGGTCCAGCTCCCTTCCTACTGGCACCCACTAGAACCCCTGTCTACAGAAAAGCCACCCTCAGCATCTCCCCTCCTTTATCTACAGCTAAATCAATCTGGAGACACATCTATGGAAAACCAGATTCCAATTTCTTATTTATTGGGTTTTTTTTAGTTGTAGCTCATGATGTTGTCAGTTCTGACAAAACCTTGCAAGTCCACATTACATAAAAGCAGATAAGGTGATGAGGCAGCAGCACATGTGGCTGCCTTTGGATCACAGTCATTGAAATTAGACCCAAACTGTAGCTTGGAACAAAAGGGTTGATGCCACCTTAGACATTCAAAGTGATTGATGGCTGAGAAGGGTTTACAATGCAGCAAATCACAGAATCACAGAATGACTCTGGTTGGAAAAGACCTTTCAGATCACCAAGTCCAACCATCAACCCTACTCTACAAAGTTCAACCCTGAACCACATCCCTCACCACCACATCTAAACAATCTTAAAACTCCTGCAGGGATGGAGACTCAACTGCCTCCCTGGACAGCCTGTTGCCAGCCCTGACTGCTCTTTCAGAGAAAAAACCCCTCCTCTGGGGCAGTTTGAGGCCAGTCCCTCTTGTTCTGTAACTGATGACATGTGAGAAGAGACCAGCACCTTCTTCTCTACAGTGCCCCTTTAGGTAGTTCTAGAGAGCAATGAGGTCTCCTCTCAGCCTCCTCTTATTCAAACTAAAGAGTCCTCCTCTGCACCTGCTCCAGCACCTCATAGCTCTCTTGTATTGAGGTGCCCACAACTGGAGACAATACTCAAGATGTGGCCTCACCAGTGCCCAGCACAAGGGGAAAATCACATCCTTGCTCCCACTGGCCACACTATTTCTGATACAGGCCAGAATGCCACTGGCCTTCTTGGTCCTCCCTGGGCACACCAATCACTCCTGTTCAGCCCCAGGTCCCTTTCCGCCAGGCAGCTCTCCAGCCACATCTCCACAAGCCTGTAGCATTGCATGGGCTTGTGCCTGTCACTGCCTCTTGTGCCCAGCCTCAGTGACATAAAACACCACAGCAGCACTGGAAGGACTCACTAGGCAAAAGCTTCAAAAACATACTGAGGGAAAAGTGAAATCAATCTAACAAAGAGAAAAGCAGGTCCTGTTCACAGGCCAAGCCCACTGCAAAGGGCAGCGCTCCCAGGCAGGGCAAGTGACCGGGGAAAAACAGGGATTACTTACAGTGGACTTGGCAGTCTGTAACTTTGATGCTGTCTCTCCTTTCTTTGCCCAGGATTCAGTTCAGTCTGCAAAAGAAAAAGCACGTTGGAATCACAGTGCGGGTTTACTAAACTGCCATCTCAGCACCGAGCCCCCAGGTGCCCTGATGGGGAGGATTGCCTAGTAACCGAACAGTACACAAACTCAGTCCCAACAGCTGGAGAAGCCCTTGGTGACTGCATTCACCTCCCTCAGCAGGGCTGCCCTGGTGCTGACGTGCCTGCACAGAGAAAACCAGTCAACACAGGGCACTGCTCTGAAGAGGGGGCTGAAAGGGAAACCACAGTCTGGCTGGTGCCAACTGTGGGCAGATGCAGTGCTGACATGGAAAAGGCTCTACAGCCACCCACAGATTTCAGGTCTTCTCTGATATTGAGAACTCAGACCAGTGTGCAGATGCTGCAGCCCTTCCTCCAAAGTTGGTGTTTTGTTCTGGGTTCTATATTTAGAATGGTTTGGGTTGGAAGAGACATCAGCGTTTACCCAGTCCTAACCCTCTGCCATGGGCAGCAACACCTCTCACCAGACCGGTTGCCCAGAGCCCCATCCAACCTGGCTTTGGTCACTGCCATGGATGGAGCAACCACAACTTCCCTGGGCAACCTGTTCCAGGGCCTCAGCACCCTCACAGTGGCTTGAACCTGCCCCTAAATCTCAGCTCAGAGTAACATCATCAGGACTAAACAGCAATCTCTGTCTTTCCTCTGGCCCCAGGGCTCCTGATCCCCTAAGCATGAAAGGGTGGCAGCTCATACTGCTGGTTAGAGTTGATACTGCACAAAATTCAGGCTGCACAGAAGCCCTGGTTTGCAGAAATAGTTGATGGTCTCTCAGACTTCGTGATGAATTTATCAAAATTTTGAGGGGCTTTGTGTCCAGAGACAATAAATTCCTTCCACAACTGGCTGCTGCAAGACATTCTGTGACTTTACAGCTCACACACCCTAATATTCACAAAGATTTGAACTTACTCCTGGCACTTTCCTCAACCTGCCTTCAGTCCATGTGCTGCCCACCTGCCTTTCCACCATATCATGTCCAACTCTGGGCTGCATCTTCCTTATCACTCCAACCTCCTTTACCACAGACCTGGTCACACTGGTCACACCTCCACCTCCCTGTCCTTAAACATTGTGCTGCCAGTCCTGGTACCACCTCGAGTGCCGGCTCCAGCAGTGTAAAGAATAACTGGCAGTGGGAAGCAAACTCAGCAGCCCCCTTCTTCAGACCACATGTCCCTCTATACAGACACCAGTTCTGTCCTGGCACAGAGACATGAACACTTCTAAAGGAGGGTAAGACTGGAAATGAAAGACTCTCTTCCAAGTCGCTCCTCTCGCCTGAGGAGTGTAATCAACTACAGCCATGAGAAAAAGGCCATTTTTAACTGACTTAGGGTTTCATTCCAGTTTGGCCATCCAGAAACCCAGAAGCTGTCAGTTCAGGGAAAACAAGGCAGTGGTCGGTGGCACTGCGGTGCCTGAGCATAGCCCCTGTCTCCTCACAGATGGCCAAGCTCAAAGCAGAAACCAGGAGGGCCAAATGCTGGCAACTCCACGTGAACCTTGCAGCCACCACAAGGAGCGACCACTGAGCTGGGCTGGGGTCTGAAATGCCATCCTAGTGGGGCCATGTTCTGAAAATCCAGCCAACATTCAGGTAACAGGTCAATCCACTGAACCGTTGGTATCTGGGATCAGCTGGTGCCTCCAGGCCATTATGAACTGTCTCCTGCACAGACATGAACTGCGTGGTGATGACTTGACCCTCACGACCCTTAGGAAACTATTCCGCATCCTATATCCCAAGTTGCTCTCCCAGACCCACCACCAGTGTTTCCAGCCTACTGGCAGAGTGAGTAAGGAGTAGAGAAGGATGAGACGTGGGAGGTCAAAGCTGGGACAGAGCATATGGTTACAAGGGTATGAGGATTCCTGTCCCAGGGAATCCCCTGCCATGGAACAAGCAACAATGCAGGGGTTGGATCTGCTCCAGGAGGAAACTACTGCCTCAATGCTTCTGCATTTGGCTGCCTGATCCACTCACTGCATTCAAACCCTGCCTGACCAATGGGTACCCACCAGAGCCACCAGGGCAGAGCAAGTTCAATTCCTGATTGTTCCAAAAGGAATTATTATTTATTATTTTTTTTTAAGAAGCAGCAGCTTTTTGTTTCAAAGCTACACACTCAGATACCTACCAACATGATTCATGTTTGATTCTTAAATCAATCTCACTTGAGCCACAACTGCCGAGGTGCTGCAGAGCTGCTGGGGGGGGAAAAAGGCAAATCCAGTGCTAAACTCAAGCAACTGGGGCCCAATTCCCACTTTGGTGACAAGTTTCCTGTATGAAACTGGGCGAGTCATACCACTGCCGGTGTCAGACCCTGTGTCTAAAACAGGGGTAGTTCCCTATTTCACAGATGTGCTGTGAGTCATCCCTTAAGAGTCTGAGAGGTTGTCAGATCCTATGGGAAGGGCAAAACCCACAGATGTAAACAGTGATCCATGTAACCTGAAACAGATGAGATGACATCTCGGAGACCTTCTCTAGCCATTGAAACTCCAGGATTGAATGCTGTATCTATTAACTTTTACTTAAACTCCACACAGTTCCAGGAACTTCTCTTTCGCATGATTCCAGGGCACCATGGGCAAAGCAGATGAATGAGAGCATGGCTGGCACCTTCCCCGGGGGAATGAGGGCTGGACATGTTGACTCTAGGAGCCAAGTTCTGGGGAGAGCGAGTCACAGTATCACAGTAATGATGAGGCTGGAAAAGACCTTAAAGATCATCCAGTCCAACCTAAAACCAACCAAGTAACCCTAAACATCTGACATCTAGATCATGTCACTCAGCACTTCATCCAGCCTAACCTTGCACACCTCCAGAGATGGTGACTCGACCACCTCCGTGGGCAGCCCATTCCAAAATCTGATCACTCTTTCAGTAAAGTCCAGCCCACAGTGAACATGGTGAGGGCTAAGAACTAAAGCAAAGGTCAGAGCCTCAGCATGTTGCCAGCAAGGGATGAGCAAAGGGTTAATCTATTTTCACAACCTAAACCAGTTTCTCCAGAAGATCATTTGAGATGGGGCAGAGTGATTATTGCAAAATCTGAGTATTTCAGAGCTCAGTATTCCCAGGGCTATCACCACTGAAACAAGAAGTTACAATAAAAGCAACAAGCCCTGTGCAGCCCAGTGAGCATCTCACCAGCACACTGGGGGTGGAGCAGGGGTGCTCTTGAGCATCATCAGAGATGGTGCAGAGATGTCATCAAGCATCACCACCACTACACCAGGGATGGAACAAGGATCCCCATGAGCATCACCACAAGTACACTAGGGATGGAGTAGGGAAGTCCACACCAGGACAGCAGCTAAGAACTCATTTCCTCCTGGTCGTAGATCGCAAAATGCAGAAGGCACAGCACTTTTGTCACACCTCAGGCCCAGCTCTGTCCACCCAGTGCAAACTCTTGGTACCAGCTTTGCTGCCTGGACCAGCTGCTCCAACTCCATTATCAAGTGCAACTGGGATTTCATGTCAGGTTCCTGCAGAGGAAAAGCCCTGACAAAAAAACCCACTCATATTCCAGGGGGTTGTTAAGGGGTTTTGTTATGCTGGCAGTGAAACTGCTCCTGTTTTCTTGAAAACAAAACTCAAGAAAACCAACTTCTCTCACAACATTTAAGACGACCCTCAAGAATCCCTGAACGCTTGCGACCGTGTGACTGTGCATCACTGTCAGCTGCATCTCCCCTAGAGAAGAAATCTGCTGCTTTCCCTTCTCACACACTCCTAGATATAAGAAAGTCATTAGAAAATTCTCATTTTGAAACTATGGCTGTGTAACGATTCTCTCAAAATTCATCTGAGTTGAACACCCCAGTCTTGCCAAACCAGGAGAGGGAAGTCAGTTACTGACGAGATTGAGATTCTTTTGAAGGTAACGTGTCACTCACAACTAATGCAGTCACTGCCTCTCCCTCATAATAGGTTCCCTCTGCTGGGATTTATGGTGACGCTGGGGTATTGAGAAACCTTCCAAAAAGTTTGTACATCGTTTTCAAGCCACAGGAATGGGAAAAAAAAAAAAAAAAAAAGAAGAAGGGAGAACTCCAGTTCACATGGAGTTTATGATCTCTGCTCAATCTCATAATTGCAGGGTGAATAAGTGGGGAAGGAGGGTTGAGTCAACCCCACAGGCACTGGTCACGCAGTCAGCGAGTTTGTGGAGATCAGCTGAAAATAGCTCCCTTGACCGTCCCTGACTTACCAATGAATCTCCCCTCTGAGACTGCCCTGTCCTCCTTCCACCACTGCATGCAGGCATGTCTGGGCAGTGCCTGCCCACTTCTCCTTCTGTCTCCTGCAAAAGCAAGCCAGCCAACAGACAGTGGAAGTAAAACACGAGACCCAGGAGATACAAGGAATGTCCCAAATTATTTTGCTGTATGGCAAGCAGGATCTTCATGCTGAAGCACCAGGGAGCACACACAAAGCCTATCAACACTGAGATGGAGTGGGATCCTTTCATGGCCCTGGCCTTCAGAAATCAATTCCCTCTCCTTTTATTTACTGGCACAAGTAGCCCCAGTTGCTCTGCAATTGCAGGGTGGAAGTTGTATCTGCAGCTACTCACTACTCAGCAGCTCCTGCATGAGGAACTGACCACTCACTGTCTGGTGACCTCAAGAGTTGGGACAGAGCAGAAGGAAAGGAACAGAGGAAAGCTGAACAGAGACAAGATGAACCACAGCAGAGGTCAGGCTGCCAAAATGCTCAGACACAGACTAAGAGGGCAATCCCACGCATGACACTCAGTGTTGTTTCAGTCCATGGAGCTACAGTTTGCAAAACCTGTGAGCAGCTGCTGGGAGGAGTGGGGACCCAGCTAGACCCACTGCATCAATGCAGCCAGGTTGCATGGCAGACCTGCAGCAAGTCGGACAGAGCAGAGGTGACTGAGTTGCTGTTTTGCACGAGTAGGAGTTAGGGCTCACTGGAAACATCACACAACAGACCCTGAACCTGCTGTGCTGTGAGCAGAGTGCACCAGTGCTACCTGAAACCCAAAATTAATATCCCAGTAATACAGCAGAAGAGTTCAGCGCTCAAATGGACCCCAGACCATCGACCAAAAGAGAAACAAGTCTTTCCCAGTGCTTCTCTTTCATCTCACTGCAGAGATACCCAGCAAGTCCCAGGCCCTGCTCACACATCTGGACTGGGCTGTCCATAAGGGACCATTTTGGAACCTCCTCCCTCACTGACATCAGGAGAACAATTAATGGAAGAAAGTGTTAGCCAGCAGGTATCTCAATTAGATGATCAGTTAATCACTACGTAAAGCAGCCCTGAATGTCAGAAAAGAGGCAGCAACAGCAAGGAAGTGGTGAGTGTGCAATAAGGCCTTGCAATTCCCATTCCCCAGTGTGTCACACGCACAGATTCTACCAGCCATGATTCAGACCCCACACCAGACTGGGTAACTCCTATATGGTTTTACTTCACAAGGACACAGCAAATGCTCCATAAAATGGTTGCAGCTGGGTTCTTCTGAGACTGGAGTGAGTAGTAGGTCATCTAGCCCCTGACACCTCTCCACAGCAGGGCTAACACCACCCACAAGACTGCATGGCCAAGCTTCTTCCATGATGCTCATCCACTGAATTAATACAATTTCCTTTCCAGTTTATTCTGCATTCCATGGGCTCTGTGAGAGCAGTATTTCCCTCAGGCTGCACTGAAAGGAAAAAAAGACAAAGAAAAAAACACCCCAAAAATCAAATCCTAAGCCCAAGTGTCTGGGGCTTGTTTGCTATTTGATTCCACCTCTGTTTTTGCAGCAGGGGGTTTCTGTAGCAGTGGAGGCCATTCCACAATAGGGAAAATGAGGAATTGTGGTGTTTTTCATAAATACATGAAGAAAGGGATGCTTGCAGCTGATTGCAGAAGTGACCCCAAAATAAGGGCTAATGGAGCCCTCAGACTTGATCAACTGTGAGTATGGGCTGAGCATCATCCATCCCATAGAGAATTCAGCCTTCACATTCTGGATGAGTTGTCCCTAAGGATGTACTTGTGGGACCCAGACAGGGTAGTGATGGTGCCTATAGAGCACAGCAGGTTTGTAGGACTGAACAAAACCGAATGAGAGATTTGAAGGCAAAGAAAACACTAAAAAGAGACTTTGAACATGCAAATTCCACCTCTGCTCCTTGATAGTTTCACTCCTTGAGCTACTGCACAAAGTGCTTTTTGTTCCATTAACAATAAAGCTGAAGCAATTAAGCAAAACACAATAAAACTTAAGCGAAATAAAACTAAACCAGGACTCCAGGCTTATTGTATAATCTCACTGAAATGGCAGTGAGCTTCAAGCCAACATCATAAAAAGCTTCCAGTTTGCTTCAAAGGCAGAAGTGAAGAAATGCTAGAGAAAATGTCTCCATACGAGTGACACCTCACTGGGAGTTCTCAGACATCCCCACACGGAGTTATAGTCCAAGCCCTTTTGGCTCCCTCCCTCAGCTGAGGTAATGGTTGCACTCAATGTTCAAAAGAAATGTGGGCAGCAGGTTGAGGGAGGTGATCCTCTCCCTCTATTCAGCTCTTATGAGGCCCCACCTGGAGTACTGGGTACAATTCTGCAGCCCCCAACACAACAAGGACATGGACCTGGTGGAGCGAGTCCAGAGGAGGCCACAAAGATGATCAGAGGGCTGGAATCCCTCTGCTCTGGGGACAGGCTGAGGAAGTTGAGGCTGTTCAGCCTGGAGAAGGGTGTGGGCAGACCTTATAGCAGTTTCTAATACCTGAACGGGCTACAGGAAAGTGGGAGAGGGACTTGTACAAGACTGTACTGATAGGATGAGTGGAAATGGCTTTTAGCTAGAAGAGTATGAGATTAGATATTAGGAAGTTGCCCAGGAAGATTGTGGCTGTTCCATCCGTGGAAGTATTGAAGGACAGATTGGATGGGGCTCTGGGCAACCTGGTCAGGTGAGAGGTGTCACTGCCCATGGCAGGGGTTGGAATAAGATGATCTTCAAAGTCCCTCCCAACCCAAACCATTCTGTGATGATGATGATGACCTTTAAGGTCTTTTCCAACCTAAACAATTCTGTAGTAGCAAGGGACAGTGGAGGTAAAACACAAGACCCAGAGAGAGCAGCCCCTCTGGAACGTATTTACACCTAGGTTGCATCTACAAACACACCAAACCCTGGAACAGCACACAGTACTCAACCAACTCACAGATCAGAGATTTGTAGAATCACAAAGGTTGGAAGAGGCCTCCAAAATCACCAAGTCCAACCATCAATCCACCACTGCAGCCACTAAACCCTGACCCCAAGTGCCAGCTCTGCATGTTCCTTCAACACTCCTTACTTTAACTGACAAAACAGAGGACAGCTACAGTTTCACTGGTTTTGGTTTGCTCCCCTTTCCATGTCAGCACCTACTGACACCCAAACTCATGCCCTGTTCTCCAGTTCTTTAATGTTTTTCCCTGATGAATTAATTCACAGAGGATTACACAGGAGTTGCAGACATGCACTGGGTCTGAAAATAATGGTCTCCTTTAAACAGTGTGTTCACACGATGATAGAACTGGGCTGCAGACAGTGCCTTGTACATTCACCATCCACCAGCCTGCAAGGTGGACAGAGACCATGATCCACCACCTACAGACCACACGATGATTGTGGTCCAGACACCTCCATCCACCCACACCCTCATCCATTTCCAAGTCCCTACGGACAAATGGGCATCGGGGTCCTGCAAACCGTTGCTGTCAGCAGATTAAGATGCTCTGACAGGGCCGACACACGGGAAACAAAGTAGAAACTGGCCGAGCTGGCAGCATCAGCAGCTGCAGCTGCAGCCTAAGCCAAGGCTCTGCTTTGGCAGCTGCAGTATCCCACATCTTGTATGGGTGGCACAGAGGGGATCTCTGCCATCAGTCACCTACGGAGGGTTGGCAGGTTCATATCTGTAACAGCCCAGCCCTGCCATCCGCACTTCACCTGGGCAGGCCCATGCACTGTGACTCTCTTCTTTCCTTTGAATGTTCTCTGGTTTACACTTAAAACAAATCAATAAATATCATTCCATATCTGTGGGGTTCTGTGACTTCATTCTCTGAGAAAACAAAGTAAATTTAAAGGGTTTTAGCAAACTCCTGAGATGTGCCAAGAGCAGCAGCCTTCCAGTGTCGATGCCAGCCACTGGTAAAGGTGAGAGGTGCTGGAAAGGCAGCCAGGAAAATACGGAATGTCACACTTGACATGGAACAATGCTGAAATAAGCTAAAAGCACTCAATCCACAACCTCCTGAGCTCCTCACAGAGGCAACTGACTGGCCTATTCACCACAGCATTCCCCACGACTTCAGCAGAACCAACATGTGCTACAGAAAGTTTCCACAGAAAACATGAAAAGCTCTGCCCTCTCAGCTTGCTCAGTTTTTTTCCTCCCTTCTGAAGCAAAGAAGAGAGAGATTAAGGCTGATAAAGTGCCCCTGTCATGAAGCCTCCTTTAGAAAACTCCAGCTTTAGAAAACACAGTGCAGGTACAGGACCAAAGCTGTGGAGCTCACTGCTGACTCAACCCTACAGCCCTACCTTGCTAAGCCACCGGCCCAGGGGCCTGCAAGCAGCAGGCAGGAGAAAAGCACAAAGGGAGCACAAAGAAGTCACTTTTGTCTGAAAAACAGTATCAAGGCTTGTAAGAAAGATGAGGACAGACTTCTTAGCAGAGGCTGTTGCGACAGGACAAAGAGTGATGGGTTAAACTAAAAGAAGGAAGATTTAGACAGGATATAAGGAAGACTTTTTTAAACTTGAAAGTAGTGAGAACCTGGCTTTCCAGAGAGGTGGGAGAAGCCCCATCCCTGCTCCCATCCCAGTTCAGGTTGGACCCTAGGGCTCTGAGCAACCTGCTCTGGTAGACTGTGTTGGGCTCACTGCAGGGCATTGGACAGGATGACCTTAAGGATCCCTTCCAACCCAATACTTTCTAAGACTTTATGATTCTATACAGGGATGAACATATAACTCCAGACCACTCCCCTCACAAAACCCTGAACACCAAAACCACTACAAGATACAGACGATGCCCAGCCACACTGCATGCACACAATGTCCCTGGTGATGGCAGTGAGTAGACTCCCATCTGCCCCACCTCAGCAAAGGGTGCGTGCTGCTGCCTCTAGCACAAGGACTGAGCTGGAAACCAGTGAGCCAGGCCATGTAAAAGGAGCAGAGTTTTGCACTGCAGGGTCTTGCTGTCTACTGCAGTCATAACCCTGGCAGGAGCTATGTCTGAGCACTCGGTGCTCATGTCCCCTGCCCCAAACTTGTGCTACTCAGGGTGAGTTACACAGTCACTGGAGGTTGCTTCGAGGCTGGGAGGCAGAAGAAAGCAGTTTTCTCTACATAGCAGAAATGGATCTCATTTTTTGCCTCACAGAAGGTCTGGTCATGTTCTCACCAGATCTCACTGGCTACATCAGGATCTGGAAGAGGTCAGCATTTTGCTGGGAGGTCTGCAGGGAAATCCAGGCAGAGGTGCAGCAGGCAGCTGCCGTACCCGCAAAGAGCAATTTCACCACTACCCCAGGCTGAGGGGTGATGGAATTTTGTCACTGAAATATGAGGACCCATCATTACAGATCCCAGAAACCCCTGTGGGCAACCACGGCCTGAAATTCCCACACTGTTGGACAAGAGATTTTTCTCTCCTTGCTGCCCTTGGTACCATACAAGGATACTCCATGCTGTCTCCCTGCTGCCCTGGGCAGCCCATTCCAGCCATCAACCACCCTCACATAGAAGAACTTTTTCCTAATCTCCAGCCTAAACCTCTCCTTTCCCAGCTTGAACCCAGTGTTCCTTGTCCTATCTGCACAAGCCTTTGGAGCAGACCTTCCCCTTCATGTGGCAGGCAGGGACTGGAAGGTCAACAGAAGGTCCCCACAGAACGTCTCTTCTCCAGGCTGAACAGCCCCAACCCTCTCAGCCTGTCCTCATAGGAGAGACGCTCCACTAGATTGGTCATTGTGGTGGCCTCCTCTGGATTTGCTCCAATCTGTCTGCATCTTTCTTGTGCTGGAGGCTCCAGAACTGGACACAGGACTCCAGGTGAGGTCTCCCCAGGGCAGAGCAGAGGGGCAGAATCCCTTCTCTTGATCTTCTGGCCACAGTTCTTTTGATGTAGCCCAGAATGAGGCTGGCCTTCTGGGCTACGACTGCACACCAGTGGCTCATGGCCAGTTTTTTATCCACCAGCACCCCGAAATCCTTTTCCACAGCTCTGCTCTCCCGCAGATCCTCTCCTAGCCAGTGCTGACAATGTCAGTTACCCTGGCCCAGGTGCAGGACTCGGCACTTGGCCTTGTGGAACCTCACCAGGTTCATCTTGACCCACCTTTCCAGTCTATCGAAGCAATGAAGGTCCTTCTTATTGTAGGGGGCTTGGACTAGATGACCTTAAGAGGTCTCTTCCAGCCCAACACATCCCGTGATTCTCTGACTTTCTGGACACAGCAGTACCCAATGCTGTGCAATGCCAGGCTGTATCTCATTTAACCAAATACAATGATTGGATGCTGAAAGATTTCTGTTTAAGTGACAGTGAAAAAAAACCCTGGAATCTTGGTGGAAATAGTTTAACAAGGAAGCTTCCCTCACCAATTCAGGACCGAAGACAATGGGGGTTTTCCCATCTGCAGTGAAAAGAAAGAGGAGAAAACGGTCCTTTCATTCTCTGCCGGCAAAACCAAAGTTTCCGCTCCCATCAGCAGGCTGGGAACCTCCCACAGACAGCAACAGTCTTGACTGGCTGGGAGCACTCACAGACTTTCATTTATGTTCTGTCACACAGGAGAAACAGTGAAAAAAATAAAACAATCCACACTGCACACAGCCAGCCTGTCCCCACAGCCACCCTTGTCTCACAAACTTCCTCGATAAAGCCTGTGCTGTCTTTACACGGCAGGGGAATTGCTGTAAGAGCCAGTTTAATTATCACAACTTTTCTCGAGTCAAATATTTGCTCAGGCAACATGGAGCTGCCACAACACTGTGAACACAGAATGAGCTGCAATTTCTCTTCATCAGGACTCAGCCCCAAGACTCCCCTCACAGGAGTGATCCCCCCCCACCCCGTGGCGGTGCCTGTGCACGCTCACACCTACAAGCATCCCAGAACTCCAAATTCCAACAGCTATGGAAGGTGTGAAGACATGGCACTGCTGGAAGACCATGGTGCTACTCACATTAATGGATGGAGGTTCCAAGGGAAACAATCCTGGCTTGGATCAGCAATAGTGTGGCCAGCAGGACTAGGGATGTAATTCTCCCCCTGTACTGGGCACTGGTGAAGCCTCCCCTTGAGTATTGGGGGCAGTTCTGGGTCCTTTGCTTCAAGAAAGAGATTGAGGCATTGAGGCAGATGCAGAGGAGCAACAAGGCTTGGAGAGGAAAATCTTATGAAGAGAGGCTAAGTGAGCTGGGGTTGTTTAGCTTTCTGGGAGAAGAGGAGACTCAGGGGACACCTTATCATACTCTATAACTCCCTGAAGGGAGGCTGTAGTCAGGTGGGGGTCTGGCTCTTTTCCCAGGCAACCAGCACCAGGAACAGAGGGCAGGGCCGGAAGCTGCCAGGGGTTACGGAAAGGGTGCTCAGTGTCTGGACTGGACTGCCCAGGGCAGTGGGGGAGTCCCCATCCCTGGAGGCACTGAAGGACAACCTGGCTGTGGCCCTTAGTACACCAGTCTGGCTGATGGGATGATGTTAGGTCCTGGGCTGGGTTGGATGAGCTCAGAGGTCTTTTCCAGCCTCAATAATTCTGTGATTCCATGATCACGGTTGAGAGCTTAGGGCCAACCAAGCCACAGAAAGCAGAGATTCTAAATCAAGATCTACATTTGTTTAACAGGGAAGAAAGAGAAAACATGAAGGAGTTTGGAGGGAATGCTGCTAGCTTTGCAGGAAGAGACGAATCGAGCCTGGACAGCGTTTGCTTCCTTGTCATCACAACCTCCACAAACCCCGCTTTACACTTAGACAGAAATGCACCTCGTGCCAGAGGAACGAGGCAGCATTTAATGGGACCCAGGAGGTGTTTTGGTTCATTTCCAGGTGATTGGCCTCTCATTAACAAGACACTTCTTGCAGATGACTGCAAATATTTACATAGGGACCCCACCAGCTGTGGGTCCATCTATTCTGGTTTTTCCCCTCATAAACCTGTTCCTCAGGAATCCACAGCACCAGCACTCACTGGGGAAAGGAGAGAAAACTCAGAGCATTACTTTCCATATCTTCACCATCCAAGACAGGATCTCCGCTGCACCACAGACTCTGCGATCTTTTAAATCCAACTTCATTAAAACATCAATCAAAAATTCCCCATCCCCACTCCCACACAGGGATGCAGCAAGACCAAACATTCACTCTAGCATCTGCTGCTTCCAGTGCTCTGTGGTGGCTCAACTGGAGAGCTGAGGTGGTTTGGGATGAGGAAGCTGCTCTCAGCTTTGCTGGAAAAATTTAATGAGCATAGAACAGTGTGGCAGGACAAACAGTTCACTACCCAAATGAAGACCTGGAGACTCTTGTCTGTGCCTGAAATCCAACAGGCATCCCACATTCTAAAAGCCAAGAAGCCTGGTATCATGCTTTTTCCTTGCTCTGTGTCTCCAGGCTGCTTCAGATAATGTCATTTCCTTACATTTTCCTTTATCTCTGTAAAGGTTTGAGCTCCAAACGGGAACACACTACACGATGCAGACCTGGAACCACAGAACCATTAAGGTTTGAAGAGACCTCCAAGATCACCCAGTCCATCAACCCAACTCCACCCTGCCCACTAAACCCTGTTTTCAAGTGTCAGGTTTACATGGTTTTTTAACTCTTCCAGGGACAGTGACTTCCCCCCCTCCCTGGTCAGCCTGTTTCAACCCCTGATCATTGTTTCTGTGAAGAAAATTTTCCTGATGCCCAGCCTAAACCTCCTGGGAACAACTTGAGGCCGTTTCCTATTGTCCTATCATTAGTGACTTGGGAGAAGAGACTGACCCCAACCTCTCTACAACCTCCTTTCAAGTAACTGTAAAGAACAGTAAGATCTCCCATCCGCCTCCTTGGAGCACAAAGGCATAAGAGTCCACCACAACTCCCAGTCTGGTGGCTGTAGGTCATGTGTGGACTTGGAGTGAAGGCTGAGCAGGAGGATCCACCCCAAAAGAATCTGCTCTAGGAGACCTCCAGCCATACCCTACTCCCAACCAATTGTGCAAAAACACCTAAACTGCACAGCATGGCAGTGGCCTTGGTGATCTTTGCTCGGGGCCACTTGACTACCTTAAAGGAAGAGCCAACACATGAGATCTGTGTTTGCCACGTCCACCTGTTCATTTGCATAAGACTATTGCTTGGACTCCACTGTGTTCATGGGAGGCAACTCCATTGCCAGCACTGAATCAGCCTCCGAAATCTGTCTGGAGGAGGTACCTGCAGCCAGAGCTGGTGAACTGAGAGGTGAAGTTGAGAGTCATCATTATTGTCCAAAGCAGCAGATAGTTGGACTGGGTGATCTTGGAAGTCCCTTCCCACCTTAATGATTCTATGATTCTATATAACGAGAAACCTTCCAGCAGCATTCTGGCAGAAGCAGCAGAAGCTGCCATCGTATCCACAGACCAGGAAAATCATCCTAATGCATCAAAACTATGAGCAAAATGACATCTTAATGTAGATCAGGAGAGTGAGACCACTTCAGTGACACAGAGCTTCAGTTTCTAGTCCTTAAAGAATTACAGAATTTGAGCCTAATGACTAATGAACTGGGAATCAGCCAATTATGTCTACATTTATTATTATTATGCTTCTAATTAAATAAAGTGGGAACTTGTGTTTAATGAGAAATGAGCTCACATTCATGACTGCAGGTACCTTTCAAATATCTATTGGTACCTTATGACTGGGCTCATCAGGCCTTTGAGCTGGAACAGCACTAAGGAAATTATATGGAAGTCAAATATTAAAGATTTCATAGAATCACAGAATCATTAGAGATCAGAAAGGATCTCGAAAGATCATCTAGTCCAGTCCCCCTGCCACAGCAGGATCACCTAGACCAAGTCACACAGGAACACATCCAGGCGGGTCTGGAAGGTCTCCAGAGAAGGAGACTCCACAACCCCCATGGGCAGCCTGTTCCAGTGCTCCAGTACTCTCACTGGGAAGAAGTTCCTTCTGATATTTATGTGGAACCTCCTCTGTTCCAGCTGGCACCCATTGCCCCTTGGCCTATCACCAGATGACACCGAGAAGAGCCTGGCTCCATCCTCCTGACACCCACCCCTCACATATTTATAGACATGAATGAGGTCACCCCTTGGCCTCCTCTTCTCCAAGCTCAAGAGACCCAGCTCCCTCAGCCTCTCCTCATAAGGGAGCTGTTCTACTTCATCATCTTCATTGCTCTACACTGGACACCCTCCAGCAGCTCTTGTGTCCTTCTTAAACTGATGGGCCCAGAACTGGACACAACACTCCAGATGTGGCCTCACTAGTGAAGAGTAGAGGGGGAATTTCAGGGCATATAAATATTTTTCAAAGCCTAGTCACTCAGAAGGTGGATGTGTCTGTGTCCACAGTTACTGTCTAGGAAGGCAGATAATTTTCCTTCTGCTCAGCACACTTAGAAACTACCCCAGCTTCAAAATGTCTATCTGGTGACATTCTGCAAAGGAATTCACAGAATCACAAAGGTTGGAAGAGATCTTCAAGGTCATCTAGTACAATCATCAACCCAACCCCACCCTGCCCACTAAACCCTGTTCCCTAAGGCCACACCTACACAATTTTTGAACTCCTCAAGGGATGGCGACTCCCCCCCTTCCTGGGCAGCCTGTTCCAACCCCTGACCACTCTGTCAAGGAAGAATTTTTTTTCCTGATGTCCAGCTTAACCCTCCCCTGGCACCACTTGAGTTGTTTCCTCTTGTCCTACAGCTGGTGACTGGAGAGAAGAGACCCATCCCCACTTCTCTCCACCCTCCTCTCTGTAGCTGTGAGGAGCAATAAAGTCCCCCTAAGCCTCCTTTTCTCTAGACTAAACATCCACAGTTCCCTCAGCCCCTCCTCATCAGATCTCTCCTCCAGATCCTAACTGAAATGTCTTTGGCAAGACAAAAATGGGCAAAGATTTTCATTAAGGTTGAGTCAACCATCTCTTGATGTCTTCAAAAGTCACCAGGTTCTTACAGATCTGGTTTTGGGATGATAAAGAGCAGAGTTAAAGGTTGGACTTGATGATCTTGTAGTCTTTTCTAACTGGAATGTTTCTGTGATTAACACTTCCAATCTGATTGTCTCCTTTTAAAGCTGGTTACCTTTCTCTAAGAAATTAAAATAACATCTGAAATGTAAAGAGCACCTCAATTCAGAAATGACTCATGTGCCTCAGCACTTGATGCAAAAAGCCTCTGCTCTGCAAAGTATCAAGAGGAAGAACTGTTTCCAAAGCCCTCACCTGAGATGAAATCTCTGATTAAACAGCTAAGAGTGCACAAACCCCTTTTGTTACTTTAATGCAAGCAAGACATTCTTCAGAGAAAGATCACAACTAGCTGCATGTCTGAACTTTGTATTTAGTGGCTGCTTCAGGAAGAACACTTAAACCCATCAAGTTGGTAAAACGGGTCCTCAGCCAGCGATCACCTGTCCTTCTGGCTACTTCTCATGAGAAATTTCGGAGAGCACCAACAACCCATAAGTCTCAATGCTTTGGTTGGGTCTGTAACCTTCACTCCCGGGATGGGCAGTCAGCTCTCCCCACAGAGTGGCTACAGTTTTTTGCAAAATAACCATCAACCCACACAAACAACTCACATCTACCTCCACCTTGAGATCACTTGGCTCATTGGTCTCTAGCTCTTTCTGTTGGGTCCAGGGATGGCCAAGTGCCTGTTAAAAACTACCCTGCACAGAGGCATCGAGTGTTCCGCGACGGCTTCAGTCTCTCTCCTCCCCTCAAAGTGCAAGACAGCCTTTGTAGATTAGGCAAGTTTGAAATTACCTCTGGCCTATTTAAGAAAGGTTAAAAAAAATCTATATTAAAAAAATAATCATGAAGGGGCCAGCATTCCTGCGCTAGCCTGAGCATTAGCAAGTAGGAATTAAAAGAGCTGCAGGCCTTGCCAGGAACAAAGCAGCCACCAGCAACATTTACTGGTGTAGCTCTGCTTTATGGCTGTCTCTGCAGACACTACACACTGGCTGCAGGCAGCAGATAGCAGGAGCTGCCTTGTGTCTGCTCAGCAGCTGAAGAGGACAGTGATGTCAGCACAAGCATAAAACAGTGGGAGACAGGTTCAGAAAAGGTGTTGAACGAGGTTCTTGCATGCCCCTGCACAGACAGCTCCAGTCACATCTTGTTAAGGAGGGGAACTCGGAGATCTCTTGTTACTCTAACTAACAGCATGACCAGCTCTGGAGGAAGAGTTCCTGTCTTTAAATAGACCAAATCGACATAGCTGGACCCACCCTGATGAGCTTTCAGCCACACAGCCCTATTGCAGGTCAGTAACTCACAACTGCTGCAAGAGAGAGTCATTAAAAGAAGTAAGCGGCTCCCGCTCACTGGGGTGGGAAGATGAGGTGCAGCAGGAGAAAAGTCCCCACGGCACAGTGTGAAAGGACAGGTAGCTACTGCAGCCTCTACTTTCTCCATTGCTCAACAAGTTGGTCTGCAAGATCAGTAATTCTCTGCACACTTCCTTTTGGTTGCAGTCACTGGTGCTGGGGTGTGTCCCACAGCGGGGAGCAGGATGTGGTCCCACACCTCCTGTGCACGCCAGCTCACCGGAGCACAACATCCAGCTCCTTGACACAGCCCAGAACCCCGAGGGCTCGGAAACCCTGCAGAAAAATACAGCGTGATTTCCCCGCAACTGCTCGGCCAGCTCGGTAGCTAGCCAGCAGCCACCCAGGAGTTCCACTCCTCCCCTTTCAGGCTTCAGCGAGTGAGGAGCACCTCAATGCCTGCTCGGACCCCCATGGCTCCTCCACAGTGCTGGGCTGCAGACCAGAAGGTGGTGCTGCAAGAATGAAGTAGGTGGAAGCACCTGACCACAGCCGAGGTGGAAGATGCTGAATCATCCTTTGAGCCTACCAGGCCTGCTTGCAGGAAACCAGCACGGCCCAAGGCTGAAGGAACCCAAGCGATTGATTTGCTATCTGGGTAGGAGCCCTCTTCTGAGGAAGCTGACGTTACAACCTAGGTTTTGTGCTTTACAAAATTTCCCTCTCTGAGTCTGTAACTTTCATTCATGAACAACAGGTCTGTGGGGGAGGAGAACAATAAATGCAACCCTGTTCAGCTTGCAGAGAGAGTGCTGGGGCAGGCAAGCAGCAATCTGACCATGCACCCCAAAAGTGAGAAAATCTGACTTTTTTTAACAATAGAAGTCAGTTAGGAGGCTGCTGTTCCTTCCTCATTTCCCTCTGCATTCTTATAACCAACCCCGGACCTTAAAACCAGCTCCTACAATTAAGAAAAAAGAAAAAAAAACATCCAAAAAAGAGGGAAATCGAAGTCTAGATGCAGAAGTGTTCAGTGAAAACTACATGAACAGCATCAGAATTGCACATGGGGTTGTTTTTTTTCACTGTGAGCTGCTGCACAGCTCACAGGCCCGGTCCTGTGACCTGTGGGCACTCCATGGGCTGTTCTGTGATGCCAACTCCTAGCAGTAATGAACTGGTGTGCAGATATTCCAGCGTTTGCCCTGGGAATTCCTATTCTTAGCTCTAGATTGAAGAGCAAACAACATCCAAGCTCACATTTATGGGGCACTACAAATACAGTCAGAGAATTTAAGGAAAACAATGAACTGCAGTCGAGGGCCCTGATTTCACAGAATAAGCATTTCCAGAAAGACTGAAAGGTTGATTTTCAAAACGTCATATCACAAAGTCTTCACAGACTGGACAGTTGGACTTGATCATCTTGAAGGTCTTTTCCAACCTTGATGATTCCATGATTCTACGATACTCAAACATCAAGACTAGAACACAACATCAGAAATGATAAAGCCTGTCCTCTTTCCTAAGCACAGGCTGCAGAACCTCTCAGACATTTCTGCATCAAGCTCATCACTTGACCTTGAGCTTCAATCTCTCTCATGAACAGAGAAAACTGTCCTCATTTCAAGACTGCTAGCGGTGGTAGAGGAAGAAGTTCTCAGTTAAGATGTTCCAGTGATTGATTTCTTCTCTGCTAAGATTCTCTTCCTTTTTTTCTAGGCTCACTCTTTCTAACTCCACTGCCCAAGCCTCACATCTCTAACATTCAATACCAGATTCTTCTTGCATTTTGTTCTTCGATGAGAAATACCCTGACTATCACCACCAAGGACAGATCTGTGTGAGCCCTTCCTTTATGTTGTAATTCCCCACCTACAATTACTACATGAGATCTGTTTGGGTAAGAAAAACATTTCAGACCTTATGCAAACCAAAACACTGAATTCTTGGAAACGGGCTGCTCTTCAACCAGCCTTCCATACATCTTACACAAACTTTCTAGCTGCAACTGGTTCTGCGGTCTGCAGAGGCTGACTGGGACACTGTGGGACTGCTTCTGATGAGCAATAATGGTCAGGAGCCAGGAACCAACACAATTTTCCCGGGTTGTGGAGACACTACGATCAAGGTCAAAGGGTAAAAAAAAATTTAAAAACTACTATCCTTTGCAAATGGTTGCTGTTCCAGTATCCACAGCTGGCTAGCTGCCAACCTGAAATTCATATTATTTTCTGAGGCACCAAGGTTTTAAAAATGTTCATTTTAAATGCTACAAACAAGAAAAATAAGGTTTGTTGGGGGTGTCTTCTAAGGAACTGCAATACCCACTACCCAAGAATGAAATTTCAATGCAACCACCATGAGCTGCAGACTCCCCATGAGCAGCGCTTGAGGACTGGGCACATGAGCTGTTGGCTTTACAGTTACATTCCAGTTACTTAAAGCAGCAATAAATCTGCAGGGCTATAATAGCAATTTAAAAAGTAAACCAAGCAGGGAAGCAAATTTGGTAGCTGGTCCATCTGGCCAGCAGATTGAGTGGAGCAGAGCTGCATTCACTGGTTTAGGAGGGACCCAGAGCAAGGGCAGCTGTTCAACTCAGCTCCAGAGCTGCTTCCCCAGTGGCACAGAGGGACTGGTTTACTAGAAGACACTGTATAAATATTTTGCTGAGCTGCAAATGGAGGAAGCTTCGGCAGCCCCATGTTGACGTGGGTCATGATGAGTTCCCAGCGAACTCTTTTCTCAGAAGGGCTGTTTCCTCTTTGTTGCAGAGCGGTTGCCAGAACACACAATCATAAGTCTCACCCCATGGCCCCGCAGGCTGTCACCCAGAAACTCCTCCCAAAGAGAAACAAGACCGTTATGTTGGGATTGACTCATGCTGCACTGCTCCAACCTCTGACCAAGCAGCGCTGGGGGCACAAACTGATGTCCTTCCACATCCCCATGAGATAATTAAAATTCTTAACTCCAGCACAGACAGGTGAGGCTGGGCCCTTTTCACTTCTCCACTGGTTTCATTATCTCACTAGTGCCATGCTCTCAAGATCGCCCGTAAGGAACAAACTTGTCTGAAGGGGCTGTACTGTAGTGCTTGGCAGATCTCATCAATAGTCAAAGGGGTTTTATTTCCCTGGGGTCTTTAATTTCCCTCTACCCCCGCCCNATTTTCTCAATGAAGACAAATGGAGGAAACACTGGGTTAAACAGCCTGTCCTTTCACATGAAACTAACACACCACTGCTCAGCCTCACCAAGGTGCTGCCTGCACACTTTTGCCTTGACCACAATTCCCATTGTAACCGATTTTAGCCTGGGGTGGCTGTTGGTGGCCATGAGACAGCCATTCACAAAATGCACAGTAGAGAAGATCAGAGTTAGCCCTGATTTAACCCTCTGCCACTATTTCTACTGCCACTTCAGAATGTAATGAATGTTAGCCCTGATTTAATCCTCTGCCGCTATTTCTACTGCCACTTCAAAACATAATGGGCATGCTTCAGCCCAGGATCCCAATCCAACACCAGGGAATCCTGGACAGCCTCACAAAACCAGAAAAGCACCATTCTGAGAGTATGGCCGAAGCTCAGAATCTGGAGCAGGGCTGCATGACAAACCAGTATCAGAAGTGAGCCCAGGCATCCTGTTTTGCCTTCTGTTTTCATGATAAGCTTCTCTTTTTCCATTGTAGAGCAAGCTGCTACGAGCAAGCAGCAACATTTTCCTTCCACTTCCCATGCAACAATCTTCCCCTTGAACTGGGTGCTGGAGTCTCATCACTTCTTCCAGGAGGGCAAAAGGAACACTGCCAACTTACTGCAATGGTGCCAACTACACTGCAAGGAAGCAAGAGACCTCAAGGGTGCTGTCAAGCTCTCAAGGCACAATCGTATGAGAAGAAGAGGAGGTGAAGATTACAGATTAGAACCCAATCCCCTGACACCAACAGAACTTTGACATCAAAAAGGATTGGACTGTGGGTTTAGGTACTGAGAAAGGTCAGTGAGACGTGCACAACTATCTCCACATGGCCAGGGCTTTTTGACCATCTGTGGTACATAGGGATACCAGCACAGTCATCACTCCCCTCTGTGGTTCCCCATGGAGCATTAACATTCTCTAACACATTTTCTTTACGTTGGAAATCTGGAGAAGAAAAGTCACACCTGCAACTTCTGCTGCACCAAGTGCAGTGGGGTCTTCTGTGTGCACCAAGTCTGGTACGAGGTCGCCCTGAATACAACTGCCCGGGCAAGGGCAACCACAGTTTTCAACTTGTGTTTCCCTTTGCCATGCTGCACCATCAACAGGATGGGACACACTGGCTGGTTCTTGCAAGAGGAAGGAGCCAAGTACAACCTGGCTTCTGTCAGGAAGCTTGTTAGTGCTGGATGCTTTGCCGGAAGCACAAAAGCAAGTTTTTCTGGAAGGAATAAAAGCAACCACAGAATCCTTCCTCCTTTCTCCTCGTTTCATACTAAAACCTACATCATCTCTAGGTGTGCATTAACTCCAGGAGATGACACACCTCGATGGCAGACAGGAGGCCAAAGGTTTTCTTTCTGAGCTGTCTACATGGTTGCCTGGGCAAGGGCAACCACGAAGTATCTCAGCAAAGTCAACTCATCCTCCTTAATGTTGAAAAGAATAAACCTGTCTGACATGCTGGGAGCTACAGTGAGGAAGTTGTAGAAAGATATTCAGTCCCAGTGTGGGATGGCAGAGCCATTTTTTGCTCCCTAGGCACTTCTGCAATGCCTTCCTCTGCTTCACCCAATCTCTCTGCCTCTTGTACATTCTCCCTGTAGCGCTGTGCAGATGCCATACGTTTTAAATCTCCACCTTATTTCCCAGAGGAACCATCTCTTTCTTCATTACTTCCCGTAATCATTGCTTCTCATTTGATGTGACAATGCCATCGGCTCTCCAAAGCACTGTGGGATGCTGCCCACATACAGAACGTCCATTCTGTGTCAGCTGTGGCTGTATCAGCTACCAGGAACCTCAAAGAGAAAGAGCTTGTCCAGTGTTTAACATAACCCTTCAGCCTTAGGGGAAAAGCCAGCAACCATAGAGCTAATTGGAAGAGTCCTCACAGCCACATAGATCTTCGTGTGCAACCAGCACCTCACCTACGTGAGGTTTCGCCCCAGGGTAAAACTAGTAAAGTTCATCCCCTTTCTATGAATCATCCAAAGAAACAGCCCCAATTAAAACGTGAACCTTTGCTGACACACCAGCAGCTTGTGCGGGGATTTATTTTTAGAAGCAGTTTAAAATAGAGCAAGTGTTCCCCTGCTAAAGCATCGCCTCTGTTCTGGGGAAGGATAGCACAGAAGCCGCTGATACCCACTGCTGTGTGAAAAGGACTTCACACCCTGCCCCAGGACCTCTGCCTGCACCTGCTGAGATAAAACACTGGAAAGAGGCGGGTGAGGAAGTCCAGAACTGCTCTGAACACATCACTGCCAGCATAAGAGAATGCCAAGGCTTAGGGAGAGGGAAGTCAAGGGATGAGACAAAGATGATTTGGAAATAACAGCATGTTCTCTGCTATGAAAAAGTTGCAGGTAACTTTGGGGAAGGGGGTTGGTTTCTGACAACCAGTCCCGAGTCAGAAAGAGACCCTGATGTGATGTGGAGTCTTGCTTTGAAATTACTGCTGTGAAACCAGGCAAAGATGTGAGGAAGTGTCCTGACCCAGCACCTCCAGTACAGCCTTCTGCACCAGTAAAGTAATGGAAAATGAAAGGAAAAGAGCTCTTGGCAGCAGTGCATCTCAAATAAATCCTGGGGTCAGCTCTGGGCCCTCATTCTCTGCCAGAAAGACATGGAAGGTCTGTAGTGGGTCCAGAGAATGGAACAAAGCTGGGGAAGAGACTGGAGAACCAGTGCTGTGAGGGCTGAGAGAACTGGGGGGGGTTAACTGAGAAAAGGAGGCTTAAGGGTGGCCTTCTAGCTCTCGACAGCTCCCCTGAAGTTCAGGAGGTTAAAGACAGGTGGGTGTTGATCTCTTCTCCCCAGGAACAAGTGGCAGGATTAGAAGGCCCAGAGGAGGTTGAGGTTGCCCTTGAGGAATAACTTCTGCCCCTCAAGGGTTCCCCAGGCCTGGCCCAGGGCAGTGGAAGAGTCCCAGTGTCTGAAGGGGCTACAGAGCCATGGAGATGTGGGCTGAGGGACGGGAGTCAGTGGGGACCTGGCAGTGCTGGGTCACCAACGGTTGGACTTGATGATCTTAAAGGTCTTTTCCAACCAAATCATTCTGGTGATTCTATGCGCACAAACACCCCAGCACCAGCGCCATGGGGCACCCTTTCCCCAGAGCAGGCTCAAGCTGACACCACACACAGAAAATGTGTGTTGGAGGAAATCACATCCTTGGGTGCCCACCAAAATCCACTGTGGACGACAGAACCTCTCTCAAGAGCAAACCCTTCTCCACAGGCCCTGCTGGACCCACTCTGCCCCTCCGTGTGCCCTTAGCCTTTTCCTGGAAGTGCAGGGGGAAAGTCATCAGTGAAGACCCTGCTGAGTCCTAGTGAAATCAAACACTGAGGATACTCCCTAAACCACCAGAGAGTCCCGAAACCAAGAAAAGGGAAACTGAATGAAATCAAACAGCAGTCACTCGAGATTTGAAAGTGATGAGGAAGAGCCTCTGCAGAAGAGTCTCTGCCTGTGGCTTGGATGCTGCTTATGGCTCCATGACACCACCTTCCCACGTAACTGATGGAGTTGCAGAGCTACAGTCACAACATCCACACAGCTGTTCTCATAGGGAACCTCTTCTGGTCTTTCAGACTTGTAAAACTCCAAGCCATCTTAATATTCTGACTGAACCTTTCCAGGGAATAAACATGAAATGAGAATAAGGGATGGATCTGATGGAAAATCACCTCATTTGACAGAAACTGTTCTGCAGTCCTCCCTCTAAAAGGACACACATGGGCAGGCACGTACACAGCTCCATCCAGCTTTGTTTAGTGAAAATCTGAACAGCTTTTCAGAAATGGAAAACAGTAAGAGAGAGAAGAGGTAAAAGCAGTGATGGGGCAAATGAGTGGCACATGCAGGGGAGAAAAGATGGGGCTTTGGGTGAGAAACACCAGTGGAAAAGTACAGGATTGATCCAGAAGGAAGAAGCCCTGTGTGGGATTGGGCAAGGATGCTCTGCTAACAGGGGTTTAGCCATTGCAGATGATCAGGAGCAGAACCAGGCTGGTAGAGGTCTCCAAAATGAAGCCTCGAGAAGAACAGAAACACATCTGAAGGCATTAGCACCACAGCTTGGCCTCCTGTGGATGTGGGAAAGGTGACAGGAGATGGATTTACTGGCAACAAAAGATCAAAGAGGAGATGGAGAACTAATGGCTGCTTCTAAATGGTGGGTGCCTTAGATTTCTCCCTAAAAGCCAAACCTGCCAAAGATTTATACACCATGCCATGTGAAACGAGTGAGAAACATTTACTGAAAGTCAAAAAGGCTTTAAACAGAACTCCTTAGACGTGTTTTCATTTCACACAAATAAAAGCCAGACAGCTAAATTAATTCCAATTAATCTGATTAGGATTATTGCAGTGCTAGCAATCATTAACTGGTACTATAAGCCTTTTTCCCCTCTTCTCTCCAAAAAGAATCCCTTTGTGCCAATGGTTTTAACATCCCCATGCTAGCCAGTCCATCCAAATACAATTCCATTATGGTCGGGAGCGGTTTCATCCACTCAGGGAAATGCAATGAATAAACACAAAATTGTTCCCATTAGTCCTCTCTACAGGGATGTTTAAGGCCTCTCCCCCCACCACCACCAGTAGCCTTGAAAATATCAAACTGTGAAATTTTGCTCACGGAACTTCCTTTCTTTGCAAATTCATGTAACTTTTGGGAAAGATTCACAGGTCACAGAGGAGGGGATGAAAATCAGTGTTTCTCATCCAACCTCACCCAGTCCTGGACTCCTGTGCCTCAGTTTCCCGCTCTGCAACATGGGAATAAGAATTTAAGCCCTGGAAATCCTAACACATGCTCACATTTACTATTTCTGAGACAAAAGGCAAGGATAAATTATTTATTCCCTGTTTAAACTTAAATTTCCAGAAACAGCAGATGCCACAGAGAAGACAAGGAATGAAACCCTGTCTTCTGATACCACATGGGCCCTTTGGTGCAGCTAATGACAAGACCCAGCTTTACCCCCCTCCTGAGAGAGAAACAAGAAAGTAATTCTCATCTGAGTTCATTTGCAACTGATTTCCTGAGAGCTGAGGGCCCTTTCCAGGAAGAAGTTTCTCCTGAGGTCCAACCTAACCTTCCCCTGGGGGAACTTAAGGCCATTTCCTCTTGTCCTGACACTTGTTCCTGGTGAGAAGAGACCAATGCCCACCTCTCTACACCTTCCTGTCAGGTAGTTACAGACAGCAGTAAGCCTCAGCCTCCTTTTCTCTAGACTAACCTCTCCTCACAAGGCTTTCTCTCCAGACCCTTCCCCAACCTTGTTGCCTTTGTTTATTCTTTCAGACTGCAGCTCCTGCACACAACTGGTCATGTTCAAGGCATCGAAATGACAAATACTCCTATTTCTCAGTACCACTCTTCAACAGTCTCTTTCCTTGGGATACAAATCTCATCCCCACACGGAGTCAGATTGTCTAGTGTACCTTTTGCAAGAAAAATGCAAAGGGAAAGGGAAGGAGAAAGACACCCAGCCAGGATGTCTAGGGTGCCCTCTAGCACAGTTCAGTATCTTTAGAATTGCTTGGAATGATACAAGATAATTTCCTTACTGAAATTGCTGCTGGTACCAGGCTGGGACAGGCTGTGAGGGCTTCGGAGGCCAGGATTAGGATTCAAAATTATCTTGATAAATTGTAGAAATGGTCTGGAAAAAAAATACAAAAGAGAAGAAGAGTTCAAGAATGATGAGTGATCAGTGCCAGCAATAATCGATGCTATCGATCACTAGGGAGATAAATATCAGCTCACAAGGGTTGTATTTGGAGAGGAAGCACGGTCACATTGCAGCAGGAAAATCAAACATCACACTGTGAAACACACAGAGATCCCTGCTCCCCAGGGCCACAGAGGGAGTTTCTCAGTTCTGCATCATTAATGAATCTTGGATACTAGACACTAGATAGTTGGAGAGGAAGTCCCAGAGCAGACAGCAAGAACAACCAGAGATCAAGGAAGCACAGACTGGAAAATCAGTGAAAACATCACATTCATCTGGAATAAAAAGGTGGCATGGAGTCATCATAATGGTCTTCAAACACATCGGAAGGACCACAACTGCAAGGAATCAACTATCTTCTCAGCTTGCCAAGCGCTACACAAGCCTTAAAGTACACCAGGAACCACAGGTTAGACACCAGCAGGAGCCTCCTGGCTAAGGGAAAGAAAGCAATGAGACAGAAATTCAGGGTACGCTCCCAACTCTTGGAGCAGGAAAGTTATGGCACTGCCCATCAGAAAGAGGCAGAGGAGGTAGCTCTACCTTGAAGTCTTAATTTTATTTGTTTCAAAGGGTAGGAACCTACATAACCCAACTGTTAATTAACTACAACATGACAGTTGAGGCCATTATCCCATCCACCACATGTCCTACATGGGCAGCCCATCTTCCCCAACTGCCATCTATCTACAGAGAGCAGGTAGGGGAAAAGAGTGCTGTTAAGTCAAAGATATGGAGAAGAAGCAGAGATCAAATCACGTGCTAATGTGATCCATAGGATCTGCCATCTTAAAAGAAGAGCTCTGTCACATGGTGCCATCTCCAAAACACCCTTCTGCTTTATGAAGAATCCAAATATGCTTCAGTACGGAATGGAAATACTGAAGTGTATTCAGTGGAGGTCTCGCTCGAGTGTTTGCAGACACCCTGCTGTTGGCAGAACATGACAGAACCTCAGACGGGGTTTATTTCTGCACAAACCTGCCTTCCCCCATGGCATGCAAAGTGTTCGTTCCAGGTGAAAGGCGGCAGCAGAAATGCTCAGAGCACTGATTTCTCATTAGGAATAACCAGCGCAGAATAACGATGGGGCTGGGGGCAGGAGTTTGATGGCTGATGAGTGAAAGCAAATATTTTTAGCAATTTCCATTGGGTGCCAAAATAGATTTATAATAACGTGACAGGTTGCTGACAGCCACAGTGAAGGCTGTGACAGGCACCTCACCTGGGCTGGCAAAGGGTCTCGCAGCTACTTTCCAAGGACAGGGGGCAATTTGGAGCAGCCTCACCACCAAGCAACAAAATCTTCCCAGTCTCTGCTCTGTGCAGGTTTCCCCCCAACAATCTCAGAAGAGGAAAAAGGTCTCCTTTAAGCCACAGAGCCTCCAGCACCACTAAGCCCTCAGTGCCAGCTGGCTGTAGGTGAGCCAGACAACTTCAATGACAGAACAGGCATTACAGATGCTTTTAACAGAAGTGAATTTCCATTTTAATAGGAAAGCCAAAAATGAGAGTGTTTCAGAAGCTCTCAGCAATGCTGGGCACTGCACAACTGCCCAGGCTTTAGGAGAGCATTTGTGTCTCGCACCTCTGATGCTCCTCCAGGACAACTCTAATCACAAAGAGCAGTTGAAATGCCAGTGGCAATGACTGAGTGAACACTGGCTGGGCCCCTGCCCATTGCACAGACATCTCCAGAGACTTCCCTCCACACTCTCTGTGACAAGCTGGAGCTCAGCTTTTACCCCCGTTTTGTTCAGAAGTGATTTATGAAGAGCAGGGAGACTTCTATGGATAAACTGCATCAATCTTGACTGGGAGGCATCTGCCCTTTCTGGGTTTTGAGCAAAGAATATCAGATTAAAAGGAAAAAGAGAGTGGGGGGCAGGGAAGCAGCAGCCCAGGCTCTTGAGATAGCACAGCTTTATCATCATCTTTAGAAGGCTGCAGGTTCCTGTCTGCAAGCAGTGACTGTGAAAACAGGTTGAACACAAAAATTCCTACCACAGCCTCTGGGTCAGGGTCAGAGCTCCTGTGAGCTGCCACTACGCATAGAATCATGGAACCACAGAACTATTCAGGTTGGAAAAGACCCTCAAGATCATCCAGTCCAATCCTGAACCCAACTGTCCCATCCCACAACTGAACCCGGTCCCTGACCTCCAGACTGTGAAACACAGCCAGGGATGGCAATTAACGCCCTCCCTGGGCAGCCTGTGCCAAGGGCTAAGGACACTTCCCAGGAAGAAGTTTTTCCTCTGGGCCAACCTAAACTTTCCCTGGGGCAGCTTGAGGCCATTTCCTCCTGTCCTGTCCCTTGAGAAGAGACCAACATTTCTAGAAGTCAATGGCACTACCAAGTCCACCAGTAAGACCCACTCACTCATGTCTTCAGCCACCCTCTTCACCAGGGGAGAGCCTTGCTGCTTCTCCTTTCCTGTTGAAAAAAAACAGCCTGGATGGAAAAAAAATCTCTATTTTGGATTGAAAACAACTTTGGAAATCACATGACTAGTCTAGCATGGGGATGTGTGGGAAGTCTCCTTTGCAGCGCCTCTGTACAGGGCGATGACATACTGGTTTGCTCTGTCCTTGATGAAGCAGTGAGTTTCCTCAGGTAGGATTCACCTCCTCTCCCGCAAACAGACTTAAGGGACAAGACACAGTGAAAGAAATCAGTGACTGAATGCACTCAGAGAAAAAGTACTAACAAAGCCAAGGTTCTCAGGAGGAACCAAACGTCTGCAGTGGCTATTCACAAAAAAAAGTCAATCAAATCATAAAAAAAAAAATCAGAATCCACCATTTCTGTGCTGTTTCATCCTGCTGATAGGGAAGAGCTGGAAAGGGCCATTACTTCTGAGCTTAATTACATCCGATGCTTCTGAGGGTGAGGGAAAAGGGTATTTCATCAGCCAAAGCCAGAAAAGTTCATCTCTTTTATTGCAGCAAGAACGCAGCATCTTCAAAGCTTTCACTCTCCGCACCCTGAAGTGTGAAATCAGAAATTTCTCTCATGGTTTTTCGCTCCGTAATGCCTTTTGCCCATTTCCTGCTGGCCTTTTGCTCTTAAAACAATGAATCAGGATTCATTAACATCAATGTCAAGATTACGATCGTGCCCAACCCGGACTTGTCATCTGCTACGGAATTAAACTCATGCCCAAGGTAACAATGGACCGACCACAGTGCCAGGCTGGGTTCTCTCCCATCACACATGGCTTGGTGGTGCTTTCAGGTGAAACCAGTCTGTCACTGAGCACAAACCCCTTCCTTTGGACAAAGTCAGAGCATCACACCTGTTTTCCAGCCATCTCTCCTAGCCCCACCACAGCCATTTATTTCCACACTCCTAGGCAGTCAGCAGGAAGCCCTGCGTAAGTCTCATGCTCTGGTCTGAGGTGAACGAGATGCATTTTAGCATAAGATGCTACAACCACAAACAAGCATGGAGAAGAAAAACAAGTCCAGCGCTCCACAGTGCTCTGAAATCAGTGATCAACAGCTGACAAGGAAACTTCTCTGGCCTCTCTTCCAAATACAACCTCTCTGCCCTTATCAGATTCCATATTCCTACAAGGTCTCTCACTGTCAATTACTCTGTGAACCTTCAGGCAGTTTGTTTTGTTAGACTGAGGAGACTGTCTTCTGGGCATGTGCTCAGCCGCCTACTGCAAGTTCAGACCAAGGCGGGATGGTACTGGTCAGGGATTGGAACGGGCTTCCCCTGAGGGAAGAGGAGAGTCACCATCCCTGGAGGGGTTCCAAGATGGTGTAGATGTGGCTCTGGTGAACAGTGTTTAGTGGGCAGGGTGCGGTTGGGGTGATGGTTGGACCGGATGAGGTTGGGGTCTCTTCCAAATTCAATGATTCTGTGATTCTATGAAAAGGTGGGATGCACCCCTATTAGTCACCTCTCTGTAGGGAACAGGACCTGCTTCCTGGGAGGGGCTGCTCCAACTTCTGCAGCCTGGCAGGGGTCCACCAAACGGCCCCTCCAGCCCAGGTGATGCAGTGGATACTGCAGCACTAAAAGCATGCCCATTTTTGACTTGAAGACCCTCAGGAGATCTGCAGCCCCCCTACCAGGTTTGGTCTCCACATTACAAACAGGATGTTCTCTTGAGAAATGTGCTGTCAGAAACAACACAGTGTCTGTGGCAGTCTCTGCAGCCAGTCATTCATCTTCCCCTCAGCGTATAGAGAACAACAGAACAATTATTCATGTGGCACGTCTCAGGTGCTCCTTGGCTTCCTTTCACTTCACTCTGCCACTTCAGAAGGCTGTCAGGATGTGAAAAAGCATGACCCGTGGCATCACGAGAAGCCAAGAGATACCTCACAGGGCTGAGGGGACACTTCAGCTCTTTTGACACTTGGGCAGACCGCAAGTCCTCGACTCAACTGAAAAGAGGTGAGGGAGGCTCTGAGCTGGGACTGAACCAGCACTTTGTGACACAAAAGTTAGGATGTAAGCAGGTGTAGGGTAGAGTGTAATAATGAAGAGTGTCTCTGCAGAGCACTGGCCTCCATCTCTGAGCAGAAAAGCATCACATAGGCAGTTGGTGCAGTAAATAAGAGGACAATCAAACATGTACTGACAGCTCATTACAATCAGAGTCTTTCATTAGTCTGCCCAGCAGAGCAAAATGAAAAATTTACTTTCCAGAGTCCAAACTCTGAACATCCAGGCTCCTACTGTGGGCCAGCAACCAGCAAACTCACACCACCTTCCCACCCCATTAGCAGCAAAAGGACAGATCACCTCTCCTGCAGTTCCCCATGATGACTTCCACAGTCACACCAAGTCTAAAGCTGAAACCAGAACCTTCTGTGGTACCTAAAGCATCAGCAGCTGATGAAGCTACACCAGTACAAGATCATAGAATCATCTATGGGTTGGAAGGGACCTCCAAAGGTCATCTAGTCCAACACCCCTACAATCGGGGCCATCTCCAAATAGAACAGATTGCCCAGAGCTCCATCCAGTCTAAAACACAGAATCACAGGCTGGTGGGGATTGAGTCTAACCCTTCTGCCACAGCAGAATCCCTTACAGCAGATCCTACAGGAGAACATCCAGGCAGGTTCTAAATGTCTCGAGAGCAGGGGACTCCACAAACTCTCTGGAAGCCTAGCCAGGGCTCTGGGACCCTCACAGCATTCTTTGCCACAGCAAGGCAGAGGTGCATCTCCACACTGCACATGCTGAAATGCCTGTGTTTTCATCTCAGTGGGCAAGAAGCTCCATGTACGGGTAATTTCTGTGCAACAACTCAACATTCTTGAACTTTCCCATCCAAAGGATGGCACTAAAGCCCAACCCTGAGCATAGCATCCAGGACTAATTGTGATTTTCCAATTCCACTTGAGTCATAGACCAAATCTGACGAAAGTACATCTGGATGGTTTGGGGTTTTTTTCCTGTTGCTTATGAGGTAGACTTAAAACAAAAGCAGCAATTCTCCAGTGTGCACAGAAGTTCTGCTGCCCTTCTGCTGGATGACACACCAGAGAACCACAAGTGCTCAGCCCAAAGGAGACAAACGGCTGATGCAATCAGAAATCAAAGCAGCAAAAGGAAGTCATTCTGTAGGGTGATTGCTTTGTTCTTGCAGGGGCTTTCTGGGGTATCTTCTTCCCATATAAAGTTTCCACCACAGTTATTTAAATGAAACTCATCTTTAATTTTGTTCTCAGACCTATGAGGCTGCAGAGATCCAGGGCCTTTGGTGAGAAACATTGAGAAAACATGAGGAATGGCCCAAAACAAGCAGTGAATAACTTTCTTAAATTAAAACATGGAAAGACCTCAAGATATCATTTACACCACAAGATCTCATTTAGCAAAACCACTGGAGATGTTTCAGGGGGCACAAAACCGTCTGCAAGCGTATGAGGAGCCCAAAGGTACTTCCTCAGCCTTCCTGGGATGGGGCAAAATGGGGAAGAGAAGAGCTGAATGAACATTAGGACACCCCTGCACCAAGCACCAACCCATCACCTGCAATGTCTCAAGGCTGGACAAACATCCTAACAGTATCAGGGTGGAAACACTCCCTTCCAGGATTCAGATTTGTCCTGAGGAGAAGGACTTGGGGGTGTCAGTAGATGAGAAGCTCAACACAAACCAGCAACGTGTGAGGGCAGCCCACAAGCCAACCGTATCATGGACTGGATCACAACGAGTGCCATCAGCAGGTCAAGGGAGGAGATTCTCCCCCTCTACTCTCCTGAGACCTCAGATGGAGTCCTGCCTCCAGTTCTGGTGTCTCAAATACAAGGAGGACATGGAACTGTTGCAGCAGGTTCAGAGGAGGCCACAAAGATGATCAGAGGACTGAAGCTCTTCTGCTCTGGAGACAGGCTGAGGGAGTTGGGGCTGTTCAGCCTGGAGAAGAAAAGGCTCTGAGGAAACCCTATAGCAGCTTCCAGTACCTGAAGGAGGCTGTAAGAAAGCCATAGAGGGACTTTCTACAAGGGACTCTGGTGCTAGGACAAGGGGGATGGGTTCAATTTTTGAGGCAGGAATTCCTCCTTGTGAGGGTGCTGAGGCCCTGGAGCAGGTTACCCAGGGAGGCTGCTCTATCCTGGGAAATGTTCAAGATCAGTTGGATGAGGCTCTGAGCAACCTGCCCTGGCGAGAGGTGGCAACTGCTCATGGCAGGGGGTTGGCAATGGGTGAGCTCTCAAACCACTCTGAGATTCATTTCAGGTTCTGTTGGACTCAGACATGGAAGAAAACACTATGACAAGTTACTGCACCAGGGATGCAGCCTGGGTCTGAGCTTCAAACCCAAGTGTGAGCCTCCAAGTGACTCTGGGATATCTGTGTCACCCTCAGATGCTCTGTCAGCCATTCCCTAAGCAAGCACATGGCAGAAGCCTAATGCAGCTTTTTCTTCCTGCCTCTGCACAGCAGCATCAACCCAGCCTGAACAAGCCTGTTTCTGCACAGGATTTACCCTCTACCTCCCAACCCTCCAAAGGGGTTAAACACTGCGGTGGCACACAGGGTTCTTGTGGAAAAATGACTCACAGGAAGGATGGCAGCAATGCGCTGCCATAAAATATTAAAGGTAATAGGTCTCTCTGCCCTGGACTGGAAGAATAAAACCCAAGGTAAGTGGACCCGTGTTTCTCTCTGGGTTCTCAAAGTCACTAATGGTCCTGTGGGTGAGGGAGCAGATGTCGGCAGCGTCCTGCAGGTACTGCAATTTACTCACTGAAAATTATTGCCCAGCATTTAATTAAAATTTCATTGTGGCAATTCCCATCAGCTCCCTCCACCCAACGGAATGGGTTGGGGAGAAATGTGGATCTCTCAGAGCAAATGAGCCCAGTTCATCAATAAAATACTGTAGGGCTGAAAGAGGAAAAGAAAGTGTGTGGTAAGATGTTTTGTGACCTGATGCTTTTTCCTGGCACTGACACCCAATAAGAACCAGGCTGCAGTCGACTGTGGGACAAGGGCAGTGCATGGAACAGGAGTTTCTGCCTGGGCTCATCACAGGTCACACAGGATCCCTTTACAGCAGAAGATGGAAGAACCAGACTCAACAGTCCTGTTCTATTCTATTCTATTCTATTCTATTCTATTCTATTCTATTCTATTCTATTCTTATTCTATTCTTATTCTACTCTATTCTAAAGGCTGGGGGAGAACTGTTCCCAAGGACAGGGAACAGTAGGATGAGGGGTCATGGTTTGAAGTTGGAAAAGGGCAGAGTGAGGCTGGACAGGAGGAAAAACTTGTTGAATCTGCGGGTGGGGGATCCCTAGAACAGGCTGCCCAGAGAGGGGGTGGAGGCCCCATCCCTGGAGCCATTGAAGGTCAGGCTGGATGGGGCTCTGAGCAATGTTGTCTGCTGAGAGATGGCCCTACTTGGTGTAAGGGGGTTTGACTGAATGACCTTTAGGGGTCCCTTCTATCCCAATACTTTCTATGATTCTAGCAGTTCCCTTGTCCCACTGCAGAGGGAAGAAAATTTCTCTGCACAAAGCTCCTTATTCACCATTTCATTCAGCACTTTTCGGAGTAATCTCTGCCTGGTACTGGAAAGGACTACCTGGCTAATGGGACTCCTCATCGATTTGTGCTGGGTTTGCCCTAAAAATGATGAATGACCATTCATGCTCACATTACAGCAGCTGGAGGGATCTGGTACTTTCAGTGGATGAAGCAAAGTGATCAAATCTGCTCTGTCCTGGCTACTGCTCCATAACTCCACTATGCCCAGACCTCGCCTAGTTTCAGCTGGGGCAGGACAGCAGCACAAGGTCACTGTTTGTCCTGTCCTGCACATTTTTCCAGTGGCTTCTATAAAAGCCAGCAACACTGAGCCAAGTGTAGGATACTGCTTGATTTGCACACAAGTTCCCATCTGTCTCAGTGATCTGGCAATGATCAGTTGTTCAGAGGTCCCACAAGTACTTCCGGCTCTCAGGGAAGAAGGAAATCCTGCAGGTCCCTCAGCAGGCACCTTCTGCTACATCACACACAGCAAGCCTGGGTGTGAGAGCAAAGCACACGGCCAAGAAAGGGAACAGTCACATCCATCAAAGTTGATTCTCAAAAGCATCTGGTTGTCCTAAACCTCAGTGTCCTGCCAGCTGAAATCACCCTTCATCCTTCAAAAAAAGGGGGAGGGTGTTGGAAAATGCAAAAAGCAGGATAAAACATTCTCAGCCTCTAGTGCATTTGGAACACCTTCCCTCCTGATCCTGCAGGCATCTGCTGGAAGTCCCGAGGCACCAGACCCAAGGAAAGTAGTTTTCATGCTGAGCTGTGAGTCAAGGGAGGTGGTTCTCCCCCTCTGCTCTCCTGAGACTTCACCTGGAGTCCTGTGTCCAGCTCTGAGTCCCAAATACAAGAAGGACATGGAACTGTTGGAGTGGGTCCAGAGAAGACCACAAAGATGATCAGAGGGCTGGAGCTCCTTTGCTCCATGGACAGGCTGAGGGAGGTGGGGTTGTTCAGCCTGGAGGATTCCAGGGGGACCTTATAGCAGCTTCCAGTACCAAAAGGGGTAAAGAAAATCTGGAAAAGGACTTTATATAAGGGACTCTGATGATAGAACAAGGAGGATGGGTTCGAGATAGAAGAGGGGAGATTGAGATGAGAGAAGGTTGTGGCTGCTCCAGCTTTGGCAATGTTCAAGACCAGGCTGGATGGGGCTCTGGACACCCTGGTCTGGTGAGAGGGATCGCTGCCTATGGCAGAGACTGGGTGAGCTTTGAGGTCTCTTCCTACCTAACCCATTCTACAGTTGTACAATACTGGATAGTAAGAAAGCAACTCCCCTCTGGCAACTGGAGGATATGCAGACACCATTTATCGGGTCAGGATGGATTAACACCTCTCCCCTTATGCCCTTACATACTGGGGAAAACACAACTCCTTGGGCTTAAAACTAAGAGTACCTCAAGACCTGAAGCACCCAGGATCAAAGCAGATATTAGCACCTTTCTGGAGTGTCAGGGGTTAACACCGGCACAGCTGAGCTGCTCTAAACAAAGCTGCAACCCCAACCCCCACCCCTTCACACACACCCCCCCAAGTATCTGTTGATGCTTTACCTCCCCATGCAACTACTCTGGGAAGACAAGGGAGAGGGAGCCAGAATGATGGATGCAAAATTAAAAGCTCTATAAATATTTAATCACCGAGGTCATCAAATTGTACGAATCTGCCCATCTCACTCTCTGCTCTCCTGTTAATCAGGGAAGTCTCTGTTTCATCGGTGGGCGAAGTGGTCCTGGAAGGATCATAATTCGTACACCCGCTGTACTGGATGCCACATCAATCCATAGTAATAAATCACCTGCCCAGTGCTGAAAGCCTTTCAGACATCAAGCAAACAGGATCTCTCCAGAGATCCCAAAATAAAGTGAGAGGCAAATCTGAGCAACTTATTAAGGTAATTATTGAAATGCATAATCACAAAACATCCGATGTGTAACAGCACTAACTAAGCCTCCTCCATTCCTCCTTCTGGCATCCACAAGTGCGAGTGAAAGAGAGAGCTCAAGTACCACCAGTAAAAGGCAGGGCACACATGAAGGCCAGTGAAGCTACCCCACTGCCTGGCCACCATAACCCTTCCTCTTCCCCAGCTGCTCCATCCAAGCTTTGCCTTCGCTGTAAGTTCTCTCAAGCAGGCACTACATGGCCAGTTTGGCCAGCACATGTGATTTTCAGTCTGTGATGGTGTCACTGCCGTTGTGATGGTCAATAACAAGGAACATTAACATCCAGAACTGAAGAAGTTTATCCTGTGGGCAATGGGTTGCAAAGCTTATAGCATCCTCCAGAGCCAGGCTGCTGAGAGAGGGGAACTGATGGGATCCAGCGTGTCAGGTCCTTCTCAGATCTGACCAGCATCCATGGGACAGTCCAGTCACTGGACTGGGGCAGATCAGCTACTCGGCACAGAGTAATGACACACACACCCCAGCACATGAAGTACAGGGGAGAAACAGTAAGGGTTTTTTCTACATCAGAGGAGGAATTGGGGAAATTTAACACCTCAAACTGTGGTTTATAGAGGGTTTGCATAGAAAGTCAGTGTGTCACAGCCTCAGCAAGGGCTCAGGGCTTCTCTGCTTTGTGCTGCACCCACAACCTGAGTTTTGAAAGTTTCCAGAAATTTCCATCTGATTTGTGAACAGTGTTGTCACCACACCATTGCTCTATGAGAACCTGGTCTAGCAGGGGATTTGGACTAAAGATCTCCAGTGATCCCTTCCAACTCCTGCTGCCTGCTTCTATGATTCGATGCAGGAACATCTCTATCCATGAGGAGAGTGATGCTACTTAGCTGAACACAGTTTGTGCTTATTGGTCTAACACGTACAGCAGAAGAAGACTGCCCAGCGTTCACTGCAGAAGATCAGTGTCCTCACTTGTGGTCTTTGAACACAGCACAGCCACAGCCTTGGGTCTACGGGCTGCACAGCCTAAGAAGCACACACTTCATCCTCGCCCTGCAGTTCATAGTGTCTCCTCTGTTCCCCCACATCCCTCCTGCACACCAGGTGGGTTTCACCACACACAAAGGTGTAGCACGGGATCTCCAGAGAGAGACCCCATGAGCTAAATCCTGGCTGGAAGCGGCTGCTCACAGTGATGGGTTCCAATGCTCTCGCACCCCAAGTCCTTCCCCTGGCCGTGGCACGCAGGACATGCTCCCACACCTCAGCATCATGGCATGTGGACATCCCAAATTCAGTGGCCATGAAGTAGAGCCACACTGGTCTAACTCTTGGCAGCCAGAGGGGAGCAGGACACCCAAAAATGTAAAAACCCCTCTCAGAATACACGACCCACATGTGTAACTTCTCATACTTCTCCAAGACAAGAACCACACCATTGCTGATTTGTGTGCAGGTCCCATTTATCTTCAAACTTTCCTGCTCTTCCGAAGAGGATATGATTTATTTTTATCCTAAAACCCCATCACATGATGCAGCACCAGAGTCCAAACTCCAACCTGCCCCTGTTCCAGCATGCTGGGGGCTCTTCTGCCGTTTCAGTTTAGCAGTTTCTTGATGCCACTAGAAGCACAGCCAGTATAAACCTCCTGAAAACAGCGTTCCAAATTAAAGTGAGCCTTTATGAAACCAGTATCACAGCCACTTGCTTAATATATTTCTCCCTAGAAGAACTTACAGTATTTCCTTGATGAACCCCCAAGCATAACAGTTTCCACAGCGATTACAGAAAAAGTAGTGGTGCCAGAAATAACAGTTCAATGGAAAACATCCCACCCACCGAGCACACATGGGCACTGGGGATGATTCCTTGCAGAGACAGCTCAACCAGCCAGCAGCCACCCAGTGCAAATGCCCCTGGAGACGGACACTGAGTCAAAAATACCAGTTTTTCAGCAGGTGTCGTGGTGGTGGCCCGTGGTAGCAGGAACACTCTGCAAACACATGCAGGAAGGACCTGACCAGGGACTGCATCCATGACCAGATCCCAAAAGCAGCTTCCCAGCTACAATTTTCAAACTATTTTTATCTCACAAGACAGGACAAAATGATTCCCCCCTCCCCCTAGACCACTGCCCCAGAACACCTGGTAATGTGAGTCCCAGACCTACTGCAGCAGCAGGAAAGACAAGCACCAGAGATCCTCTGACCCACCCTGTCTCCTCAGCACTCCCATTCACTCAGTTATTTTCGCTCTGTGAAGCTGCAGTTTCCCTTTGCACAGATCTGTGTTTGTATTTTCAGGATGCTGCAGCAGCCGCCTGCTCAGGGCAGATGGAGGCCCCAGCACTACTGTGACTCAATGGGCATCTGCAACTTTCATAGAACCATAGGATAGCTTAGGTCAGAAAAGACCATCCAATCCAACCCTGAACCCAGCTGTCCTAACCCTCTGCTAAACCCTGTCCCTGAGCTCCCGATCAACCTGACTGTGAAACACGGCCAGGGATGGCGGTTCAACCCCCTCCCTGGGCAGCCTGCACCAAGGGCTGAGGGCCCTTCCAAGGAAGAAGTTTTTCCCAATGTCTGTCCTAAGAGAGAAAGACTTCAGCAAACGCTCTGACAAATCTGTTTCCTGCAACCAGTGCCCTCACCCACTTCAGACTCTTCATTCTTTTCTTAAGAAAATAAACCCGTAAAATTCACTTTTTTAAAGTTTTTTACACCTAACCTTTTGCTCATCACCAGGCACCAGTTCCTGCCCCCTCCCCACACTCCTCACAAGCATCTTCTTTCCAGAGCCCCTCAACCAGCCAGGAGCCTGGTGTCACCTGGGAAGAACTAAGTACACTTCTGTGTGTGAAGAGAGACCACTTTTGTCACCTGGATTTCATCACAAACTAATGGCTGAAGCACATGGAGGACAGGACTGATAGGGATAGGCCGAGGGAGCTCAGATTGTTCAGCTTGAAGAAGAGACTTAGGGGAGGCCTTACTGCCCTTTACAACCCTCCGAAAAGAGGCTGTAGGGAGGCCAGTGTTGGCCTCTTCTCCCCAGTAACTCCTGACAGGACCAGAGGAAATGGCCAGCAGTTGCTCCAGGGAAAGTTCAGATTGGAAATTAGGAAAAATTCTGTGGTGAAAGAGCAGTTAAACACTGGAATGGGCTGCCCAGGGCAGTGGGGGAGTCCCCATCCCTGGAGAGGTTCAAAAGGCAGTGGATGTGGCACTGTGGGCCATGGTCTGGTGGCCATGGAGGTGTTGGGTTGAAGGTTAGACGTGATGATCTTAGAGGTCCTTTCCAACTTGAATGGCTCTGTGACCAATCTACCACTCACATAGAGAGTTTCGCTCTAATTCAAGATGGGAAAAGAGTGTTAAAATAAAAGAATCCAACAAACAAAAAATAACCACATCCAGCTTGAATTTTTGTGGTGATAAATTCTGTGCTCGACATGACTGACACATCCACAGCCAGAAGCCTCCCAGGATGTGGCAGATGCCTCCTTGACTGCCAGCAAAGACTTATTTCCAGCTCAGAAGACACCTTGTGGGTTCCTGGTACATTCACACTCTCAATTCCTGCCCTTACACCTGGTTACTTGATAAAAAAAACCAAATTCAACTGCTGCTTCAACATTTTGGCGGTGCATCTCATGGATGATCCCCAGTTCTCACCAACACAAAAATACCCAGTAGAAAATACTGTATTTGTGGCAAATCCCCATAGGTCAAGGACAGCTCAATCCCCAAGGGCAGCAGCCCATGACTACAGCAAAGCACTGCAGGCACCATCAGAAAGCAACTGTGCTCCACGGGGACTCTAAGGCAACCAACACCTCATTTGGGACTTTCCCTTTACTTCTTTAAAACCTTAAAAAATGTGCATAATGCACCACAAACCCAACACTGCGAGATTTTTCTCAGTGCAGAAACAGTGCAGCGCTGCCCTAGGGTTATGAAAAAAATCTTCAGCTTGGCACCACTGGCTCCAGTATTCCTCTCATCACAGTGTCTTAATGCAAACAGCCCCATCCAAACCAGGTTCGCAAAAGGGTTTGGCTTTAATAAACCGAGTTCAAGAGGATTATCCCTGTAATGCTACAGACCTCAGCAATAAACTCATTAGAGGGTGCTGTAGGATGCTCTCAGGTGTGAAGATCCAGCCCTCGGCTAACCTGGTGGATCTACTGGTATGGGGTGATTCTTGAATTTCTTACCCATTTCAGCAGGTTCACAGAGCAGCTGCCGGGCCATCAGAGCTGGAAAGCAGTATCTATCCCATCCTAGAGTGCTAGTGCCCTGCACCCACCAAGACTGACTATAATATGTTTTGGCAGATATTTGTACTCACTTACTGTAGCATGAAGACCTTCAAATTATTTAAAACAGAATCCATTTACTTCTATTTAGCATTTGTCACACTGGTGGAAAAATCCCCTCTGTGGTGTTTGACAAACTGCTGCGGAGGGAGTGTGGCAATGCCCCCAGGATGGAGGAAGAGTATTTTTAACCCCAGTTTACAGAAGTGGGAACTGAGGCACACACTTTTCCACAGAAGGAGACCGGCCAGAAACACTTCTGAATTCTTGCAGGGTAGCTTCCAGCAGAGCTCATCACTTCCAGAAGAAACCTGCACTTATTCCTCACTACAGGGCTCATGCTGTGGTGTCCCAGCCAATTCTTCCACATAAAAAGAGAGGTGAAATGGCGGGGCTGGGTGGTTTCTCATCAGGTTTTGTTAGTTTTAGCCTGAGGAAGTCATGAAGGAAATACCTGAGCACCATGGGTGAGTTTGTGGGAGATAATTAAACACCCAGCTCCACTTCTCTTCCACCTCAGACAAGCTTCACAGTCCTGAGTAGGTATCTACAACTCTGTGCAACTGGTTCGAGGTTGACCTTTCCATGCACTGTGTTGTTCCAAAGTCTAACCCTCACATCTTCCAAATGAAGGCATTTTCTCCTCTAAACACCACCACCACTTTATTTTCCTCTTTAAAATGTGCAAAGCCCCAACACATTCTTGGTGAGTTCAAATGCACACGACACTTTGTCCTGCCCCTACCAGCCCTTACGTCCCTGCAACAGAAGCCTCCCAGGTCAGACCAGCACTCCAGCTGGGATGCCAAGAGATCTCAAATTTGAGAGGAGAAATCCCTCAGCTGTTCTCACACGTACAAGGAATAACTGCTGTGAACAGCTCTTGTACAGGGAACTACTCCAGAGACACCACCCAATGCAGCCAGTCCCTTAAGCACTAGGCATCACCTTTCCATCCCTCGCCAGGCCCAACCCAGTGATCGCCCACAACTTCTTCAGCAGCTGGAGGTGGCTGGAGTGATTCCAAGGGACTTTATCAGATCAACACTCATGTGGCAATAGGGCGACAACTCGAAATCATCAGCCCATTATGGCTGACCCAGCCCAACAGATGCTCTTTACAGGCAGCAGGTGCCACCCTGGAGCTTTCTGAACCATCTGAACTGCATGAAACTTTTTTCTCTTTAATTTCAACTCATTTTAGCTGCATCTTCAGTTTTTCTAGCCTTAATTCCTGTTAGTAAATGTTCCCAGGAGAGAACAACCCCCCCCCAAAAAAAAGATAAAATGAATAAAGGGCAGGAGGGAAGACAGGAAACCCGTGGGCAGCTATTTCAAGAGTCAGCGATGCCTCATGGAAAACTCTGAGACACATTCCTGTTAGTGACAAACCTGCTCCTTCAGCCCTGGGTCACTCCCTGCATCCCTTGGGGTCTGTACTGCAGTACCCTTTAGTTGGGGAATGGGGAGAGTCTCTCCATCCAACACCCCTTCCTGGGAATCTCCCAACAGCTTGAGGCAAGGGGAAGCAGCCACAGGAGCAGGGCCCAGACTGTTCCTCCTTGAAACTCTCAAAAGCTCCTAGAAGCTCTCCAAGTTTCACAACCCATTTTGCAAACCTTGTTTCCCACTGTCTTAACAACCACTCATTCACCATCACCAGAGGAATGGCAATGTCACCGCTGGCTGATGGTGATGACATTATGACATTGATGACAGACAGGGCTATCAAGAGATAATCAAGCAGGTGAAGATGAAGAAGGCCAGTCCATGCACAGCCCAGGCTCAAACCTACTTGTAATTAGAATCACAGAATGTGTTGCATTGGAAGGGACCCCCAAAGGGCACCTAGTCCAACCCCCCTACAGCAAGCAGGGCCATCACGCACCAGACCAGATTGCCCAGAGCCCCACTCAGCCTGACTCTGAATGGCTCCAGGGATGGAGCCTCCACACCCCCTCTCTGTGCAGCCTGTTCCAGGGATCCCCCACCCTCAGCTTCAACAGCTTTGTCCTCCTGTCCAGCCTCACTCTGCCCTTTTCCAGCTTCAAACCATGCCCTCTCATGCTATTGTTCCCTGCCCTTGGGAACAGCCTTCTGACAGCCCCTGTCAGGGGTTGGAAGGTCACTATAATTCTTACCAAGAGTGACAGCAGGAGGTCACAGAGTCAGCACTTGGCACTGGTTTGTACCCAGAGGACTGCCCTTCAAGAGAGGCCATCGAACCAAAGCGGAACTTGGATTTCCATCTGGATGTAGGAGTGTGGTGGGAAAGACTTCAGGGAACTACTACTAACGCTTGAAACCAGCTTTGCTGGGAAAAGGGCCAGGCTCAATTTTATTGGATTCTTTTTAGGTTTCCCCTCTAAACTGCTCAGCAAACCCCTCCAGGTCTCAATGCATCTGAAAGCAACATTAGCAGAGAAACCCAAATCCTGTGTCTGGACTCAGCTGGATCCTGCCAAGTTTTGACCCACCTTCTCTTCCTGCCTAAAATCTGTGGGTCCGATGGAGAATCAGAGCAAAATAACCGAAACCCCAAATCCTCCCAGGGCTGCAAAGTCTGAGTAAGAGTTTAATGAGCAGGCAACCATCCAAAATCCAAGGAAGGACCAAGGGAAGGTCTGGATAATTGGTGTGGAAAAAGACAACTCAGGAGCTGTAGGCCGAGGAGCTCCTCATTTGCACAAAAAAGGCTTTGGTATCACCAATGCACAATAATGTGTGATTTACCACAGTGCCAAAGATGCTCTGCTCCTAGGTTACACCAGTGGTGACCCCTCTGCTCTACCCCACTGTGATGCCCCACAAACCCCTTCTTCCTACCCAAGGTGGTAGATAGGCTTCAAGGCAGCAAGGAGCAGTAGCCACATACAGCGAGTTCTTTCTGGGAAGGCAGGAAAACTTGATCTCATTCACTTTTTCCTCGTAATTATCCGTCCTTACAAGTCCCTGAGCAGTTCCTGGAAGGAAAGTGCCCCCAAACCAAATTTTCCATACNCTTAGGGAAAAGGCTTCTGGGGGGGGATTTCCAAGTAGTCTCTGCTTGGCCGATCTCCTCACCTCACCCTGGTGCACATGCAGCCCTGTTCACCCCTCACACAGCTCAGGGCAGGCAGAGAGGGTAAACTCAGAGAGGGTAAAAGTGAGCTGCTCACAGCCTGGCCTTCCCAGGGCGGAGGTGCTGGGATCAGTGCAGGGCTTTGCAAAGAAAACGAGGCAGTGTGAGGGATAAGGAAGGTTTAGTTCACATTAACTCACACCCAATGTTATTTGAATGATCGAACAATCCCGCAGTCCCTTTTACACGGGCCCTCCCTGACACATGAGGCGACTTTGGCTATTCATTAAGAGGGTCACCCTATGCAGGCGATGTAATGAGAATGCCGAGCAGCATCCAAATCTCCCCTCCGATCACTGCATCAGTCGCAGAGCCCCAGATTCCCCCATGTGGAGCCGCCTGGAAAAGTCCATTTTCTTCAGTTACAGTCCTGGCACAGCGGGAACTCTCAGCTCCAGCATCTTCTCACAAGGTGGTCTCAGCAGAGCCCAGGAGAGGGAGCACCAGTGAGCAACCAGCCCGCATTAACAAGCAAAAGGTGGGAAGAATTCAGCAAGTGTAATAGGCAGGATGGAAAACAATAAACATTTTCCCTGCACCCCGACCAGCCCTGCAGATCCCAGCCCAGCTATAAACCCTCCTAACAAGCAGCCTTTTAAAAACTCACAGACAATGCTGTTGAATGTATATTTGAAATAAATTACTTTCCTTTCCAGAGGGATGGGGGTGATCTCCCCCCCTAAATTTTGAGCCCCCGTGCCAAGAACCGAATGCGTTAAAGCACTTTAGCAACGAGGCATCTGCTGAAAGGCTCTTTGCATTCACCATGTGCAGCCAAACGCGGACAGAAGTGATGACGGCAGAGCTGCTCCGAGCACAGAGTCAGCAGGAACCTCGTTGATGAGGGGAGCCGGAGGAAATCCAGCTTTCCTAACGCACAAGGAGCTGCCCGACGCAGCCATGGGACTTTGCCAGTGACGTACACTGAGCAAGGGAGTTCCCTGGAGCCCCTCGGTAATGACCCGCCACCCAATCACCAGAGCGGCCGCCGTGATTTCCCCAGCCAGGATACACTTCCCTGCTCTCTCCAGTTACTGCTCAGCCACCCGTGTCAGCGGTGCCTTATCCCTGCAGCTCGGCAGAGATTTCTCAACAGCACTTTTGTCGTTAACTTCAGAACAGATATTATTTTCAAAACCGGTTACTCCGGGGACTCACCCCACCGGATCCCCAGAGTAGTCCCCCACATCCGATCGCGCTCGCACATGCTGTAAACAGCCCGAGCTGAACACTGAGCTCTTCTATTGACGCCACTGTATATTTTCCAAGAGCAAACTGCAAACATTGCTGGGTTTGCTCAGCACCCCCCCTCCCTGGGCCACTCTCCCCTCCGCCCCAGCTGCAAGAACGTGTTTGGTGGGGAAAACCAAACGAGCAGAGCCTGCAGTCCCAGCCTAGCTTTCTCTGTTACTCATGCACCTGGGCAACTGCTCATCAGGGCAGGGGGAAAGAAATCTTGTGAGGATTCCTTGTTCAGATGCTAAATGAGCAGTAGAGAAGCTGCAGTTAAGACAGACAAGCCTCTCCAAAATGGGCAATGTCCAGCACGGAGACATTAGAAGAACTTGGATGAAAATGGTCAGAGCCAATGAGTAAGTCCCTTCGTCGATGCTGCAAGAGAACAGGGGGATCCTCACAGGCATTTCTCCAGGGCTGCACTTCTGCATGTGCGGAGCACATCCCAGAGGACACAAAGCCCAGACCTGCTGCAGGAATTCAGTGGTAACATACATGCATTAACCAACAAGTAACTTCTGGAGGTTTGCAGTTCTATGCAAAGTTTCCATGAGTCCTCTACAGACTTTATTTTTCCTTTCCTTCATACAGACTGCAGGGAACCCTTCACCAGTCCCAGAAGCCTGACGGCAAGCCTTGCAGGCTTCTCTGCTCAGATCCAAGTCAGGATCAACACATCAACCCTCACCTATACCACAATCTCTGCAGCCTCCATTGCAAGATCCCATTTCCAGGACCCCTTTGGTTAGGCCTGTCTGCTAGCAAGGGGATGGAGACAACGAGATGCATCTCAACAGGCTTCAGAATCTCCTGCCCTTGCCAGCCAAGTGAGAAGCACACTATCCCACCCCACACAACTCCCACCTGCTCTTATTGGGAAACCACACTCGGATAACAGTGTGAACATTTTCCAACAAGAACCAGAACACAAAGTTCCTGAAACACTGAGACTGTGAGAGAAGCATGACAGTACCAACCAAACACCAACAGCTTCCTAGGGCATTGCTGAAGCCAAATAAAATCGGATAGATGGGAGTTACAATGAGGCAGAGGCTGTCAGGCCATCCACACAGTGAAAGCTAAAACTGGATCTACACACTGACACCAGTAATCCTTCAATACCAAGGAAACACAAAGTCTGTAAGCTACAGGTTATCCTCCAGCAGCAGAGGAGGGTTTGGATTGTATTGCTCACGCCATAAATCACTGTGTCAGCTGCCCCAGACGCTTCCACTTGCCTGAGTGTGGCTAGGTAGAAGCGCCACGGTTGGCCAAGTAGTTAAAAGAAGATAAAATGATGCACGAGACCCCTTTTTTCCTGAATAACAATCCCTCTATTTGCATGGAGCAGCTCAGCGCGTGTCTGCATTTCTTATCACACCCTTGGGCGCATCAAACGAGTAATTAATTTCCATCGAGGAGGATTAAGCAGCTTAAATCGTTAGCACTCATTTACTCGCCTTCATGCTTTTTTATTGCCTTTTTAAAGCTGCCTCATTTTCTGCTTATGTGCAGGTGCCGAGCAGCAATGAGAGTCATTTGAAAGGGCTCACACCCCCACCCCCCCCCAAAGGGACAGCCCCAGGTACCTGCTTCTTCCCTGCATCCGGCAGGTCCAAACTCCTCCTCTGCCTGCAGAAGCCCCAGCAGATATTTTGGGTTGGGAAAAACCAGTTTGCTGGGAGCCCACGCAGGGGTTTTTACACTTCACATCACGTGTGGCCTAAGAACAACCCTCCGCTCCCCACTTGCTTTTCTGCCCTAGTGACAGGGAGGAAATCTGTCCCAGACAGACTGACAGACAGACAGCAATGCCCTGCCACTCGCTGCAGTCCGCAGCTCAGGTCACTGACTTTAATTAGAGGTGGCCAACAATTAGTGACGGTGCTGATGGGGTAGATATCCCGGGAGTAATAAAGAGGAAACCCCTCCGGTGTGCCCAGTGTACCCAGCCTGACCCCTCCCGGCTCGCTCACTGCACTCACTCGGGCAGCGGAAGATTGCCCGAGTGCTACAAGTGCCCTTAACTACGACAAATAAAGCCACTATAACACAGAGCACACACACGCAACCCCACGAGCAATAAGTGTCCGGGATGCAGCGATCCCCCCCTGTACCTGCGCATCCCCCCACGCTATCCCTGCAACTCCCCTCAGTATCCGCACACAGCCCGGTACCCGCGCGTCACCCCCCACCACGATGACTGCATCTCTCCCGGTACCTGCGCATCCTCCCGGTACCTGCGCATCCCCCCGGTACCTGCGCATCCCCCCGGTACCTGTTCACTCCCCGGTACCCGCGTAACCCCTCCCAATGCCTGCATATCCTTCCTCCCATACCTGNCCCGCGCTGCAGCCGCGGGTGTGCCATGGCCCTGCCTGGGGCAAGGCCGGCTGGGGGTCCGCGGGCTCCGGTGTCGGTGGCGCCGCGCGGGTCGGTGTAAAAGCTCCTTATTTGGGCAGTGATGTCAGGGGAAGTCGGAGGGGCTGCCCCTCCTCCTTTTCCATTCACTCCGCTGTTTCCTGTTGTCTCGTAGCCGCCGCTGGGGCCGGAGCGGGGCCGGGAACGCTCCGGCGGGGCTGGCTCCGGGGCGCCCCGG
>VZRI01002520.1:106586-128510 GCA_013397515.1 Upupa epops | reverse complement strand
AACAAGCATAACTTTATAGTTAAGAGTTGAGGGTTGGCTTTCTGCATTTCTGAAGCGGGAATTTTGGCTCTTTGATGTGTGAGACAATGCATGCAGCCCAGCTTCTCCAAATGGGCAGCGTTTGTTCTTCAGCTCTAGAAATGTGGATCCACTGAATAATGAATAATGCTGGAACTGGTGCAAAAGTCCTGCCTGCAGCACGCTGTCTTCATCCTAAGCCACCTTGTAGCTTGGTAACATGAAATGCTTTGTGCAGAGTTAAAATCAGTGAAATCTTCAACATAGACCACACTGAGAAAAATATAATTAAGCACAATTCCTAATTACTGCTTTACTTAATGTGCTCCCCTACACCGGCTGCTTCACAGAGCATCTGGGGAACTGGGCTGATGCGAGACAAGAACTAACAAATCTCTGATTCACTGGTGGCTGGGATGAGGGGGCAGCGGCTCAGGGCAGCAGCTCCCACTGAGCGTTTGGCCACTGCTCATTAAAAACTTCGTGACTACTTGTTGGAGACTCCCAGTAGCTCTGCCCCTTTGTCTCACATCTTTGTGCGCTGCTGCGAAGCACAAAGGGAGCCTTTAAAACAGAGAAAAATGAGGCTGGAGGGGTTAACCCCACACACCTTTTCCCAATCTGCTGTTCTTGGCAGCACAGGGCTCCAAGCTATTGCTAATAAAAATACATTAATGTCTGTCTCATGCAGCACGCTTCTTGGCTGCGATTTATCTCACCCAACTGCAGTACAAAGTAAATACCTCCACACCTCCTTTTATGGAGGAAGTCCTCTGTTGATTCACTTGGTTGCAAGATACCCATCTCAAGTAGTGACTGAACCATGCCCTGGAACAGGTTTTTGCCTCACTCCTCACTTTTAAGGGCGAATGGGTGACTTCTGAGCTGGAGAGAGATGAGAGGAGCTCCAGCGCTGCCACTCGTGCTACCCCGAGGCCCCAGCAGCGCGAGTGCATAAATGTGCATTACTGTACACTTCAGCAGACCCCTCGACAAGTCACTGACTGCCTTCACTGCAGTTACTCTGCGTTACTCGTAGGCTCAGCTGTACATAACCCGCTAATAAACACTACAGTAAACAAAGTACACAATTTAGACAAGGAAATTTGTCACAAACACCCTTCCAAATAAGAGGGAGAAACACAGAACTTGGAAACAGAGGAAATTCAGACTTAGGTTCAGATAAAAAAATAAATTCAAATAAAAACATGTGAAATGAAGGGATCAAAAAAGCCCCAAACACTAATGCTGAGCTATGTTTGTGTTTCCAGAAGCTGATCTGCCATTCCTGGTCAGTCCAAGGTCTATCTACTCCTGTTTCCCTTGGGGCTGCAGCATTTTCAGGTGATGTTCATCCTCCATTTGGTCCCTTCACATAGCGTTCAGGCTACTCTGGCACTGAGGGGTGGATCTGTGGATCTGACCCATCTGTGGATGGCTGCTTCTCCCAGGGCAGCTCCAGGGACTGGGCAGGACATTTCTAACTTAACCAAGAGTTGGAAAATGCCCTTCCAAACTTAGGTTTCACAACTTGAAGGGAAAAAGTCCATGGGCAGACTCCCAGCACTCTTAATAGAAATGTTTATGGGGGTTTTATTGGCTGGGTATTCTGTAAACCACATGGCCACACGTGCTGTCAAGGACTAAGGGGGTTTCCTTAAGCATCAGCCCCTGACCAGCGCTCAGGAGGGCACAGCCTTGCTCTCCTCTGGGCATGAAAACATCCCAAGTATCCAAATCTGGGGACAGGCACTGATCCTCACCCTCGCAGCACATTCACTGTACAACAAGGGAAGCATTCAAAACTGGGATTATTTTTTGAAGAATTGTTGTTTTACACCACTTGAAGTTCAGTCTCCAGTGCAGCCTTGTGTTGAGGGTATGAAATCAGCCAAAGGATTATCTTTGGCTGGTTATTTTATTGAACAGAGAAAGAAAAAATAAACACTTGGTAGTTCTCTCTCTCTGCCACTAGACTGCCTTTTCTGTCACATGGAGTAAGAAGGACAAACCTTCTACAGCTACTTCAAAAGAGGGTGGAGAGTGGTGGGGGTTGGTCTCTTCTCCCAAGGAACAAGTGTCAGGACAAGAGGAAATGGCCCTAAGTTGTCCCAAGGGATGGTTAGGTTGGCCTTGAGGAGAAACTTCTTCCTGGAAAGGGCCCTCAGCCCTTGGCACAGGCTGCCCAGGGAGGGGTTGAGTCGCCATCCTGGCCTGTTTCATAGTTGGGGAGATCTGGAGCTCAGGGACAAGGTTTGGGGTGGGTTGGGATAGTTGGGTTCATGGTTGGCCTTGATGGTCTCGAAGGTCTTTTCCAACCTAAGCAGTTCTATGATTCTAAGATAGTAGTCTGAGCTGAATGAGAATGGACACTGACGACACTGGCAGCTCTGCCCAAGCAGAGAGAAGTCCCCGGGCAGTTGGGCCACAGCCCTTGGGGAGTGGCAGCACCAGGCCTGGCTGCTCAGCAAAGAGCCACGCCTGGAGGACATGAAGTCGCCTCCACAGGAGACATCTTGGGATTCCAACCCCAAGGAACCAGAGCAGTGGGAGCCCTCAACTTTTACTGGCCATCAGCAGGAGCCTGAGGACCCCCTTCTGGATGACCCCTGCATGAGGGATTACTTCCAGGGCATCTGCAAGCAAAGCAGCCCAGCCGCAGTCATGTCCTTCCTCAAAAAGCTCTGGCAGGTGGTCAACAGCTGTAAATTCAAGTCCATCTGGTGGGGCAACCATGGCACTTGTGTCATCATGGCAAAGAAGCTCTTCGTGACAGAAGTGCTGGGCAGGACTGGAGCTAAGAAGATCTTTGACACCAGCTCCATGACGAGGTTCCTCCTGAAGATGATCATCCGCAGCTTCTGCAGGATGCAGAGGCAGCAGAGGGTGTCCCTGGATGTGGAGGATCTGCAGCGAATTGCAGCAGCAGGGCCGTCTCTGAGCAGGGTGAGTCGGTTCCTCCAGACACAAAACAGCCCTTGGACCACTGGAGGAAAGAGGCTCCTGTTCAGATTAAATCAACCGTGACCCAGGAGAATGTGGGAGGCCCTTGTAGGACCCCTGTTTGTTTGGGAAGGAGCAAAGGGATCTGTCTCTGTGTCCTTCTGGCAGTGCTGGCAACTGACTGCTGTCCTTTGCACCTTGGGCTGGCTGCTCTGCTACCAGAGCTGCATCTTCAGGAGGGACTGCCCCAGCCTCTTGAAGATGCCCAGGCTGCACCAGGGGAGAGGACAGAGACCACCAGCTGCCTCTCCACTGGGGCATAAGAGAAGATGGCCTGATGCTCCATGGGGTGAAGGAACTGAGGAGGCAGAGGACAAGAACACCACTAGCTTCTCAGTGTTGGAGCCCTGGGCTGACCCAGCCACCCAGATGGGCAGCACCAGCCCTTCCCCACCAAAGTGTCTCTGCAGGCACAGCCCTGCTGGCACCTCAGATGCAGCTCCTGCTGCCTCCATGGATCCACGCTGTGTTGCTCCTCCTGCCCTACACATTCCCTTTGAACCACCCATGGGATTGCCCACCTTTGAGGTTGAGGGGTTCAGAGCCTCTGCTCTGCAGGCCCCCAGAGCTGCCTGGCCACCATTGCCCCAACCATGTGTGGTGCTCAAACACGCAGCAGCTTCTGCTGGTGCCAGGCCAGGGCCACCACCCAGCCAAGCTCCCATCCACAGCCACTGCCCCACCTGCAGCTGCAGGACCATCCTGTCACCTGCTGGTGGTGGAGATGGACTATAGAAATAGTTGCAGCATTAGGAATGAGTTATTTCAGTAGGTAGAGAGACTTTAGGCTGTTAGTGCTGTAGAAATAGGTTGGTTGAGGATTCAGTTGTTCATTTGTTGCTGTCAATAATAAAAGATTTTGTGTTGCCTTGTCCTGCCTCTACAGTCTCTCAGTCACTTGGGGTGACTCACTCACCCTTGGGATGAGGATTGCCCTCAGGGACAGGAAGGGTTTGACTCCAGTCCCCCAAAACCAAAGGCCCCTGGTAGTAGCTCTGCTCTCAGCAAAACACAGCCAAAGACCAGCCTGGGGTCCATGCAGCAGCTGGGTCCTGTCCTACAGTAGTCACAGTGTTTATTTAGTGAAGGAGGAACCTCTCCCATCAGCATTCATTAAGGCTTCCTGTAGAGAAGAGGTTTTCGCTGCATTTAAACTAGATGCTACATCATGATCCTCTTCTTTTCATGTTATGGTGGGATTATATGTCCTCCAGTGCTGCAAAGCCCTGTCAAGATGCAAAAGGAAGTTCTCCAGCATCAGCCCAGGGAGGGGTTGCATCACCATCTCTGGCTGTGTTTCACAGTCGTGGGGACCTAGAGCTCAGGGACAGGGTTTAATGGTGGGCTGGGGCAGCTGGATTCAGTGTTGGACCCGATGATCTTGAAGATCTTTTCCAACCTGAATGATTCCATGATTCTATGAACCTTGATGCTTTGTTTCGGTGCAGACATCTTTTGTGTGTGGGAAGTGGGAAGAGAGAAAAACATGTTCTGTGTCTGAGCTCGCCTCACCAGGCAAAACAGGAGCCAATCTGGGCCAACAGGACAGCTGAGTGATGCCCAACAGCAGCTCATGCACCAACTTTTGCAAACTTCATCCCTCATTCTGCTTATTTTGTGGGGTCAAGATTTTAAAACTCCGCCAAGTTTCGCATTATTTCACGTTGTGAATCTGTCTCCTTCTGCAACCCCTTGCATATTCTGACCAAGTCAAAAATCCCAAAGCCTGGATGTACAATCAATGCTTAGAACTCAGGGCATCTGGAAAGAAACAGGCAGAGGCAGCACTGCCTGAAGAAGCGTGTTTAGGCTGTCAAGTGCATCCGGTGGTCAAATGAAAGGGTACATTTCTCTGAGCACATTTCTGAAGCTCTTGATGATTTATTTCTTGATGCAAAGAGACAGGGCAGGCACACGGTGAATTTCATAGCAGCAAAAGGCTGCTGTAAATCAGGTTGTCATTTTTCCCTATCTTCTATAAAGAATCCCAGAGAGGTTAATTTAAACGGTGAGGTAAGAGTTGCCCACTCTCCCTATTTCCTTCTCTCCCTCATGGCTCTGTGGCAGAAGTTCTGTTATTGCTGTGCAGACATCCAGGAGGACAGAAAAGGACTTCTGCTGGCCATCAGCCAATGCTCTGTGCTGGGCAACAGCAGAAGGTGGACAAAATCTTAGAGCTTTAGGTGATGTCCAGACGTATTTGCATCTGCTTTGGCATCTTTGACTGGCTTTGCTATCTGATGTGGTGTCCGCATTCAGGAAAGCAACTCAGGCATGCTATGCTCCAAGCTCCTTAGCCCTGCAGATGTCTGAACTTCACTGGAGGCCATGGAGCACCTGAAATACCTCTCTGTGTTCGTATTCAGGCACCCACACCTGCTGAGAAATGCCCCAAGCCTTGGGGAAGCTGGATACTTTGCTCATATCTCACCTAAGGATTCATCCAAAGGGAAGGCATCTGCTCGACCACCACCCACAGAATCACGGAATCACAGACGATCGAGGCTGGAAAAGCCCTGCGACCCAGCCCAGCTCATGACCTGACAGCACCCCATCAGCCAGACCAGGGCACTAAGGGCCACAGCCAGGCTGTCCTTCAATGCCTCCAGGGATGGGGACTCCCCCACTGCCGTGGGCAGGCCAGTCCAGGCTTTGAGCACCCTTTCTGGGAGGAAGGGCTTCCTAACAGCCAACCTAACCCCTCTCTGGCAGCTTCAGGTCCTGCCCTCTGGTCCTGGTGCTGGTTGCCTGGGAGAAGAGCCTGACCCCCACCTGACTACAACCTCCCTTCAGGGAGTTGTGGAGAGGGAGAAGGTTCCCTCAGAGTCTGCTCTTCTCCAGGCTAAGCATTCCTAGCTCCCTCAGCCTCTCTTCATCAGCCTTTCCCTCCAGGTCCTTCCTCAGCCTCATTGCTACTCTGGACCTCTCAATCTCTTTGTGGAATTGAGGGGCCCAGTTCTGCACCCAGGTTCAGCTGGAAGGACAAGTGCTGCTCTCTGCTATTGTGCAAGAACTGCTGATGGGTAGTTACCTCCTTCCCAGAATAGGTTTTATGCTGTTATCTTGGATTAGAGGTTTGCTGTTCCCCTTAGACACTCGTTCCTGCTCCCCTCACCTCCCATGAGGGAAGAAGGGGGACATCATCTTTTGGTGGAGTCTGCTGTCTAAGGTTGTGCAGAACATGGCCATGAGCATCTTGGCCACTTCTGTGGGCTCTACTGGTTTACACAATAAACATCTCATCTGCACAGCCATGGAGAACAAAGAGTCTGTGGCAGGTGGGGAAACCAAATAACACCCTGTCCAGCTAGTCCCAGGCCCATCCCAGCAGCCAGCAGTCCGTCCCAGGCCCATCTCCACAAGTCCAGATGTGCACAGCACACAGCTGCAGGTTGAGAGATCCAAACCACGGGCTCAGAGGATGGGACAAGCTGCCTGGTTTCTCCAGTGCTGTCCCAGGAGAACTACAGCCACAGGATATGTTGTGAACCTGCTGAGATGACTCAACTGGAGCAACTTTGGGACCAAGAGGAGGTGGGACACACAGGATGCAGGGGACGGGCATTTAGAGACAGCAGAAGACTTGCAATAGGATGTTTAGGGAAGGAGGCACAGGGAGGGATCAGGATGGTTTGGGGAGGAACATACCTGGTAAAATACAGGCATAAGGAAATAAAAAGGGAGACAGTTGTGTGAACAGTGCTGGTCAGTTCACTCTCTCTGTGATGATGAGTCCTATCCTGTCTTCTATCAAATTTCATTTCTAACTCTTTTCCTGGGTGAGGGATTCCATACTGCATGGCTGTGTGTATGGGATCTGGTCGCAGCAGCTGGACTGGGACCACGGGTCTGCTGGGCACTAGCAAACATCAAGCTGGACTAGATGGGAAGTAGGTGAAGGTCCTGGGAACCAGGGTGTGTGTATGTGTCTCTCTATAGATAAGATCACAGGAAAAAGTGACTGCTGGAGTGATTGGAGTGTCCTGGCCAGTGGTTGGAGAAGGTTGGATGTAGAGGTGTTGGTGTGTGAATAAGTCAGTACCAACACCTGGAGTTGCTGAAGCTGAAGCTGCAGTGCTGCCCAGGACTGTGGTCAACTGCAACAAGTAAGCACTGGGGTTTCTTTTGCTTTTAGGATGGTAAAACTGGCCTGGTACCCCAGTGTCACCCAGCTGTGAGAGAGCGATGTAAAAATTACTTCCTCTGTCACCCATGAGGAGATCCAAACCCATCACCTCCTCCAGAAAGGTGCATTTTGCCATCAGCTCTCAAGTGCTGGGCTTCCTTCCCTGGCTCTGCTTAGTTTCAAATACTCGCTTGGAAATTTTTCTTTGATCTATATTATTTTACAGTTTCAGTTCAGCAGAGAAAACTTCTAAAATTTTCCTTCAAGGGCTTAAATCAAAGTAATTATGGGCTGCAGCCACACGGTATTCACTGGCTGGTAGAGCCCTCTTTGCTGCCAGGAAAGCAGGTCAATTATAAGAAATGAACCCACATTACCAGGAGAGAAAGCTGGTTTGAATTCTGGTCAATTAGTGCTGAAACCGCCTTGGAAGAGAAAGGCAAATTGAGCTAATAGAGCTATGCAGTGAGACCTACATATCACAGCACCGGCTGAGCACAAGCAGCAGAGGCATTAATTTCCGAGATGGCAGAAATTAATGATGTTTTGGCATAAAATCAACTTCAGACCTGCAGGGTAAAGTTAGTGAGGTTCCCATCCTGTCTTTTCTCACCTCCAGCTTAGAATCTCAGTTCAAAAACACTCCCTGCTTAGACAGGATGCTGAAACACATCGTTTATGGTGAGGATGTTCTTACATTATTCTCCCAGACTAAAACTCGTGACAAGGTGTAGAGAGCGGCAGTGTGTAAGGGCCTACTACACTTCTGCCATTCCTACAACTGCCACAGCCAGGGAGGAAGAGGAGAAGGACCAAGCCTGAAGAGGCCTTCCCCAGCTGCCCTTTGCAGAGGACTGACTTTCAAGTAGCCCGGAGATCTTGGACCAGCAGCCTGAGTCAGGGGCTTTGTGGGAAACCTCCACCAGCACCCCTCTTCTGAGTGAACATTGCTGTCAGTGCCACACCTTAAAGGAAAAGGTTAAGAATTGATCATCAGCTTGGAAACATTCTTTTCTCTGGCTGGTGGATCCACACATCAGCTCCCAGAGGCCATGTCAGTAGGAAGAGAGAACCAGACATCTCCCAGGTTCACTGTTGTTGCCCTCTGAGAGGAGCAAGATGGTTGCAATCAGTATGATGCAGGAGCACAGCCAAGCCCAGAGGGACGAGAGAGATGGGAAACTGAGTAGGCAGTTCCCAGGACATGGTGACAAAGAAGCAGATGGAAAGCTGAGACTTCACTGCCCCACACTGCCTCCAGCACTGTAGCTCCACTGCTCCTCATATCACAGCAAGAGCAGGCGAAGCAGACTCAGGAAGCCCAGTTCTCAAGGCCATGCACCAGTGGCAGAAACACTGGACTATTATATTTAGTCCCTGACTTGCCCAAGTATAAGGGCAACATCCTTCACTGGCAAATTAACGTAGAGGCATCACTTCTGGTGATCATTTGGCCCAACCTCTTGCACAAGCAGGGTCATCTGGAGCAGGTTGTCCAGGACTATTATCTGAGACTGAAGTGCTCCAGAGCTTCTCTGTCTCTTGCTGGTACTTGCAAAGTACAGAGCTTGCTGGTACTGAGCAAGTCTGAGCATCACAAAGCACCAGCATGGACATGGTGAATGTGGTCTGGGCATCCATCTCTGTGCTCTGAAACACACTGAGCTGTGTTCATCATGCGAGTGTGGCCATGTCCTCAGAAACCTGCATCCCTCCACTGCTAGAGCTAGGAGAGTCTGGCATGGGCCAGACCAAGGAAAGCCTGAGATCAGAGGCAAGAAGCACATATTGGGTCCACCACATCCCAAGGCTGTCCCACAACCCAGCACAGCCGTAAGAGAAGGTGCTGCTGTGACTCTAGGTCCCAGCAAGTGTCCCCAGGCAGAGATGCAGGCAGCATGGCCAGGCTCTGCCTGCAACACTGGAACATGATGCCTCTGCCTCCCCTCCAAACAAAGGTCCTCTCCTTATCCAGCGCAGGACAGGACCTGGCCATGCACAAAATCATCAAGCATGAGACGTTAATGCCCACTGGATCATGAAGTGGCAGGACAAAAGCCTCCGAGAGGTCACTGCACATCATCCCACAGATTTACCATGAATCAAGCTGATTAAGAAAGAAGGGAATCAGGGAGCTAATCTCTGCCTGGACTCAAAGTTCAGACACGGGACATCCTTTGGTTAGACAAGGTTCATCCCATTTGCCTTCTCCGAGGATTTTGCTTAGGTTAACCCCAGCACAAAGCCAGGATTGTGAAAGCCCAGGAACACTCTGAGGTTGCTGGCAGCCCATTTTGTGGCCTGTTTGCTCCTCCAGCTTTTCTTAAAAAGCAAAACAAATGCAGCCCAGACATGCACGACCCACCGAGCACCATGTCGGGCTGTTTGCAAACCGCTACAAAAACACCCCGCGTTGCTGTGAGGCTCCACAAAGTTCTTTTTCTGCTCTGCTAAACTGTCTGGTAACCTTAAATGGCACCGAGTGCTCCGTGAAGGCCCTCAGCTCTGACCCATCACTTATCTGATCAGCGCCCTGATCTCACTGTGGAATCCGCAGGACCTGCCCATGGACCTCACAGCACTGCAGACATCTCCTCCGGTCACAGGCGCCAGCACTTCAAAGGCAGGTGCAAACCAGCACAGAACAGTGAACATGAAAGGGAAAAACCTAACCCCCTTCCTTGCTCGGTAGGCAGTGCTTGACTTGCACGTGTCAGACAATTTCTGGAGCTGCCTTGGCTTCTTTATACCTCTCAGTACAGATCTTGCCTGCATCTATTAATAATAGATGTGTCTGTCTCTTTTTAAAATGGTATTAAGATCCACCCTTAAGATCCAGATTTTCCTTGGCAGTGAATTCCAGGGCTTAATTATGTACCACGTTAACAGGTTTAGTGGTTTTACGTGTGATATCTCATCTCATTGGAGGCCACGTGCTCCGGCAGCTTCAGAGCAGGTTAAATAACCAGATGGGAGCATCTCATACACCTTACAGTGAATTTATAGCATCGATCAAACTGCTGTGCATTGCATATTTCACCCTTGCGATGCAGCCTCAGGGTGAGTCCCCTTTCCAAACAGCTCACTGATTTAAGGAGATCCTTCACATCCATCTCATATAGCACCAACCAAACCTAAAACACTGGTTGTTCCACAGTTCAGGAATGCTTCAGGGAACAAGTAAGCTTATGCATCGACATTCTTCAAGCAGAGTCTTTGCGTTGGCTGTCGTGCCACCATGACCGGCAGATGACAGGATGCTATTACTTCCAGATCCCTGCAGCACAAACGCTGCAGCCCTGCCAGGACCACCATCGCTAAGAGCTCTCAGATGACTTTTCCCTGGAGTGTGAGCCGGGTTAACACACATACGGTTGGTTTTACAGCGAGAGTTCTGTGTCAGCCTCTTCCCAGTGCTGTAACACCCACATTTTCTCATCAGCTTCCCCATCACCATGATAACACAACTAGATCCAATACTGAAAAAGATTAAATAATAATATAAGGGTTTAAGTTGGAAGGGAGCTCAGAGCTCACCCAGGGCCAACCCCCTGCCATGGGCAGCGACACCTCTCACCACACCAGGCTGCCCAGAACCCCATCCAACCTTGGCCTTGGACACTGCCAGCAATGGAGCAGCCACAGCCTCCCTGGGCAGCCTGTTCCAGGGCCTCAGCACCCTCACAGGGAGGAATTTCTTCCTTATACCAGCTCATAGATTTCAAATTGACTCTTGTAAATGCCACTCATTGTCTGTATCTGTGTGTAGCAGGGTCCATACTGGTCTCCTCTTTGTAACATCCACACTCTAGGAACACTATTTTTTTCTATACCCAGAACAAATATGTAAATGAACCTATCGACCTCTCTGCTGGAAGATGCTATTTACTCACCTACTTAATTTTGCTTCTGTGGCATAATAATAATAATAATGAGAAGAACTAAGCAAACAACCATGAAAAACAAGGGCATTTTGTTTATCTGTGTCAACATGAAGTTGAGCTGGTAAACACCACTCTTAAAACTCAAATGTCTTGAGTTTACAAGTTACTTCATCTTCCAGGATTAGCTATGGTCCCATGGGACTAACGCAAATCCAAACATAAAAGATGCTAACTACCTCCTCTGTGAGATGTGCTGTTTTCACCTTAACGACCCAAGAATGGGGGCCTATGCCAACAATATTAGAATGGCCTCTACAGAATAGGGCAAAAGCCTGAAATGCAAATCCTGGAGGCCAGGTCTTATGTCCCTCAGACAGGCTGAGGGCACTCGGGTTGTTTAGTCTGGAGAAAAGGAGGCTGAGGGAAGATCTTATTGCTCCTCACAGCTACCTGAGAGGAGGGTGGAGAGAGGTGGGGATGGGTCTCTTCTCCCTAGTCACCAGAGATAGGACTAGAGGAAACAGCTTCAAGTGGTGTCAGGGTAGGGTTAGGTTGGACAACAGGAAAAATCTCTTCCCTGACAGAGTGGCCAGGGGTTGGAACTGGCTGTCCCTGGGAGTCACTGTCAGAGATGTTAAAAACCCTGAAGATCTGGCTCTTGGAAACAGAGTTTAGTGGGCAAGATGGGGTTGGGGGTGATGGTTGGACTTGATGATCTTCCAGGTCTCTTCCAACTTTAATGATTCTGTAGTTCTGAGATGACATCTGCCTGAGATGTATCTTGTTAAAAGGGTTCAACAGCCAAGAGCTCCCATGTTACCATTGCTAGCAGCATCATTTTTCCATGTCAGGATTTCCATTGCGTAATGTTCACGTTAATGGAATGCAGTTCCTTGATGACGCGTCACTCAGAGCCAATTCCATCACCCCTACACGTAGCAGCAATGTTGTTTGCATTGATTGGGGATGACCCATCACTTGCAGATCATTTCATGCAGCTGTGGCACTGCATTTCTTCAAAACTCAAATGTATTACAAATTTGTGTGCCAGTCCTGGCCTCCAACAGGCCAAAGAGACCTGTCGATCCCCTCTGACAGCTCGTGTGCCAGCGATGGACCTGTATCTGTGAAGGTACCTTCTCCTCTGACTCTGCCAGAACACAGACGTTCCTCGCTGTATTTTTAGTCACTGCATTTTTTAAATTTTCAAAGAATAATGGAGCCCTCCAGCAAGTGCAAATTGTTCTGGTACAAGATCCATGTATAGACAGAGAGCTGTCTTGTTAAAATGCACATGGAAACAGTTTGCAGAACAGCTTTGAAAGAAACTCCAAGCTAGAGACAATATATTGCATGGCAGAAAGTGCTACGGACCAAGTGCCACTGCTGTGCGGCTGCTGTTCTCCTGGAGACGTACAGGTGTGCTCAAGCGATTATGGATGAAAGGCAATAAAATACGAAGACTGACATTTAAAAGAAGCTTGCCTTGCTCTGCTGGGGCTGTTTGTGGCTTCTTTGAAAGGGACTGGTTTGGTTTTTTCGGATCTACACCTTGTGGAGTATAATAACGCTCTTCTGAGAAACAAATGGGTCAACATCGATCACGGAGTCATCACAGAATGGGTTGAATTGGAAGGGAGCTCAGAATTCACCCAGTGCCAGCCCTCTGCCACGGGCAGTGACATCTCTCACCAGACCAGGCTGCTCACAGGCCCATCCAATCTGGCCCTGAACACTTCCAGGGATGGAGCAGCCACAGCCTCCCTGGGCAGCCTGTTCCAGGGCCTCAGCACCCTCACAGGGAGGAATCTCTGCCTCAGCTCTCATCTAAATCTCCCCTGTTTCAGTGTGAAATCATTTGTCTTTCATTGGAAAATTGGAACGTACACAGACACCAGAGCTAGCCCAGTAAAATCTGAAGGATTTTCAGATGACCAAGATAGGATGAAAAATGCTAAACAGAGGGTGGCAGAAGAGTGATGTCCAGAGACATCAGGCTTTCATCTCCCAAATACCAGAACTTCAGCATCTCTAGTTGGGATTACTCTGTTTAACTGCTACAACAAGATGCTGTTACAGTATCATTGAGTTAGGGCCGTAGTCAGGATCTGGCTGAACAGAAGAAGACCCTGTCCATAAACAAATGCTGGCACAGGGGAGCTCAGAGATGCCCAACATGAAGTCAAGGCAGGACACACAGACAGAAAGCTCTCACACACAGTCTGATCACTTTTCAAGAACATAATCCTTTGGAATCATTTTAACTCAAAACCCCTGGGACAACTTTGTACAGCAGCTTCCCAAGCAACTCAGTGCAGCATAGAGAAGCATCCTGGGAAAGCTCCTAAAAATAGGCCCTCTGGTTACCACAGCAAAGTACCCAAACAAACGTGGAAGAATTTTAGTGCAAACAGAACCTGGATTTGACTTTCTCTGTGCCTCCTCCCAAGCCCGTCCCCTGCCACGGGGCGTTCCAGGTACACGTCACTAAAATTCCATATCTTTTCTCTCCATCCATCTCTTGTGACCACCTTGAACCTTGTTTGGTAACAGCTGCCCAGTGTTTCAATTCAGTCAAACAGGACTTTTTGTGAGTCTGAAAGAAAGAAGCATAACTTTCTAATTTTGGATCTGTGAACAAACTTTGGAGCCCGGGTGCGCTCCAGGAGACCGAGGCAACTGACTTTAATAGCTGCTCTCCACTTTCCACAGACCTTCTTAGCCCTTTGAGCCTTGTAAGCTTTGCAAACACTAAATAAGCATCTCGGCTCCCCTCTGAAAAATATGTTACTGACTGTCAGAGCAAGGTTAGTAACCAGAGAGCAATTCCTGAGGGGTGGAGAAGAGTGATGTCTGGAGAGACCAGGCTTTCAACTCCCAAATACCAGAACGTCAGTGTCTTTGCTTGCTGTTCATTTATGGCTCAAACCCAAACAACATGAACCTGTTCTAACTCAAAGCCTTCTTAGAATCATGGAATTGTTTAGGTTGGAAAAGACCCTCAAGATCATCAAGTCCAACCACAAACTCAACTGCCCCAACCCACTGCTGAACCCTGTCCCTGAGCTCCAGACCTCCACAACTGTGAAACACAGCCAGGGATGGTTATTCTACGCCCTCCCTGGGCAGCCTGTGCCAAGGGCTGATATTGAAGAGTTCTTTCTTCAGGACTTTGCAGTACCGAAGGACAAGCAGAAACAAAGACCCAACATCAGAAGCCGTGGCCCAAAAGCACATGCGCTTGTTTTGGATGCAGTATCCTCTTCAGCTCATGCCAAGGAAAAGCTGTTGAAATCAAGACGGCTCCAGCTGAGAACTGATTTGGATTTGCAGCTCCTGGAACCAATGTGATAATGAGCAAGGTGAGAGACTGAGCCTTCATCCAAGCAGAGGTGAAGGTTGGACATGCAAGCGCCAAGTTGATGGAGATCACAGAATCATTAGGGATGGGAAGGGAGCTCAAAAGATCATCTAGTCCAATCCTCCTGCCACAGCAGGATCACCTAGACCAAGTCGCACAGGAACACATCCAGGCAGGTCTCTCTGTTCCAGCTTGCATCCATTGCCCCTTGTCCTATCACTAGATGACCTTGAGAAGAGCCTGGCTCCATCCTCCTGACACCCACCCCTCACATATTTATGGACATTAATGAGGTCACCCTTCAGCCTCCTCCAAGCTCAAGAGACCCAGCTCCCTCAGCCTTTCCTCATAAGGCTCAACTGCTACCCACCTCATTGCAGGAAGATTCTCTACACCCACCTACTTATTTTCATTGCAGCTGTCTATTAACACTCACCCAGTGAGAACTGAATGATAATCACTGCAGCCAAAGCCCTACAGGAGCTGCCAACCTGCCTTATAAAATGTGTGTTCTGGGCAAAACTTTGCAGGAAGGTGCATGGGGTGAATTCAACAGAATTAAGCTCAAAGCCACATTCCAAAGGCTACAAAATTTAACCCCCAACACTTAAAACAGAATTTTCAGTGCTAACTCACTTAGCCTTCACACACCATTAATGGGAGGCCAGTAAAAACACGTCCTTCCCTGGTAAAGAATCATCCACATGTTTTAATGCACCACCTGCACACACTGCACAAATCTACATGGCCCTAAATATAAACAGCCCCTTCCTGGCTGTTACAGCGAACACTACCTCAGCTTGTTCTCCAAGAAGCCAAAATTACAGCTGCTTGGAGATCAGAAATGTTGTAGGGTGGGACACGATCTGCCCACACCCTTCCCCCCCCCTTCTTTTTTTTACAGTGTTTGTAGTTTTATGAACAAGCCATTCATTGTGCCTCAACCACAAAGATACCAACCTTGGAGGGAGAGCTAAAATTAGAGTGAAGTATATTCCTGAATCCATCTGAGAAAAAGATGGGGATCGTGTGGGATGCTGGAGATTCAGCAGGGAAAACAACCGGAAAGGCTGGTCCTGGGCTGCCCCTCTTGTTGGAGAGCCCATGGTTTTGCTTACACCCCACAGACACACTTGTTTATCCAAAACCCTGCGTTGATCCTGGGAAGTCCAGAAGCACAGAGTCAAACCAGCACAAACATGCCTGAGCAGGCAGCTTCTGCGAGCACAGCAAGGGTGAAGCTGCAACGACCTGAGCAATTTCTATTCCAGAAGACCCCAAATCACTTTAAAGCACTGAAAATGGAGCTGACATCCTTTATTATGAAATAACAGGCAGGTCTGGATGGAGCACAATGCTGTCTATCAGCACAGGATCAGGGGAAGAACTAAAGAAACAGCCTCGTCACTGCAAATGACCTACTCCAGTGGCAGAGGGTGCCCAGGTCAGGACCTGCTACAGGAGAGAGGGATAGGTCGGTCACCTTCTATGTAAAAATCTAAAGCAACTAGATAAGGAAAGCTGAGCCTCCCAGATCACCCTGCCTGGGGTAAAGTGACAGAATCACAGAAAGTTATGGGTTGGAAGAGACCTCTAGAGACCATCCAGTCCAACTCCCCTGCCAGAGCCGGATCCCCTAGCACAGGTCACACAGGAACATCCAGGCAGCTTTGAAAGGCTCCAGAGCAGGAGACTCCACAACCTCTCTGGGCAGCCTGGGCAAGGGTTCTGGCACTCTCACAGGGAAACAGCTTTTCCTGATGTTTCCATGGAACCACCTCTGCTCCAGCTTGTCCCCAGTGACCCTTGTCCTATCCCTGAGCACCCTTAAGCAGAGCCTGGCTCTCTCATCCTGACACTCACCCTTTCCCGTATTTATAAATGTGAACGGGGTCACCCCTCAGTCTCTATGTGTGTATGTAAGTACAACCCCGTACCTACGTGCATGTATCTATGTCCATCTACATGCATCTGTGTCTGTCTATAACCTGGCATGGAGCACGTGTGGCACTGCCCCTCCTTTCCCTTCCCAACCTTTGCTTACATTTCATCTAGTCTACACTGATTCCAAGGTTTAATAAAATTTAATCCCAGCATGTCTTGAATTAATTAATTAGCTCTCGTTCCAAGCCACTGTGCCAGTTTCTGCAATTACACAGTTACTCACAGAAGAGTCAGAGCCCAGCTGCATCCACCCCCCAACAGGAGCAGCCACAGACCCACCGTGGCTCTGGGACACAAGTCGCTACGCAGCAAAGGGGTTGGTTTCACAGCATGCTAGGATTTTTCTCCTCTATTATTTCCCCACTAGAAAAACTACAGGTATGAACAGTCATATTGTGAGGTCAGCCCTAGCCCACTCATAGCCCTCAGCAACAGAGTGGGAACCTCGTTCTTGCAAATTCAGTCTCTATAGATCAAAACGAATCCGCTGTAAATCCAAGGCATCTAGGGACAACAGGACAAAGGTGGACAATGCCCCATCCTTTGAAAAGTCACAGATCAGGCTGGACTTCGGGGGTCTGAGCAATCTGCTCTGTTTGCAGATGCCCCTGCTCACTGCAGGGTGTGGGACTGGAGGAGCTTTGAAGGTCCTTTCCAACCCAGCTCAGTCTGTATTTCTGTGATTCCAAAACCAGTGAGCTGGGAGCCTGGGGTCATCCACCATATGTGCTCCAGCTCCAGCTCTTTTGCCCTCTCCCTGTGCTTCTGAGCTGCTTCCCTCTTCAGACCGTCCTCAGTAAAGGATGGATTTTTATCCCCTGACACAAAGAAACCACAAACCCATTTACTTCACCAGGAATTCAGTAGAAATGGGGCTATTCTGACAGAGCAGCAGCACTGTTCCCTGTACTGACAGATGACTTCCAACAAACGGGATATCCTGCCAGGTACTCCACGGAGCATGCTGGGACCATAACATCCACTCAGTCCTCCTGACACTTCTGTCTCTCTCTGCTCATCTTTGTCCCTGAAAAGGCTAAAAGGAGCAGTCCCAGGTGCCCAGTGGTGACAAGACATGGCCCACAGACCAGAGATATTCCCCACTGCATGGCCAGGTTTTCTCCATTTCCACACACTGTAATTAATTCTGATCTCAGAAGAGTCTCAGCAGTTTTATCTGCTGCCAGCAGACTGGGCAGGGGCCCCGATGAAGTGCACTTGTTTACAAACATGTGAGAGTGCATTCCAATCCCACTGGTCCTTGCTCCAGCAGCCTGGGTACTTTTTACTCAGCTCCTGGATTGGTATCAAAACTGGAAACGACAGACTGCCAGAAAGGGCAGAAATGGAGGGGCGGATGGAGGGTGGGGGGATGCGCCATGGCCAGACAGCACAGCACAGGAATAGATTATCCCACTGCCTCTGGGAACCGAGGTCAGGAGCTGGGCAAGGCTGAAGAAAGACACTGCAAGAAGCACTTGTGAAATTAAAGGTCAGCAAGATAATGAGGTATAACTGCAACCAAGCAAGAGGCATTTGCTGGTGGAGCTGCTTTGAGCTCTCCTGGGAGTGTGGCTACCTGCTGCTCCCGGGGTGCCAACATGTCCCTTTGCATTAACAGTCACCAATGAGACTGAAGGCCTGGCCATGTCACAGCAGGGCAGCAACTGCTGCTCTCTGGGGAGTCCTGTGCTTTCCTGACCATCTCATGGTATTTCCATCCTCCTCCTGAGAAAGAGCTTCTGCAGGAGCACTGTGTTCCCAGTCCATCCTCATCCCAGCAGCTCTCCTGCTCTACTGCTGATGCAAAGAGTGATGCTGTGCTGCCCATCCCACACCTTTTAACTCTGCAAATCACCTCTGGCCATGAATCTGCAACCTGCTCCCTGTTCTGTGAATCTGCAGCCAGCTGTGAACTGTTGTGGGATGTGAATCCCTATGGATAGAGCTGGGTGCTCTAAAGCAGGGAACAGACAAACCCAGTTCTCACTCAAGGATTGTGTTCATCTATCTCCATGTCCCCTGTGCAATACTCTGGCTCTGCATGAGCCATCTGTTCTAGTTGAAAATGTCCCTGCTTATGGCAGGAAGGTTGGAGCTCCATGACTTCTGAGGTCCCTTCCAACCCAAACCATCCTGTGATTCCTATCAAGTGAATCACTCTCAGTCCTTAGAATCCACACAACACTGCTGCCAGACCCTGGGATGAGACTCTACAAAATGCTGGTGACCAGTGTCTGTGCTCAGCAGCACAACAGCTGCTTCTGGAGAGTTCTCCAAGAACAGCACTTTATTTCCAAAAACTTCCCCACAGCTGGGCAAGCTGCATCCCTAAGGGAGGCAAAACTTCATCGCAAATGATACGACCCCATGAGGGTTCCACGGGGAAAAAGGCACTGTGCGAGGGACAGGGAGAGCAGGCAGAGAGGATGGGATTTGGGGTACCTACTGCTCATGGTGCTCAACTACAAGGGAAAAGACACAACAGCAGCTTCTGTTTCTAAATATTTTATATCAGGCAGCTGCTGGATAAGAAGCCAGAAAGAAAACCACAGCAGCGGGAGAGGAAACCTCCATCTGAACAAAGATCAACAGCCTGGATCAGTCCTTGTCCCTGTACAATTCTTAGCCACCGTACCTCCAATTACAATTACAAACCACTGAGACCACGTCACCTCGGAGAGGCACAAAACACACTGCCCCAGCAGAAAGCAAACCTCCGGCACACAGTCTGTGTTCCCACATCTTCCCACATCACCAGAGGCAACACCAAAGCACTGGCTGAGCCTCTTACCTGTGGCCAAGCTGCTACAGATTCCTCTGTGTGATTCTTTGAGGAGACTCAGCTGTTCATATGGTGACGTGGAAACCTGGGGAAGAAAACATTAGACATCAGTGTAGTGGAGCAGTCTTAAATCAGAGAATCAGAGAATCATAAAATCATTTAGGTTGGAAAAGTCTGTGAAGACCATCAAGTCCAACAATGAACTCAGCTGTCCCAGCCCACCGCTAAACCCTGTCCCTGAGCTCCATGACTGTGAAACACAGCCAGGAATGGTGATTCAACCCCCTCCCTGGGCAGCCTGTGCCAAGGGCTGAGGGCCCTTTCCAGGAAGAAGTTTTTCCTCAGGACCAACCTTAACTTCTCCCGGGGCAGCTTGAGGCCATTTCCTCTTGTCCTGTGTACATCAGCTGCACCACAGACACTCAGACCCTCTCCAACTCTAGTAGCAGCTCAGGTATTTTCTGTTTGATCACAACATGACGTCAAGGTGTTTCCTCTCTCACTCCTTTAGTGCTTGTCTGCAATCCCTTCTGCCACCAGTTTAACCCAATCTTTTAGTCACTTTTCTCCTCCCAATGGGGATGCTCTGAAGAACATCATTGCAGAGATTTTCCCTTGGGTTCTTGTCCAAACATACAGACAAGGCAAGGGAGACAACCTGCTGATGGGCTTTCTAGTTCTCCTAGAATCAGACCCTGAATGCAGGTTGGACCCTGTCCTGACTGCTTCAGAGCTGGAAAATAAACTAAAGCTAAAGTCAACCTCAGCACTTTGCTGGGTTCAGCAAAGGGCACCACAAGGAATCTGCCACTGGGCACCACTAATGAAAGTGCCTTCAGCCCCCAAGGGCAGTGGCCCCATGCATGGGGGCAGTTGCAGCAGTGACTGCAGGTGCCATCTCTGAGGTACCGTGGAGCATCTTTGGTGGCCAACCATGACCAAGCACAGCAGCCGAGCAAGAGGAGAAGCTGCAGCCTGCAGAACAGCAGCATGTGGGAGCACAAAAAACAGCTTTGCCCCTGCGTAACTCCTTTCAGCTGGGGATTTATGGGTGTCTTACAGCCACCCGTTAATGCTCATGATCTCACACAAGGGAGTGATCAGCGTTGTTTCACTAATGTGAAAACTGAGGCAGGAAGGGCTGCAGCTTTGCAGCCACAGTTGGACAGAGCCACTCTGATGCCAGTGCAGAGCCCACACAGTTCCCATGATCTGCTCTCATCACCACACTCCTTCCAGGTCCTTCAGATACCCCCGTCCATGGCTGCTACTCCTGTCTCTTTCTTTTTTCTCCTTACAGAGGAGGCAATAACTACAGACAGGTCAGACTCTGAGGATTTAATGGAACTAACACTGCCAGGCCATCCTGCAATTGTTCGTAACATCTACCCCACCACAGCTGCTGTTGCCAGCAATTAGATTAGGTAATTTGGAATCTATCCTTGTTAGTGCCTTCTCTTGGAAGTGTGTTGGCACACGTGTACAGGTGCAGAGAAAGCATGAAGTCACAGGAAGAAACCCTGTATTGCTGCAAAAGTGCTTCTGCACAAGTAAACGCAACAGGACAGGGCTGACTACCAGCACTGAGAAGACTTTAAATCATTGTGACCAAAAAGCTAAAGGCACTGGTGGAGGCTGCTCAACACAGCCTGCATCAGTAGTGCCCAGCAAAGGGAGGGAAACATGTATATGTTTACCTGTCAACTGTTTTCTAACAAAATCTTCTGTTAATTTAACAAGGATGAAGGTCAAAAAAGTTCTACAAAATGAGTTGGATGGGAAAATGTTGGTTTCAGCACCAGGACACCGCATGGACACAGCTCATGGCTCCCACGTCATCAGCTGTAAACAAACACCCCAATTTCTGCCAAAATCTGTGATGGGACCTTGTTGCCCCTTTCTAAACTATGAATTCACTCAGAGTTAAACAGGGATCTGTGCAGTCTCAGCTCAGATCTCCACTGTGGTCTGCACCTATCCCCTCCCTGCTCCCACAGAGCCAGCCATGCTCATAAAACGCCAGGAACACTCCAGCCCCATGGTCTGACACAGACCGAACTCCACACCAGTAAACACCAAGATACTCGTGGGTGTCCAGTGATGTTACAGAGACCCATATACCTGCCAGCATCCTGAAGGGAAAAGGGGATATCCACATCCTTCCCCCTGCTGTGGCCAGGCACTGCTGCCATGTGTGTGCCAAAACCTGCTGAGCACCAGCTGATCCAGACAGGTCCCACCCTGCGTTATTTCCACTCAACACTCAGCCCCTGTTCCTGCCGCTTTCCTTCCTCCCTTCTCTTTTCTTTTCTCCCTTCCTTCCTCCCTTCCTTCCTTCCTTCCTCCCTTCCNTTCCCCCTGCTGTGGCCAGGCACTGCTGCCATGTGTGTGCCAAAACCTGCTGAGCACCAGCTGATCCAGACAGGTCCCACCCTGCGTTATTTCCACTCAACACTCAGCCCCTGTTCCTGCCGCTTTCCTTCCTCCCTTCTCTTTTCTTTTCTCCAAGCAGCAGCATCCAGCAAGGGATACAGTGGGTAATGCTGATCATCCAAAGGAAGGCAGACAGATCTCTTCATTTCTTCTCACCCTTGGTTGTCATCACCCACAAAAGATCAGGATTTGCATACATTGCAGGCTGCCAAAGGAGAGGTACCCAGAGACTGGAGATTAGCAAATGTCACTCCAATAGTCAAAAAGGCTAAGAAGGAGGACCCAGGTAACTATAGACTGGTCAGCCTCACCTCCATCCCAGGAAAGGTGGTGGGACAATTTGTCCTGGATGCTGTCTCTAGGCACATCA
>VZRI01002520.1:50097-96785 GCA_013397515.1 Upupa epops | reverse complement strand
CCACCCCTCACATATTTACAGACATTAATGAGGTCACCCCTCAGCCTCCTCTTCTCCAAGCTCAAGAGACCCAGCTCCCTCAGCCTTTCCTCAGAAGGGAGGCTTCCTTCATCATCTTTGTTGCTCTACGCTGGACACCCTCCAGCAGCTCTGTGTCCTTCTGGAACTGAAGGGCCCAAAACTGGACACAACACTCCAGATGTGGTGCAGAGTAGGGGAAAAGAACCTCTCTTTCTGAGGGCTGATCTTGCTGTGCTGTTCTCTTGACACTACATTCCTCTTGCAACATACATGCAAAACTTCTAGTGTGTCGAGCTAATCTCGGTGGCTGTTAGAGCAACTCCTTGTATTTAATTATCATCGCTAAACAAATGCAGTGTTTTCGAAGCATGCCAGTTGCTTACTGGTAATGATTTCACTGCCATGAAATAAACCTTGCAATGATGAATGGGAGTCTTAGTCATGGAAACAACTCATTTATAACTTCATTTTAGATACTGAAATTAATAAGGATCAACTCAGTCCTACCAGAACAATAATTTTAGTAGTAGAGCAAATAAAGCAAATGAAATATAAAATATCCAGAGAAACAAGAAATGTGCTGCCCAACCACTTCTCTAAAGAACCCTTTGATCCTGCTTCCCACTGGAAATGTGTCGTGGAAAATTCACCCACAAGTTTTGTCACTTCTCCAGGTCACTAAATTCACTCCCTTTGTCCAGGTCTGAAACTCGTCACTTCCTTGGAGCTGAAGTCTCACATCCCAACTTGTTTTCTACAGGTGAATTTGGGGTGCCAAACTCCATCCGCGTTCTGGTCTTGTGGGGAGACAGCCATCATGTCCTGAGCAAGGAGTTTGGATGGCAGGAGCACAGTTTGAGGTGCTCTCACCCCAGCTCTTCTAGCAACCCATGACAGTGCCACAAATTCCCTGGCTCTGCTATCAAGTGACATCTCCTACTGATCTTAACAGCCAGGCAAATACAATTCAAACGAGATGGCACAGAAGGTCGGTTCTGGCACAGCTGGACACAGGCTTCAGCGCTGCGGTCACATCTGGCCAATCTCGCCTGGTCACAGTCATCCTGCTGGTTTTCCAGTCAGTTTGGTTTTCACCAGGGTTTCAGCCAGCTGGTGATTAAGCTAATTAGTCAATCTAAGCCATGGACCCCCCGTGACCTGTTCCCAGAAGGACCAGTTCACATAGAGGGGACTTCTCACTGGTGAAGCCAGTACTTTGGCTGCAGCAGCACTGAGGGAAAGGTGGTGGAGCATCCACGTGCTGCAGCCAGCACAGCCCTGCTCCATTTGCTTTTGCTAAAACCCATCAGGAGAGAGAACCTTTAGTTAAAGAGTGATGACACAAAGCTGGGTGGTGTTGCCAACACCCTAGCAGACTGTGCTGCCATTCACCAAGACCTGGACAGACTAGAGAGCTGGGCAGAGAGAAACTTAGTGAGTACAAGAGTCAATGTAGAGTCTGGCATCTGGGCGAACAACCCCAGGGACCAGGATAGGGTGGGGACTGACCTGTTGGAGAGCAGTGTAGGAGAAAGGGACCTGGGGGTCCTAGTGGACAGCAGGACGACTATAAGCCAGCAATGTGCTCTTATGGCCAAGAGGGGGGATCAGAAGGAGGGTGGTTAGCAAATCGAGGGAGTTTCTTCTCCCCCTCTACTCTGCACTAGTGAGACCACATCTGGAGTACTGTGTCCAGTTCTGGACCCCTCAGTTCAAGGACACAGAGCTGCTGGAAGGTGTCCAGCATAGAGAAACAAAAATGATGAAGGAAGCAGAACANCTGCTGTGGCAGGGGGATTGGAGTGGAGGACCTTTTCAGGTCCCTTCTGAACCCTAATTATTCCATGTTGAGAAAGCCCCACATCACGGCTGGGGCCACGCACTCCATTTGTCCCACTCTGCTCATGAGCTGCCTTTTATGTTCCCAAAAAGGTTGCTTTTATTTTCATTTTCTTTTCTTTTCCTGTAAGGTTTATCCAACTTCTGTTCCTGGATGGCCCTGGATGAATAAGGTGGAGACGAAACCAAGACCAGTGCTATGTGATACCAGACAAAACTGACTTATTATCTAGGATACCTTAATGTTTTTTTAATGTTGTTTTCATGCAATTGCACTTAAATTGTCAGATAATCTAATTCCAATGGGAATATTTCTCTCCTGAAGCAATAGTTCATTGTCCTTAAAAGCACCGGGGGGGGGAGGCAGTGTGCAGCTCAGCACACAGGAATGGCCATGGCTGAGAGAAGCCTGGATAAATGGTCCTCAGACCACCTCCAGCTGTTAACTATTTAACTGCTCACACCGACCACTGCGTTAACATCTAGAATGGCTACTGAATTAACACAGCCATTAGATGCTCAGGTTTTATCCAGAGCCTCTGTATTTGAAAGCAGCCTGTTTGCCCAAGTGCAGATGCTGTACTGTGAGTAAGTGCTGACACAAGTCCGATCAGCTGGGTGCCAACATTTGCAGTTTGTCTCTCTACAGATCTGAAGTCATGTGTGCTGTCACCAAGCATCTGGATGTCTACACTTACGGCAGTTTTCACTGTGTTTCTGTGCAGTTTCTTGAGAGAAGGAGGAAAGTAGTCATGCACCCCAATAGGATCATCCTGAAGTGCCAGCACACAGCAACATGGTGAGTTAACAATAACCCGAGAAATATCTGGGCAAGGAAACCTGTGGAGGGCAAAGGCCTACAGGAGACAGAAGTAACAGATGCATTCCCCTCTAATTAGTCAGATTGGACATTGGGGAGAACTTCTTATTGGAAAGGCCCTCGGCCCTTGGCACAGGGTGTCCACAGGTTGAATTGCCATTCCTGGCTGTGTCATGGAGATCTGGAGCTCAGGAACAGGGGTTAGTGGTGGGTGGAACAGTTGGGTTCAGTGTTGGACTCAATCTTGAAAATCTTTAGGTTTCCAACCTAAAACTCCTCTGTCTCCATGTAATAATTTTTATTCCATGCTAGCATTTGTTGTGGTTCATAAACATTAACTTATAAACCCAGTGTTCATGCTAATACCTCCAGCTTTCTCCCTGAGCCTCCAGTTCCTCCTCAGTCCTTAACTCCCAGGGAAAAAAAAACAATCCTGAGCACCCCAACAGGAAGGAAAAGTGGTCCCTGCTCCCAGGACAGCTGGGGGAGCTGGCTGTCCCCTCCCAGGGCATCCACAGGTAGAACCATAGAATCAGAATCAGAAGGGACCTCGAAAGATCATCTAGTCCAATCCCACTGCCACATCAGGATCACCCAGAGCAGGGCCAGGTGGGTTTAAAATGTCTCCAGAAATGGTGACTCCACAAACCCCCCAGGCAGCCCCCTCCAGCACCCCATCACCCATCCCACCCGAGAAGAAATTATAGAATTGGTCAGGGTTGGAAGGGACCACAGGATCATCCAGGTCCAAGCCCCCTGCCATGGGCAGGGACACCCCACCCTACTTGTGGGTATTTATCACCCCTTTCCCATTACCAGGGCATCATGCCAGGGGACCCATTTGAGCACCATTACAGCTCCTCCTGATTGACAGGCTGAGAGTAAGGACTGTCATTGCCTGAGGAAGGCCAGGCAAAGAGGGAGCTCTAAATAGACCTGTCAGAGAGATGCTGAAGAGACTAATACAGGAACTAAATCAGTGCTCAATACATAACGATCTTCTAATCTACCAGTCTTCAGCTGTTTACCAAGGCCCAGCATCTATAAAGCCACACAGGTCGTGTGGTTTGTTTCTTTACGAATCACTGTAATGACCCCTCTAAGTCCACGTCTGCACTGCTTTTCATAAAAAAAACAAGAAAAAGAGGAGGGGAATAGAAGCGGCAGCCTGCCAGGGATCCAAATGCTTCAGTAGCTGACAAAAGGCAAGAGAATTTGGGCTGATTTCCTTTCTTTTTGTTTTTTTTTATTCTTATTTCTAAAAAAGCAGCTTTGGAGTGATGAATTCACAAGTTGTTATGGGAACTAGCAGCACAGATGATGCCTCAAAGGAGCACTGAAGAATGTCTATAGGATCTGGAGGGACAATAATGTCATACAGATGTCTGCAATATGCATAGATTTCACCAACACCACAAGACAATTTGTAACCTCACATTTGCAGAGCACAGTTTGGGTGCCAGCACTAAGCCAGAGCCCGTGCACCTCATCAGACAAAAACTATGTGGCTGGGTGCTTGCTGGCGTGGCTCTGGCCCTCTCCCAGCCCTCCCAGGCCATAAGGAAGGTATCCCTCCTTGTTTGTTCATTTACTCTGGCAACACATTAATTCTTGTTCACACTACTTCACATTTTCCAGGACTACTGCTTTGGGAGCACACTGGGAGCAGCACCTGTGACAGCAGAGTTGTTGACCGTGAGGAGTTCAGGAAGGGTAGGTTTTAGTTCTTTGGGAGAGAGCTGAGGTCCTCACCTCTACACAGACGATCCATACACACACCGCTCCCCATGGTACGAGGGAAGGTGAAGTCTGGAAGAGGACAGACACCTTCTGTCCACCACAGCAATGCGACAGCCTAATGTGGGAGCAAACCATGGACACACCACAGTGACCAGGGGCTTCCAGGCCATAAGTGGTAAATGAGTGGACTGAAAAGAGCATGGCCATCCCATGGAAGATGCAGCATCCCAGATGCAGTGCTGGGATGTTACTGAGCTCTAAGAAATGCTCCTGGAGCTCAGCCACACCTGCCAGCCCCTCAGCTTGCCCTCAGGCTTTGTAACTTCAGTTATCCATGCTAAAGGCTAAAAAAGGCTCAGAAGAAGAGTGAGGCCAAGTCCCACATCACTAGAGCTTATTATTTGCTCTGTGTGGACATCTATTATATGGGAATTAGCTCAGCAACTGGGCTCAGCTTGCAGTTCTCTGTGGGGACTATGGTCTGGAGATAAGAACAGCCTGCCCCATGCTTCCTTTGGAGCTGCTGCTTGCATAGGGAAGGGAATCCAGTGAGACTGTAAAGACACCTCTTGATCTGCCTTCCAAAAACCTCTTTCAAAGGGTACTTGCTGAGCTGTTTACACAAATTACTGCAGGTTGGCTTGACAGCAGGCCAGGCTGCAACCAACCTGGCCAACCAGGCTTCCCTCAGCCCCCCTTACTCGTCTGGGCAGGGGCAGCCTGGGGGAAGCCACAAGACCAACCCTCTTTCCATGCTGCACACCTTGCACCGTATGAGCCTACCCCACAGACACGCTCCAGATTTATACCTGCAGTATATTTATATTTGGGTCATAAATAAAACGTGTGGCTTGCCATTCAGCCCTACTCCTTTGTTCATACCCTCCTCATACCTTCTCAGTCCGTTAGTATGAGATGCTTTCCCAATCTTGTCCTTTCGGTCTGTGCCAGGAGAGGGCTCTTGGTCTCCTTCCCTCTGTAACCTACAGAAGTTACGGAATCAAAGGAGCACCAAAGGAAACCTTTCCAGCATCCAAAGCTTGCAGAAGCCACCTTAAGGAGCCCCACTACTTGCACAGAGAATAGAAGCCTCATCTGTGATTTTTTTTCCTGGAGTTTGGGAGAACCAGAGAGCTGGGGGATTTAGCACAGTACCTGCAGTTTGCATTTATCCAGTGATTCTCTGGGCCCTCTTGCCAAATGTCTGGCTGTGTGCTCTTCCAGAAGGTAATAAAAACCCTTCACTGTGCTTTCCCTGCTGAAGTACTTAATGTGGTTAGGAGGTTTGTTCTCAATTTCATGTAACTCCAAGTAAGAAGGGCACATAGTCTCAGTCTTTGCTGTGCTTTCCTGCTTGTCCAAGCTGCCAAGCTCTGCTCCACCAGCAGCTCCAGCTCTCCCCTAGTCTCCTGCACTGCCTGTGGCCAGGTGGGCTTTGGATTGGTCTTCTATCCCAGTTCCCTACTGTATCCTGTGGCTCTGCCTCTCACCTAGCCAACTCAGTCAAAGTGCCCCAGAAGGACCTCTCCAGGTGAGATGTGATGCACCAGCACAGCCTTTCTGGCTCATCACTCCACTGCCCTTACACTGATCTCCACCACCTCTGCCCCAGTCCCTCAGAAAGATAGGCAAAAAACGGTCCTTTCCAGATGGGGTTCCCAGATGTCATAAACAGTCCACATCCCTCCCATCTCTGACAAAAGCCTGAGGAAACTTGGCAGAGCCCAGGTATCATCACCTATAAATTATGGTCTGCAGACTAAAAGTCAGCCCAGACTGAGAGGCTTCCTCAAGTCATGTGAAGCTGTCATGTTCACACTCATTCGCCTGAGCTGGGGCCTCTAGAGAGAGTTCAGTGGGTCACGCTTCAGGTCGGCCAGCACTTTCCTGCTCTGTGAGGGCTTTCTGACTTCCTGAGAAATTTAAGTCAGGAGACACTGTGCACTGGGACAACCCTTGCTGCTCTGGTTGATGCTGAACTTGAACCAGTCACAACAGCTTTGCTGGTCTCTCAAGATAGGTTTCTCAGCTCTTTCCATGATTTGCAACTTGTACTTCTGCCTGAAATCCAAAGCTCCTGACAAGACCCAGCAGCCATAGGTGTTACCTATGAGAAATGTTATCCCATCAGCATCACTCTCACAGCTCCCAGGACTGTGCTGGACACACTCCCTGCACCAAAATTTCTCACCCCAGAACCCTCAGACCTCAGGTTGAAGGCAAAGAACCAGCTAAGAGGAAGGACAAAGCTTGCTGGTGATTGGAAATCTGATGTTCAGGCATCTGCCTCATGGGTTTTACAGCTTTAGTCTCTTATTACGGCCTTGGGACACTGCAGATGCAAAAGGATGAGAGGTAAGGAAGGGAATCAGATCATTTCCACCCAAACAACTAAAATCTCTGGGTTACCAAGATACCTTTCCATCCTGAGACATCAAGCTTTTCTCAAGCATGTTAGGATTTTTATGAGGAAAATCTATCACTAGAGACACTGCTTAGTGAAAGACTATTAAGCAGAAAATACTAATGTCTCTTCTAGAAAGCAGCCTGGCCCTTGGGAGCAAGGGCACTACTACGGGATTTTAATGCTTCCTCTTGAGCATAATTCATGCTGCTATAAACAGGGCAGAAAAGTGTCACAGTGGGCACAGACCCTCTCTTCATTATACCTGCTGCATAATAGAGGTAATAAAGTAAAAGGGATAGAGAGGCAGATAATAAATGACTTTTCTTACATCACAGACACCACACATGATGAGCACTGGAAATACAACCAGATTGCTGAGACACCATGTCCAGTACACAGCTCACGCTGACCAACACCCAGCTAATCTGAAGTGAAGCTTGGACTTGCCCTTGGAGACGCTCACTAGGCATACATGGCCAGCATGTGCTTCCTGCCCCCCAGTGCATCCCAGCTGGAGCGCAGAGTCAAAGGAACTGCTCTCAGTAGCACAGCAGTGCCCCTTCCATCGGCAGGGTGGGTTTGTGCTTCTTCCAAAAAATAAACACAAAGAAGGATGGACAGGCTTCCATCTGACTTCTATCAAAGCTTGGATGAAAGCCTCTTGTAAAGACAGGAGGATGGGTAAAAATAACTTGTAGTTAGAGTCTAATGAAGCAGCAGCAGTTGTCTTGTCAGCAGCTCCCCTGTGCCAGTGAATCGTTTTAGATTCTTTTCATTGTGTGGGAGCAGCACACGAGTGGGTTCAGTTCATGCTCGCACACACACACACACACACACACACACAGGTGTTTTTCCTTACACTTGCAATGCAGATTTCAAACTCTGTTTCACTCCAGAGAGAAGCAGGACATGACGTTACCAGACAAGGAAGTGCAAGGAACCAGTAAACCTGCACCAGCTTTCGGGGCTGATGCACCTGGAAGTAGATGAAAGCAGTGGCAGATCACCCTGTCTTACCCATTTGGGGAGCTTTGTTGTGGCCAAGGATCAAGCTTCATAAGCAAGGGCCAAGCGTTCTCTGTGGCACAGTGGGAACAAATTCAAACCACCCCAAAATGCCTTGGCCACAAGCCCTAGACTTCACGGCAGTACTAATTCAGTGTATTTCCATGAAATGCTTCTCATTCCCACCCCTCCCTCACATGAGCATGCAGATCTCAGCCCCGATGTGTTACGGGATGTGGTTCTTCAGGAAAGGAAGATGCCGTGGCATGCTCTGCTCTGGTGGGAATAATGAGACACCCAGGCTCTGTGTTTGAAGCTTGCATCAGCTCAGAGGAGCATTTCAACTTGACAACGCGTCTGCCAGCTCCAGTGGCAGGGACTGACACTGCTGCTTGCTAGAAATGACATGCAGATGAGATCCTTCTTCCAACAGATAAAATCACAAGTCCACCACAATATAAAATCCTTCTACTGGTGACTTCAGAGCAAATTTGAAAAGGTTGCAAGGAAAATCAGACCCTTTTTTGTTGTTCTAGCTGCATATTCCTCCTGAGATTCTGAAATGAAACTGGATTTTTTTTTTCCTTCTTGCATCTTAGTAAAATTCCTACTCAAGGGTACTTCTACATCTTTAGTTTAGCTTGTGGTTTCAGCTAGGTCAATTCAATTTCGAGTACAATGACAAATAAAATTAATTCCAGGTTCTGTTAGGAAAGCTCAGAAGGGACCGCTGAAAACACACTTTGCTTCACTTCCATTCCACTTTATAAATAGAAAGCATATCAAAGAAGCAGAAGCTGCTCTTGTGAGAGCTGTGTGTGGAGCTGCTGCAATCTGGGCTGAGTGTTTCCAATCCAAAGGGGAGGGCCATGCTCAGCACCTTTTAACTACCTGAATGGAGTTTGTAGAGAGATGGGGGTCAGTCTCCTTTTCCCAGACACCAGTGACAGGACAACAGGAAACAGCCTCAAGTGGTGCCAGGGGAGGGTTAGGTTGGACAACAGGAAAAAATCTCTTTCATGACAGAGTGGTCAGGGATTGGAACAGGCTGCCCAGGAAGGAGTCACAATCCATGGAGGGGTTTAAAGAATGAGTAGATGTAGCCCTGGTGGGGTTGGGTTGACAGTTGGACTGGGTGACCTCATAGGTGTCTTCCAACCTTGATGATTCTAAAATAAAGCTGACTTTCATGTTAAACCCTTTTAAATATCTTTCCAGCTAAACTGTAGGTGTCTTCGTACCAAATACATTCAGGTTTAGGCAGGTTGAGGAATCGTTCTGTCACCTTGTTTTATTCGTTGTTTCCTTTTCCTGTCCTCTAGAGAATCTGACAGTAGGAAATAGTGTGAATAATTCTCCTAACTCCCATGAAGAACCATGAAACACAAGAACAGGTACACACACACCTTGACACTGAACCTGCAGCTGTCATCCACAGGTTAAAGTGCAAGCGCATCCCCAATGGATAATTCAAATAACTAATGTTTCAACACATATAAAGAAGCTCCTGCCGTGGCCACTGCCCAACTCATGGTCCTATTTGATTTCAGCTCCATTTCTTCAGTGCTAGAGGAAGATCTCTGCCAGTGACCTGAGACGGCAGCATCACAGAATCATTCAGACTGGAAAAGAGCTGATCATTGAGTCATGATCATTATGATAGAGTCCAACCCTGAATCCAACTGTCCCAACCCACTGCTAACCCCTGTCCCTGAGCTCCAGATCCCCACATCTGTGACATACGGCCAAGGATGGCAATTCAACCCCCTCCCTGGGCAGCCTGTGCCAAGAACTGATGATTGAGATCCTAAGGGATTTTACAAGGAATCCATACAAGACAGAAAGGTGCCTCAGCAGCACTGAGGAGGTTTTCCCAGTGCTCCATGGAAGAAATCTAGGCAATCAGTGGGTTTAATGTCCACTGTTGGAACTTAAGTGAAAATCAGGCTAATGAACTTCCCTTACTGCACTTAGATTCTCTGAACTCCAGCATCACTTTCTGGACACGTTACCTCCTCTATCAAACAAAAGTCTGAGACACCAGTTGTCTTCTACATCATATTACTCACCACACCCTGACTGGACACACTATATCCACACTCATGCTTTTTGGGATCGGATATTTTTCTGCTCTGATTTGTTCAGTCCGTTAGAGAGGACCCACAGGTTGGTTAATCCATGCATTAACCATTAATTATACTGCCACAAAGCACAAGGTCAAAGAAAAGGAAGTGCAGAATAAACATTCAGCTTGGTTTCCCAGTTTCAAGCCTGTTATTTTTGGCTAAATTCCCCACCTTTCTTTTAGAGTAAAGACCAGGTCAGAAGATGACATCCCAATGGAGCAAAGTGCTTTCCTTTTCTCTTCTCTCTCTTTTGATCCTCCCTTGCTCTGCAGCAGAAAGGCCATGGATTCAATACAGTGCTGCCTTTATTCTGCAGAAAATAGTACTGGGAGCAGGCAAGGGAGCAAGAAATGTCAGGAGCTGATGCAGGAAAGACAAGAGCAAAGCCAAGTATGGCCACGGGACACTGGCATACAGCAACCATCCTGGGACAGAGCAAACTCTAGCTAGGAGGACCTAGACAAGACATGGAAGAAACATCAAGTGTTGTTGGGTTTTAAGCCAGGTGTCAACTTTTCCACATTCTTCCCCATGAAATCTTGAGCACAGCTTCCAGCAGAAATACATCTGATGGGCTCTGCTGTATTCTGCAACTGCATCTACTCTGGAGAGGGTCAGAAATGAGGCTGTTGACCTCTGTCTCAGCAGTGACCGCACAAAATGCACCTATATATAGTGTCTGTTGGCACTGGGAGAGATGGGCACGTTCACATGAGTGACCCACATGCCAGGTATGAGGAGGGATTTACCCGCCTGGACCATTGCATTCCCATTGCCAGAGGGAAGGTGCTCAAACCACGTGCAACTGGTTATTAAATTGAGTAGTTAAGTAAACACGGTACTAAATAAATAACAATTTATGGGATCTAACTACACTTCACACATACACATTTCTGAGAATCTCAGAGGTTTCAAAGCCTCTCCAGCTTTTATCACACAGGCTGAAATATCCAGGGCTAGAAGTGGCCCAAGGGAAAAACAAACCCAGGTAAACTGCCAGCAGGGCTGGGACTTGTAGATAAAAATCTACCTCTCATCCTGGCTAAATATGCTCTGCTCTCTCTGTCTGCACATGAGCAATGCAAGTCTTAACAACAGCAAAGGCAGCTTCTAACCCAAGGACAGACATGAACATTATGGTCTGAAGACTCATGACCACTGAAGCCCTTGAGTCTAGAAGTAACTGAAAGACCAACAGAGTAAAAATCCAGACTTAGGATTTGATGGGTAGAACCTAAGGCCAAATAAAAACAGCTGTTGGGAAATTTTGAGAAAAACAGAAAATAGGACGATGCAGTGGTGAACCCATTCCAGGCCAAGTTGTGACATCACGTCTCACAGGTCTCCTCATGGAATAAAACGACTTTTTCCAGGAATAACAGCCCAGAACAGTAATACTGTGGGAAAATACTTGTAATGCCCACATCATCCCACCACTTGGGGTCTGTATCTCTCTGGTTGCAACCCCACGTGTCCAGTGACGTATTGGTGGGGCTGTCAGAGAACCATAAACCATAATGCATAGAAGGCAGACAGAGGTATGTGGACATAAAGGAGTTAAGATCTCCACAGGGGTGTCCCCACAAGAAACACAGAGAGCAAAGCAGATTCCTGTACCAGGAAAAGGAGATTCAGCTGGGCAGGCAAGAAGGGCTGGGAAACTCTGGAGGCGGGATGTTTGCAAGCCAAGAGAGGAGGATGGAGGGGTTAAGCTATTTGTGTTACTTGCACTGTGTTGTAAATGCTTTGCACCTTTGAGGAATGAGTAGATCTTGTTTGACCTGAGAATCACTTTCCCCAGTACCTGTCCCAGGATTCCAGCAGGACCCAGCCTCACTGGCATGTGCTGAATCCATCCCCAGCTGCCCCAGGGGCTGTAACCCTGTGAGCATCATAGGAGCAGAAGGGTGGAGAAATGCCACCCTGTGTGCAGTAAAAACTTGGCATCTGTAAGGACCACCTGGAAAAGCCCAGGGAGAGAACTCAGGCACAGCACGATATGAGTGGATTGGTGCAAATCACTGATCCAACACAAATTTTATCATTTCCTGGAGTACACCCGCAGACCTGGGTTTTTTTCAGTGTTCATGGATATAACAGAAAGCGAAACCATAGGGAAGTATACAATGATCGTAATAGCAGCAGCGTTCTCTACACATTTATTAAACTAACATAAGGCCAAGGTCCTGCTTCCTTCGAGAGTTTTGACAACGCTGTAGTCACCAGTAAGATACTGATGTAGCATTATTTTCTCTCTAAGCCCCCTAATTTGCTCTCAATTCATTGTTCATGGGATTAAGCCCATTTTTTTAAAATGAAAACACAAGAAAAGCTCAGTGACAGGAGGATGAAGGAAGTCTGTGCTATTCACCAGCCACCCAGCCACCCACATGCTATCTTAATTCATCAGCAGACAAAGCCAGCTCTTTGTCTTTGCAGCTCCCTCTATGCCATTCATTCACGGTGAGATATCGCTCCCAGTAATCAGAGCCTGCCTATACAGGGAGGGGGGGAAGAGACAAAACCCATCTAATCAGGCTTTAGACTTAGCCCCATTGTGACAAAGACAGTTCCTTTCTTAAAACAAATGTACATATAGCGATTAACAGCCCTTTCCATGCAAAGTTGGATGGCAGCTTATGTAACAGGCAGGAGACACAAGCACTTTCTTCATCTACAAGACTTTGCCACGAATAACAAATCTGCTGAGCATCAGGGGAAAACATGAATAATAATTCCCTAAGAATTATGAATAAAGGATACCCATAGCTGGAGGTTGCTTTAACCTTTGCATCTTCAAATACTTTGCTTTTCTGCTCTTAATGAGCTACATATGTGGTTTGCAACTGTTAAGGGGTTAATCTCTAACCATTGTTTTAATTGAATTAACTATTGGCCTTCTGCCACTTCCTTTGGAAGATTATTCCACGATTTAATAGAAATCAGTGCCAGAAAGTATTTTCCTGAGAGTACGTGCCAGAGGAAACACTATGGGAATAGATAACGACCCGAGTTTCACAAGGATCAAATATTACAGTTATTATCATCCTCGGCCAGAGTCATGACAGCTACAACTGCATGTGGTCACACTTCCAGAAATGCAACGTCCTGGGAATGAGGAGCTCATGGAAAAACTTAGTAAAAGGCCCTGCAGCCTGTGCAAATGAAGAAAAAGGAAAAAGGAAAAGCAACACCTAGCCCTGTGCTGTGCTGCACTACTTAGCAGTGGTACCAGTAAAGGCAAAATCCAGACCCCAGTTGCTTAGATATTTTGTCTGTATTCATATTTCCTTGTGAACCACAGTTAAACATGGTTGAGCAGCTGAGACACCTCTTCTGCCTTCTCCTCAAAAGCACCCAGTACAATTCACATTAGTGCACGTGAGTTACACCCACATCCACAGCAAACAAGTAAGACAAACACTTTCCACACTTCCCTTTTTGTTAGCACTTTGTAAACTACAAAAACCCCAAAATCCCACCAGAATAAAACCCCTGGTGTAACTGTGGCTGTAACAGAAGTGACACTCCTTCAGATCAAGGAAATCAAGTTCTCCTATGCCTGCAGGCAAAGCCCTAGCACCACACATTGATGCAGCTTCCCCAGCACCTCTGCATGGCTGCACACGTGCTGCGATGGGCAGGCAGCTCACAGGCTGGTGGCACTAACTGCCCTCAGAAAAATACATTTTTTTGGCTAAATTTTCTTGACCTTCAGTTTAGCCCCTGAGCATTGGGAAGAAGGATGTTCTCAGTCACTTCTGACGCCTTGGAGACACAACCAGTAGGGATTTTAGGAGCTCGCTGTACAGACATCATTATGTGGTGAATGGTTGGTTGTATAATGTTCTTCCAGTGCCAGTTCTGTGAGCTGGGCTGTGAATGAACACACAGACACCTGGGTGAACAGTGTCTGGCCTTTCCCCTCACACTGTATCTGCTGGCCTGTGTGAGTCCCATCACACTAGTGAGAGATCGCCCGCATTTGTCACGAGACTCTAAACATGCTGTGTGTGATACGCAGAGTGCAGTGGACAGTTTCCCATGCTGCCATGGCTGCATCACATTTAATACTTGTACTGGGAAAGGAGGAGAATTTAAGACTCGTATCATTGACACACAACACACAAAGCACCTCAAAGAGCTGAGGCCAACAAGTTTTGGATTTTAAGAGAGAAAAATCTCTGTCCCACAGAAACCAGGATTTCTGAGTCAACTTCTGCCTTCTTGCCATTGACCTAGTGAGGCCAAGACCTTACCTGAGGACACAGGACCCAGTACCATACCATAGAATCGTAGAATCATTAGGGATCGGAAGGGACCTCGAAAGATCATCCAGCCCAATCCCCCTGCCCTAGTACACTAGTACCCACCTAGAACAACTAGCACAGGAACACATCCAGGCGAGTCTGGAACGTTTCTAGAGGAGACTCCACAATCCCCCTGGGCAGCCTGTTTCAGTGCTCCATCATCCTCACTGTGAAGAAGTTCCTTCTGATATTGATATGGAACCTCTTCTGTTCCAGCTTGCACCCATTGCCCCTTGTCCTATCACCAGATGACCTTGAGAAGAGCCTGGCTCCGTCCTCCTGACACCCACCCCTCACATAGTTATAGATATTAATGAGATATCCCTGAGACAGGCAGCAAGAGATGAGGCAGAGGAATAGGAGAGTGTTTTTCTAATGCTGGACCTGACCCATGAGAAGCAATAAAAGATTCCTCCCCTGTAATGACCCATTGGATAGATACTGAGAAATTACTTCCACTGGCTCTTTAGACAACTTTGTTCACAGCTTCTGCCCTCCCTCCTAGCCTTGCTGACTCAACCTGGTTTGTTTGCTTTGGGTTAAGGCTGTACTCCCACAAAGAGTTTGTCTGCAAGTCTGAAACCCAAGGGTGGTCCCCTGGGCAACCACGTTCTTCTGTTGGTGGTAATTCAACCTAGGACTTGAGGGATAGGTCACCCATACATACAGGTTTTCAAGCCAGAAAAATAGGTGGATAAGGCTAGATCTGATGACAAACACTCTTAATTAGCTCCTCAAGGCTTGGTTTGTTTGTCTTATTGCATCACCAAGGGCTGAAACTTACTGTTGGCACTTTTGAGACATTCTCATTCGCAGTCAGAGCAGCTAATTATTAATTAAGGATAGCAGTGCTCAGTGTATTTCCTTCTGTCATACAGCTGCTCCTATTTGCTATATCCTGTGATTATAATTACCACCATCTCAATGCTCTGCTCTTCACACCCCAATGGTGGGGATGCTACGAAGTCCTCTGCTCTATCAGTGACCTACTGGCAGCTCTAGATTCCCTTCCTAGAAGGATCTGTTTGAATTCAGTAGAAAGGCCTCAGCCGCTTCAGCGATGCAGAGAACATGAGCTGGGCCACATGAACACAGGTTTGTGTCAGAGTGTAAGCAAATAGTCAGGTTCTTTCTGCTAAGAGCAACTGCCAGGATCCACATTGCTGGGTCAGAGCATCCAGGGATAACAGCATCTATTGTGTGTGTCTGTCATCTTCCATTCAGTCCCCTCTAGCAGACTTTAAAATTTCCCTGACATGTCTCATTGACTCCTGATAAGGGCAGTGTCACTGCACCCATTTCACAGGCAGGAAAATTCAAGTACAACGCAGATGAGCAACTTGATTATCAACACCAAGTTATGTATGGCTCTACCCAAATCCAAGCCTGTTTTTTAACTAGAACTAGAATTTCACTAGACAATTGAATATAAATACAAATATTGCTGAGATACTCACACATATGCATCACTTCAACATACTTCATCCAAGCTCTCTTCAGTCTCCAGCCCATGTGGAACACTGAAGACACCAGACACATCAATTGTATCTTTAGCTAGCATGGCCAGAGCTCAGCTGTTTATCCATGGAAGATTTGAGCTCATGTCCCAGGGACTCTCTCATGTGCAGTCCCTTCGAAAGGCAAATGACTGAACCAGCTCTGATGGTACCAAAAAAGCCTCTAATGTTGCAGGACACTGCAAGAGATGGGAATCTCAGAGTCAAAGCTTTTCTGCAAGAGGTTGCTGCTCATCAGCAGTGCTGCTGTGTGAAATCACTGCACCTCTGGCTTTTGAAAAGGGTGGGAGAAAAGTAATCTTTGATGAGAAATCAGTCAGAGCATCCTAAAAATAACTAGGAACAAGTCTAGAAAAGTCTTTCTGCTGGGAGGAGGGGCTGATGTACAAGGAGCAGGGCTAGAGATGGGAAGGCAGCAGGGAGAAGAGGAGAGCCTCTCTAACTGCTGTTTGACAGAGTAGTGGGAGGGGAGCAGAGGAACCACCGGGCTATGAAAAAAAGAGGATTGTCAAACTGGGGACAAGACCTACTCTGTACACTAATGCCAGAGGGACTGTAAAGGAAATTGCTCCCTGGCTTTTCCAGCTGGTGGAAAGCTCTTGCTGCAGCAGCTCTGATAAATGTAAGGGTGCAGGGGGGACCTGCTGAACCTGGGCAGTGTTTGGAGCACCATCAAGATGCACTGCTGCTGCCAAAAAGTGTCTGCAGGAAGGGCTGGATGATGGCAGAACTGCCTTCAGAGGGTTAAAAGCAGAGGAAAAAGCTATAAAGGAGAAGAGGAACCCTATGAAGGTGTAGAGCAGTGGCAGTAGGGTGCCAGGGTCACAAATGAAAACTACCAAGCAGGTTGACCAGTCCCTTCCCTTCAGTAAAGTGCAGGGGCAAAGTCCTCTTTAAGACTCATTTTGGAGCGTGGTCAAGGCAGACAAAAGTTTTTCATCTCCCATCTGTTAATTTCCCACACCAGGTTCAGCTCACAAATAAAGCAAAGGGGTTACAACACCCTCCTCTTTCAAACACAAAACCCCCACCAAAACCCAAAAACAATGTCTCGGGCCATGGAAATGCCATAAAGGCCTGGAGAAGATAAAACCTCTGCAGAGTGGATGCAGCCGGAGCAGAGCAGACAGGCCAGTCATTACTGAAAGGCTGGGGCTCCTGCAGTGCCATCCACAAGGATGGAGGTCCACGTTAGGCTCCCTTAAGGTTAACATTGCTCTTATGACCAGTAAAAGCCCTATGAACATGATGCCATCAGCACGTGTTGGCATTTAGTCAGAACATCAGAGAAAGCAAAAGGAGGGAAAACTCCTCCAGCTCACTCTCTTGCTTATGGAGGCAGTATGTAATCCCTCAGACCTTACAAGAAGTAGATCAAAGCTGTACCTGAAAGTCAGGTACAGCTCCTTTCCTTCAACCTGCCTGTATCCCTGCATGCACCCCACACCCTCCCTGTCCATGTGACACAGACCTAGGTGAAGGAGTCAGTCCTTCAGTCCTTCCCAGTTGATCTCAAGTCTAAAACTTTTGTTCCATCAGCAGAATCAGACATGAAGGCTGCTTCCCTATAGATTTTCACTCTATGGTCCCTCCTTCCCTCCCCAGCCCCCCTCAATCCCTTTTGTGCCTTGCTAACAAGACAGAGTGACCAACTTGGAGCCACACACTCCACTGGCTGGGCCACCACTGGAGACATTGGTGGCTACAAGGCCATTGCTTGCTGCAGTGAACAAGAAATGTCCTTTCACCAGCAACAGCACCCATGCGGTTCCATCTCCTCTGTCCTGCTGACAATTCTAACAGCAACTGCAAGAACTGATTATCTCGGAGATTCTGTCTCTGCCAAATGAAGCTGAAGTTGGCCAAGGGGTGCAAAAGGTATCGAGGGAAGACTGACAGAGTGACTTCCAAAGTCTCCTTAAGAAACAAAGCTAAAACATGGAAGAACTTCCAGCTGGTGCTCAGATGCACAGGTGAGATCTTGGATTGGTACTAGGAGCAGGTTTGTTGTGGAAAGGAGAAGTGTTAATCATAGAGTGGCCTGGGTCGAAAGGAACCTCTGAAGGTCATCCAGCCCAACTCCCCTGCAGTGAGCATCCTCAACCAAATCAGGCTGTCAGAGCCTTGTCCAGCCTCTTGCTGAATATCTCCAGGGATGGGGCTTCAACTTCTGTCAGGTCTTTGAGTCCTTGCTCCCAGTTAGGTCCCATTCCTCCCACTGTGACACAGTGAAGACAGAAACACTCCACAGGACACATCCCACCATTGATAGTAGCAACATGGGACCTAAAAGCTAAACCAGTACCACACACTTGGTGCAGTTCTGAGCCCTGCCACTCTCTGTGCCAGGAAGCATAGAAACCCAGGGAAGAGAAGGAGGGGAGTGTGGGAAATACCTTCCACTTGAAGCACTGGACTGGCCAAGTTACCACTGCAGAGTAAAAAACTTGTGTAAAACACAAAGAGAAGGGAATTTTTAGCCTTGGACACTAAATGTACTGTGCCAAACCTATTGCCATGATGCAAATGGAACTACAGCAGGGATCAGGCCTATTATTAATTCATACTCCATTTGGATTACTGTGTAAAACTATTGCCTCAGCGCAGGCATTACTAGATGCTGTTCATTTGTTTCTGTTTGAGTGCCACAAGGAAAAAGAGATTAGGTAATTGCAATGCAAGCATGGAAGACAATCAGTGATTTTATGAAATCTAGCCTTGTCCCAAACCACAGTTTTGATATTGTTCATAAACACCATCTGCAGATCTGTGTTATAAACAAACATTATGTTTATATTGTGCAAGAATACCGTTTCCTAATGAAAAAAGATTTTCTTTTGTCTGAGGAACTGACAAATCCCCAAACACTCCCATTCTCCTGCTTTGCAGCTCATGGTTTCTGCCTAAATATCTGGAGAAACAAAGTTAATCAAATATTCAGGAGAGAAATCACTGCAAGAAAAGAATCCAATCCTGAAGGGTTCACAATATCATAAATACTTTGGAAAAGGTATGTGAGACGGATAGATAGATGATAGATAGATAGATAGATAGATAGATAGATAGATAGATAGATAGATAGATAGATAGATACATAGATACATAGATACATAGATATAGATAGATAGAGAGAGAGATAAAAAGAGAGATAAAAAGAGAGAGCGATAGATAAAGAGAGAGTGGGTTCCTTTGGAGGATATAAATTCTCTAACACATGCCTAGAGGAAGCTACTTCAAAGCATTTGGTGTTCAGACTCCTCATCAGCACAAATGTCGATACTCACGTAACATTTAATGTTAGCTAGCAATTAGCTAATCTTAGCTAAAGGATTGTGAACACAGTCCACTAACACCTCATGCCTGTGTCTCTAAGCAGATGTTCAACACAAATGTGCTGTTCAAGTTACCTGTTTAAAAAGCTTTTCCAGCCTTGAAGGCTTTGTCCTTGTTCCTGCATTGCAGAAAGACCTCAGTAGGAAACGTGGGTTGGCCTTTTCTTTACCACTTGTTACGTAACATATCCTACAAAATCACCTTTCTTATTTCCTCTTTTTCTATACAACACTTTTAATCTTTCTTCAGAGGCAAACCTTGGTCTTTTCTTAGCCACGTCCTAAAACTCTGCTGCTAGCACTTTGAGATGTTGTTCACAGCAGTAAGCTCAGGGAGCACAACCCTCTACCTCCCAATGCTTTGACAACACCAATTCACATTTTCCATTCTGACTTTTGCGTGACCACTACCTTGCTTGCTTTCTTCAGCAGTCTGAATAACCTAATGCTGAGGTGTGCAAGCACCCCCTGCAAAGCCTGAGCCACCACAAACCAGAAAGATTCTACCCACACAGAATCTCAGCATCTACTTCATCACCTAATGGTGCATCTTCAGAAATCATCTCTGCCCATAACTAAATTTCTCTAAAAGCATCACTGTGAGAGTTCCCATCAAAGATTTTTTGGAAGCTGACACAAATTCCATCTGGCTGGTGCTCCAGCTGCACAGGATATAGATTCCCTTAAAAAAATTTAAAAAGCAGAAAACCAGCATGAGCCCTGTGGTGGAAGACTTCTGGTCTCTGTGCAGCTCTTTCATCCCATTTCTGGGTGCTATCCTCATGCTGATCTATAATTCTCTATCATCACCATGCAGCTCCTGAAGACACTACAGTGTGTGCCTGTGTTCCGCTTTGCCTGGGGAGAAGCAGGTGTCACTGGATTTGTGTGGTTTTGTTAGCAGCCCAGCATTAACTGCAAGTGCCTTCCAGTCTTGAATGATTCTTGCTATGTCCTGCTGACTGATTTCTATTGAAGTGAGTATTTGGTTTAAACCCCTCCTCTCCTGATACTTCACTGACTGACAGGTCCTCCTCTTTATTATTGACAAAGAGAAACCTGTAGGAGTCAGCATGCCTGGGCTGAATAAAAACTCATACTAATGAAATTCAGAGGGGTTTTCCCTGCACATCTTGTGACTCAGTGTCAGTCTATTATGACCCATGACATTTCTGATCAGTTTCTAGCTCAGGTTATTCATTAAACAGCAGAAGAAAAAACAATACCAATGGTGCACCAGAGGAGGTTTTGGCTGGATGATGGGCAGAATTTCTTCACCAAAAGTGTTGTCAGACATTGGAACACGCTACCCAGGCCAGTGCTGGAGTTCCCATCCCAGGAGGGATTTAAAAGGCAGAGAGATGTAGTCCTGAGAGACAAGGTTTAGGGACGACCTGGCAGTGCTGGTTTGATGATTGGACAATGATCTTACAGGTCTCTTCCAACCAAAGAAATTCTATGATTCTATTTTATACAGGTCCCAAATCAATAAGTTTACAGTGAGTTGGTTTGCTCATGCTGCTTCAAGACAGTGGTGCCAGTGATGTGTCTCAATGGCAGATATAGAATAAGGAGTGATTCTTCTATTGTCACCATCCAAAATGACCAGTGTGTGTGCAGCTAGTTCAGCTCCCAGGTCAAGGCTGTTGTACTGACACAGTGGTGAGATCATTAAAATGTCTATGTGGGAGATGTCTGCTTCTTGCTCTGATACACAACCTGGGCATTTCACAGAATTAAGGAATCATGGATTCGTTAGGGATCAGAAGGGACCTTGAAAGATCATCCAATCCCCCTGCCACAGCAGGAACACCTAGACCAAGTTGCACAGGAACACAGCCAGGTGGGTCTGGAACATCTTCAGAGGAGACTCCACAACCCCCTGGGCAGCCTGTTCCAATGTTCTGTTACCCTCCCTGGGAAGAAGTTCCTTCTGATATTTATATGGAACCTCCTCTGTTCCAGTTTGCACCCATTGCCCCTTGTCCTATCACTAGATGATCTTGAGAAGTGCCTGGCTCCATCCTCCTGACATCCCCCACTCACAGCCTGTTCCAGTGCTTCGTTACCCTCACTGGGAAGGTTTCACAGAAGAACCCAAAAGTAACATATGAGAATAAGCTGACTCGGGGGAAGCAGAGGCAGGCCTGGATGACTTCACCTAGGACCAGTTGCTCTGTGCATCACACAACACACAACGGCTTCAAGTTGCTCCACTGCATCTCCTCATCAGTGCAACTTTGTGGTGTTGAGCACAGGCTTCCAAACACATGGCACACACAGGTTACCCAGCGACATCACAGTTGGGATAATTTTGTCATAGGGCCATTTCCCAAAGAAGAAAAGGGTTTGCACCTCAGTGGGAGAGCAGCAGCCCTGCACAGTGCCATCATCACACAATCCACAGACATTTTCTAAAAATGAGGTCATTTCCATCGCAGAGGCACATGAGACATTTGTTCCTAGCAAATATATCACACTGTGCTAGGGGAAAGGAAAGGGATCATTCCAGCTCTGAGTTTATAACATCAGATTTGGAGGGGACAACAGATTTCACAATCCATTCTGCAAAGGCGTATCTCTTAATTTTGGACAGAAAACATGAATTACTAGTGCACTGAGTAATCTTGCTTGCCCACCTCTGGCTGAAAGGGAAGACTTTCAGCTGCAGAGCCTATAATGCCAGCCCATACATACTCATTTATCTGGATTTACATAGACCACCCAAATGTTAAGGTAAGGAAGGAGAAGGCACCCATGGTGCCACAAAACACTTGATTGCTTCAAACTGTTGAATAACAGACCAAGGCAGGCAGCTTGTTTGACAACAGCACTCACAGGAACCCTCCACACTCATCATCCCAACCACTCCAGAGAAAACAGGGGACTATGCCCTGCAGGTACAGGTCTCTTCCATCAACCAACCATCAACCATCAACCAAGACAGCCTCCTGCCTCTGTCTTCTGGGTTTCCGGCTGTGGTGAAGATGTTCTTTCAAGAGACAAAACCACTTCAAGGAATTTAGCTGCTTCCTTGCCTTATCCTACAGTCCTTGCTGCAGACACCTTCCACAAGTGCCAGTAATCCAAAATAGCTCCTTTGGGGATCAAGGGACTGCACGGAGCAGCAGCTCAGTCTGCTGCAACAATCACATCTCAGGAGCTTCTCTTGGATCACTTTCAGAAAGCAATGCTACAGGCAGGACTCTTAGTTCAGGACCAGATAGTCAGTACTGACTGTTCCAGGCTTTTTTATGAACTGCGGTGATTCCAAGCACTTTCTGAACACTTGACCACAGCTGTGGAGATCGGGAAGCACAAAGGCAGAATATTGGTTCCTATAGCAGAGCTCTCAACCCTGACTGAAGCAGCAGAGAAAGGTGGCTCAACTATCCATCCTATGAAGAAGAAAATGCCATGGAATGATGGTTCTGGCTGTGCTGAACATCACAGTAATTTGGGTTTTCCCATGACCAACGTAAGAAGAGACTTGCTCAGGACTTTCATGATAACCTTCACATTCATCTATGAATCCATACAGCAAGTTGGTTGGTGGTTAAGGACTGAGAAAACTTAACCAGAGAAAGGAACATTACTGGGTAAAAAGAGTTTTACCTGCCTTTCCTATCCACTCCCTGCCAGCACCAAAAGCTTGGGGCAGATGTCTGCTGTGTCTCAACTGGAGGCTGGGTTCTGAGCAACCTCACCAGGCTGGAGCTTGCACTAGCAGTGCCTCTTGTGAAACACCCTCACCCCATGGTAGTAAAGTAACGCAAAAAACCCAACCAAATCACAGGACTGTGACTTCACATGACCCGTGGGTAGGAGAAGAACATGGACTAATGCAGACTCCTGTTATGAGGAGGATGGACCTATAAATGAAATTCAGAAACCACCCCAAGACCTGTCCAGTGTCCTTTTGCAGGGGGTCTGTTATGTCACCCTGTTGGCAGCAAGTTGCCACTGGAAGGCTGCTGCTGTTTCAGACTCATTCCCAACAGCAACTCTGGCTTCAGAGGACATCTCTGTCCTTGCTGTCACCCTTCCTTCCTCTCATCCTTGTGGTCTCTGACACTTGTAACCTCCAGTCTCTGCTCTCTACTGACAACACTGGGCAGGTAATTAGAATAAAAGGTGAAGCTGCAACAAAAAGCTTTTTAAACACTACAACAAAAAAGCAGTTAAAGGTTCTGTGAGTGATACATCACCACCCATCTGCAGTATCAGTGCGTCAGCATCTGTCTGCCACAAACATTAGTCCATAAGAACAAAGGAATAAATCAATGGACCTGTATGCCCAGGACATATTATCTCAGAGAGCACCCCAGGGCTACTAGGGACCCTCTTTATTTGCTCACACAGAACCATTCGCTCTGCTTCCAAGGCAATGTTAGAGGATGAATTATCTTGCAAGTGCCTCAGTATATCAATGTATAAACTTGTACACACCATGACAGCAGTTATCAAATAACTGGGCATCTGAGCAGCTGTCTGCCCTGTTATGGGCAATTTTCATATGCGTTTGTTTTGAAATACCCAGTTCCATCTTACCCCGTAAGCCTATGGCTTTTCCCAGCTCCCTCTGCAGTCCCTCTGTCTGCCTCAGTTGCTGGCATGGGCATGGGCAGTGACGGTGCGCTTCAAGCTGTAGTAGTGTGTCTGTCCCTCAGTCCAGTCCTGGCACACACTCCTATCTCTGGAATGGATGGAGAAGTGCAGTTTGCCTCAGCCCACTGGGGACACTGCAGAAGCAGCAGTTCCACTAAACCCTTCCCTCCTAGCACTGTCTGCACTGGAAATCTCAGTATTAAGGGATGAGGCAAACCCAGCCCTACACATCTGATTTTGCACTCTTCAAGCAGAAAAATCCAGGCTGGTGCATAACACAGAGAAAATCAAGCCCTCTCACCCACCTCACCTTGACCCATCCTCTCAAGAAGCCAAACAAGCTTCAGTGACCCTCTAGAGCACAGAAATAATGCAATAGAAGCCTTATCTGGCACCCTCTCACCTCCCATGAAAAAACCCCAAACCCACAACCAAAGCACCTGAGAGTGACTGAACTGCAATGGTTGTGATCTTAAAATAGTGAACTAAGTGGGAGATGAGAGCTTAATGATTAAACTTCAGCTTCTCACAGGGCAATCTATCCTCTTTATAGTGTTGACCTCCAGTCTACAGGAGACAAGCTGCCTGTACTTAGCTGATCTCCAAAGAGCCTACTCGAAATCTTTGCAGCAAATAGCTCCAGTGTCCATCTTTCCCACCCCGGGGCTGCCTGAGTGGCAACGAAACAAAGGCTGCCGTTGTTCTCTGATTGATGCTGGTCCAGTTCCCACTGGGCAAAAAGGACACCAGGCCAGAACACCGGGTTTTGACACTCTTCCAGTCTGTGTACACACACCCAGCACGGTCCTGTTTCAGGAAAGTCAAGCGAGAAGAATGAGTTGTACATAATTACTTGTGAAGGGGAGAAAAAAGGAAGCTGGACCTGCTAAAATTAGAAAGTGCTTACACCCCCAAAGGCGGCTGCTCCGGCCCACACAGCTCATCACGAGTAGGTGCTCAGCTATATTTACCCCCTGTACGAAATGTTTAACTTGAGATGGGCCACAGAAAACCCCACCAGGATGTGGTGAGTGAGAAGGGAAGTTCACAAGATGTGATCTCTAACTGACATCATTTTCAAGACACATCTGAAACTCAGATGCTTTTGGGGGTTTTTATGTGCATGTTACTCATTACAAAAACAACCAAAAAAAGAAAGAAAAGAAAGGCATTCTTAAGGAATAAAAAAAGAGCTGTGTCGATAGCAAGCATGGTAGCTTGGGGGCAGCTCTGATGTTCATTTAAGCAATTAAAGTCTTCCATATCGGGGCGCAGCATGCATGCTGATGAGCTGGGGGACCTCCTGTCAGGAAGGTCACCGTCATGATGGCATGATGCTGCGGGCCTGGCCTGTCTCACTTGAGCCAGCCAAGCTCACCCACCAGTCTCATCTGCTGGCCTGGCCTGTCTCACTTGAGCCAGCCAAGCTCACCCACCAGTCTCATCTGCAGAGATATTCTCATCCCAGGGCCACTGGTCCGTAGGGTCTGTGCAGTATTTCCTTCACCCATAACCACAGCTGGGCTGGGAAGCACCGGTAAAGCCTTTGCTGATACTGGTCCATTAAGGGATGCTGGAAGCCCACACTAGCACACCCAACAGCTCTGGTGGTCTGGACAGAAAAGGTGACATCTTGCTGCGTTTTCGCCCTTTTTTCCATCTTCATTGGTTGACCCTTTGGTCATGGTGTCCATGCCTTGTGGAGCTGGCACAGAGGCAGCTGGTGCCTCTGGAACTGCAGACACACACAGCCATACAACCTCAACGCATTTTATTGCACAACATGAATTTAGAGCAATGCCAAGTAGGAGCTGAATCTGACCATTTCCAGGGGTCTTCTCAATAATTCTTGACAACTTTCTATCCCTACCTGGACCCAAACAGAATGACTGAACTTGGCAGGCCCAGTTCTAAGCTTCTAGTTCCCTCGCAATCCTCAGTCACCATCAGGGAATAATTGTGTAGCCTCAGAAACACAGACAAACAAAAATGAAAAAACCCTGAAGTTACAGAGCCTCAGCTTCCCTCATAATTTAATTAGAACAAATGAGAACAGTTCTGCACAGAGACTTCTCGGGGTGCCAGGGAGAAAGGCAGATTGCAGACATCAGTATCTCCAACCTGGTGCCTACAATGCCAGAGTGACAATTCTGCATACAAAAGCGTTCTTGCAGCATCTCTAGCACTCTTCACCTAGTGTTGTTCAGTGTTCTCATGTCCTCACTCAATCTCCTACCCACAAACACCACCATGACCCACACTGTGACTTGTCACCTCTACAGTGACTCAGATTCCTCCAAGAACCTAAATGCAACTACAGTGCAATCCTCTCCACTTTGTGTGTGTGACACACTGAAAGCACAGCCTTTCCATCCATCCATGCAATGAAAAGGTCTCGTCAACTTGATTCTCACAATCACAGTATGCTCTTGCCCTTGACAAATGCCATCCTGTCATCCAATATTCTGCTGCTGGCCCATTACTTTGAGCATCTCACCTTCCACCTCCTCCCTCTTTATAGCATCAAACAAGAACTGCTTGTCTGTTTTCAAGGCCCTTCCCAACCCAACTGTCACTCCTGCATTTGCTGTTGAAAGGTCAAATTCTGTTTCATGGATTGGTCTGGGGAAATCTCCACTGGTACTTACTGATGTTAACCCCCAAAATAATAATTATATCTATTTATCTATATTTATATCTTTAACTAGCCATCGGCATGTATAGATCCTTCTGCTTCTTGTAATCTGCTCCTTCAAAGGGAAGACAATGACAGAGTTCAGGCTGGGCCATCATCTGTGAGATGTGACTTAAAAACAGGGGGAGGAAAAGAGCACAGACATGCTCCAGTGTCAGTTATTTATAGGCAGTCTTCAACAACTAAACATTATCTCTTGATCAAGATCCTGCATAGGAAACACTAAGTACCTACCACTTTCTGGAGAGATTTGGAGGTGGAGGCTATAGAGAGCAACATCAAACTTAGTGGAAAGTTCTGTGTTTAACTACAAAGAAGAGCCTCTCTAACACTGCAAACTGCCCTCTTCAAGAGGAAACCAAAGGCTCAGCCACAGCCTGGTTCAAGTGATCTTTCTTTACATTTCCCTCACAGCTAAAAAAAATAACCCCAGAGCTATAGGTTTTACTGGTGGTGTCCTGATGAAAGCCAGAGCCAGGCAAATATTTCCACAGCTGCTCAAAATGTTTGCTGGATTATAGGGTCACACACAGGACATGTCTTCAGTTCACTCTGAGTATGGAGCCTCTATGCTGAAAAGGAGGACAATATTTTTGGCACCAGGGGTCCTCATTTGCACTGATACTCCCCTACCAGCACTGGTATCCAGCTTATGTAGCCTTGTCAACCCCTTCCTGAGTGTTGTGAGCTCTCCCAATGGAAGGGCAGTGCTGTCCCTCCACCGTAACCTGGCTGTAGGAGATACCAAGAGTATTTCTGATCCGACCAGAGCTTTGCCCTGGGATGCTCCAGTCATTGAAGCACCCAACTAAAACACAAACAAACAAAGCCACCCAAAAAAACCCACAAACAAACAAATCCCCCAGAAGAACTAAGCAAACAGAATCAAGCAAAAGCTATCAATGTGGAGGCACAACTGATGAAAGAATGCCAGCTTCTGCTGAGGAGGATCTGCTGTCCTTTCTCATCCCTTCCACAGGTCCAGCCAGACAGATCACACAGCACAATCTGCTCTGCAGGACCATCCAGTACCCCCAAAATGGGAAACCTGCAGCATTTCCTAATAGTCTAAAGGAACATGAAAGAAGAGTAGGGCTCTGCATTCAGTGCTGGGAGCTCTGACAGGTCTCTAGCCATAAGAAAGCAAGACTTTCTGAAGTGTAGGCTTCATCTCTGGACATCAGAAGTTCTCCCTCTGGGAGAGGAACAGACCTGCATCCGTGATTCTGCAGTACACATGGTTTTGTAAGGTGAAGGTGTCTCCAGGACAGCGGGATTCCCCTCATTTAGGTGCAGATGAAGATCAGGCCCCAGGCACAATCTGGCAGCCTTCACACAGCCCAGAGCCATGGAGAGGAACAGCTGCACTGGGAACCAGAGCAGCCAAGGCTGTACCTTGTAGCTGGGAGTTCAAAGCAGGAACATGACTTGCATAGCGTGAACTAAAAGGATTATTCTTTATTAGCCATTTCCCCTTGTTCCAAACTTCAGATGGGGTTTATTTCTTCTCCCACTGAGGTGCTTTCAGCCTTCAGAAGCTGCCACTCTCTATTTGCCCACTTTGCACTGATAGGGCCAGAAGAGCTTCCCTCCTCCCACCCAAGCTCACCACCATTTTATCAGTCCTGGGGGAAATGCTGCATGAGGCTAAATAACCCAGTAACAGAATTCTGAAGCCAAGTCAGATGCCGGCAGTGATAGGGGACTTGTGTGAAATCATTTGGGAGTTTTACTATTTATCTGGAAGAAGCCAGGATCTTCACACTTTAATTACCACCACTTCATTGAGCCTCACCTCAAGCTACCTGGAAAGACAAGTAATAGAAATGCATGAATATTTGCTGATGAGCAGCGATGAATGCCGGGAGGGCAGAAATAGAGATAAATCAAAGCATGCTCATAGAGGTTGGGCTGGCAGGGCTATCGCCCCAATACATTGGTTTAATTTCTGGCATTCATCAAAAGTCTACAGACACGGAGATTTCCACCCAGCCCACAAAAAGCTCTGAGGCAATACTGCTATTGTCACACCAAAGAAACCAGCATGCAGGTGGAAAGAAATATTCCCAGACTCTCATTAGGGTGCCTTTGTCATAGATAAGCATCGAGTCTTGCCTAATCCGGTCTCTTTCCACTCTCCCATACGGTTGTACAGAGGCAGTTCCAAGAAGGAATGAACTGGGACGACCTGAAATGCTCTGCCCTCTAAATAAATCATGGAGCACTGTTTTATGCTAAATGCAATGTCATGAGAGTGCACTGCCTGTTGTTGGGACAGGGAATTCACCATTATCTAATACAACCCCGATAATGCAATAAGGTTACACCCGAGGCTCATCGCCTTGGCCTCTATGTGCTGCCTTTCTAAAATGTAGATCTGATTTTTTAATTCAGAAGTCAGAAAATCTGGAAATTAGCAGGAAGTTGGGTCTTCTCAGCCAGGTAATAGATTTGTTGTACTGGGCTACAACAGTCGTTTCTTCCATCCACAGGTGATGTCGCTGCTTGCTAAAAACTCTGACTTAGTGCCAAAGCTACAGTAGATGCCAGATTTTAAAGGGGATTCTGCCCCTCTGCTCTGCCCTGGTGAGACCTCACCTGGAGTCCAGCATCCTGTTCTAGATCCATCAAAACCAGAAGGATGTGGAGCAGTTGGAACAGGTCCAGTGGAAGCCATGAAAATGATCAGAGGGCTGGAGCCCTTCTGCTCTGGGGCCAGGCTGAGAGAGTTGGGGTTGTTCAGCCTGGAGAGGAGAAGGCTTGGGGGGAACATTCTAGCCACGTTCTAGCCCCTTACAGGGGCTGTCAGAAGGCTGGGGAAGGCTGTTCCCAAGGGCAGGGAACAATATGAGGAAGGGTCCTAGTTTGAAGCTGGAAAAGGGCAGAGTGAGGCTGGACAGGAGGACAAAGCTGTTGAGTCTGAGGGTGGGGGATCCCTGAAACAGGCTGCCTAGTGAAGTGTTGGAAGCCCCATCCCTGCAGCCATTCAAATCAGGCTGGATGGGGCTCAGAGCAACCTGGTCTAGGGAGAGACCTGCTTGGTGTAGGGGGGTTGGAGTAGGTGACCTATGGGGGTCCCTTCCAACCCAACACATTCTATGGTTCTATGACTTCAGACTGTAAAGTGAGAGATGCCAAGTAGTATCCTAGTTGTACTGATTTAGCTTTATACCTTAGTTAAGGCTTGACTAATGTAAGAAAGCTGATACCTTCTTGTGTTCTTACATCTTCTTTGATGCCCTGCAAGTACGGAAATCAATGTAAGACTGTCTAGGCAGCCCCTGGTAACAGTGAAATAAAGACTCCCTGAGACAAATTCTTTAAAATCTTGTGAACAAGGAGAGCCCCTGCCCTGCAGTAGGGACACACACCCTCATTTCCAGAAACCAAAGAGTACTTGTGCCATGATTTGAAGGTGCTCAGCAGACTTGAGCATTAGGGACCAAATGGTGCTGATGAGCCACAACCCAGAGCACCCTGACTGGGTTCACAGATCTGGTGGGAGTAAATATAAATAAAACTTATTTTAATTCAAGTTGGTAAATCGAAATCTACAGCAGAGTCCTAATATCTGACAAATGTTAATGCAACATTTCCATAAAGTCGCATTTTAAAGTAGATTTAACTGTGCAGCAGACGAGACCCAGCCTGTTCCTGGGCTTGTCTATCAGGGTAATGTGGAGAGAAAAACTAAGGATGGGTGAAAATGTGGGAGACCTCTGAAACAATCATTGTCTTTTAAACAGCAGACAGTGTCTGAGCTCACATGAAGTACTTTGTGCTATAAATAAAATGTAATAGTATCAACACAGACAAAGCCAGATTTAAAAGTCAAATCAGGTAGAACACAATTCACACATCGCCGGCAAAATCTACACAAATATATCCCACAAAAGATGTGGCATTCTTCGGTAGCAGAAAAGCAGGGATTAAAAAAAAAAGCTACTAAATATTTGCTTCAATCTGTTGTTTGCTTCAGTAGAAAGGTCTAACAGTGCTTAAAGGAGCTCAAGTGATTTGCTATAAAATGAAAGCATCCAGCCAGGCTTCTTCAGACAGTTTTAGCTTTTTGTTTGAATTTTGTCCTGGTTCTACAAGCTTCCACCCTGTGGGTCAAGAATCAACGGAGAATCATGAGTTGAGAAAACAAAACAAGTTTATATCAAGGGGCACACTGAGGGACCACAGATAATTCATGCAGGTAGAGGTGTCTTAAAACAAAAATTACGGCAAGCCATACTTTTAAAGCAGAGGAGTCAGCAGAAAAGCTCTCTGTGCCTTCATCTAGGAGATGAACCATCCATCTAGTTTTTCCATCTTAGCAGGAGAAATTCCATGAAAAGGTTTGTGCTATTAATTTGCTGAACTCCGTATTAAACAGGGAAATGAAATGATGATTTTAAAATGCTGAGTCACCATAACTGGGAAAAGTCCCTCTAAACCATCATCGAGTCACAGAACCATTCATTTTCAAAGAGACCTCAAGATCATCCAGTCCAACTGTTAACCTAACCCAATCCTGCCCACTAAACTCTGTCTTCCAGGAGCACAGCTACTCATTGTTTGAATCCCTCCAAGGATGGCGACTGCCCCCACTTCATGAGTAGGATGTTCCAACCTGTTCCAACCCCTGACCACTCTGTCAGGGAAGAAATCTTTCCTGATGTCCAACCCAATGCTCCCCTGGACCAGCCTGAGGTTGTTCCATCTTGTTCTGTCACTGGTGACTGGTGAGAAGAGACCGACCTCCATCTCTCTCCAGCCTCCTCTCATATTGCTGTAAAGAGCAGTAAAGTTCCCCTCAATCACTCAGCTCCAGATTAAACAACCCCAGTTCCCTCAGCTTCTCCCATCAGACCTGCCCTCCAGGTCTTCCTTTCCACCAGCTCTTCTCTGCCTCCTCTCCAGCACCTCAAAGTTCTTCTTGTGTTGAGGTGCCCAAAACTGAACACAATACCCTAGGAGAGGCCTCAGCAGTGCCCAGTACAGGGGGAGATGGCCAGGCCCAGCCTCTGACATCCACAGTGTTGCCAAATACGAAAGCACTTCCTTATCAAGTCATTAGTTTGTTCATTCAGCTCACGAAGTAGTTTGGTCCTTCATGGCGAAAGGCATTCGCTGACCCTCACAGGCCCCTTTATCACCCTGTGATTTCTGCACAAGTAGGTTTTTTTCACCTCCCTTCCCAGGTCCTGGTGCTCTCAGGAAGCCTCAGAGAACAAAGGGAGAAGCACAATGCAGGACTGCTTTTGCACATGCCCAGAGTGTCCCAGACCGGTGCCAGGGAGCCTGCTGGTCTCCATCTTTTGCTGAAAAGTGGCGACAAAGCCCAGCGCGTGCACTACACTGGCCTTTTCATCCCCCGGGTTTTCCATGGCTGCTGCTACTTGTAGGGAAGCTGGATTCACTCGTCGGAACGACTGTAAACTGGCACGGCGTAGGCCCTGTGCCAGTCGCCATGAAAAAATACTCCACAAAGATGTCCTTGTGCCAATAGAGTTTATTTGCTTCTTCCCTTTCTATTTATAATATTTGCTCTGAATGCAATAGCTGCCTTACATCCTCCAGGGGATTCTCTGGTGCCTATAAAAGATAGTTTGGGGTGAGAACTGGGACTGGCAGCGATAACACAGCCAGTCAGGCCCGTGTTTCCCCCATCATTTACTCTTTTGGGGCTCAAAGACTACACTCAGAGTTTACATTGCAGGTCGTCTTCTTTGATTTCTCCTGAAATCAAAATTTCTTCTGAAAGGCACCCCTACTCCTTTCAAGGCAGTGTTTGATGGAGCGTTTACCCCCTTAATGGTCACTCCTCTATACCCCATGTTTGATCACAACAATCTGCAAGGAGCTATTGCGTATGTCCCAAATCAATTTGTAATGTTTTTCATCTATTTAATGTCTTTAATGTTAATGTGTTTAGTACTGTTTTAATTGTTTAATTTATTGATTTAACAACACAACACACCTAATTGTAAAGGTTTGGGAAACCTGGCATAACATGGGCATCTGAATCAATCGCATTCTTACGCTGCCTCGGACTGACTAACTTGACCCAGCATTTCACAGAATCATAGAATCACTCTGATTGGAAAAGACCCTTGAGATCATCAAGTTCAACTATTAATCCTTCTCTAATTAAGGAGAACAAGTCCTAGACAAGTGAACACCAGAACTGCGTACAGATAACAGTGTTAGCAAAACAAAAAAAACCCCACCCTCGAGATAAACTTTAATTTTTAAAAACACAGATGTTTTATAATCTCATTTGAAAATTCAACTCACACAACTTTGAATGTGACTGCTGTATTCTATGACAGTCCTGTCCAGACAGAACACAACAAAGAGCATTTCAAGAAGCAGCACAGCGCAGGAGTTATGAGAAGCTCCAAGAAGTTGCTCAATTTCCATCATTATTCATAAAACCACAGACTCATTAGATATTGAAAGGGACCTCAAAAGATCATCTAGTCCAATCCCCCTGCCACAGCAGGATCACCTAGACCAAGTCACACAGGAACACATCCATGTGGGTCTGGAACATCTCCAGAGAAGGAGACTCCACAACTCTCCTGGGCAGCCTGTTCTAATGCTCCAGTACCCTCACTGGGAAGAAGTTCCTTCTGATATTTATAGGGAACCTCCCCATTGCCCCTTGTCCTATCACTAGATGACCTTGATTAGAGCCTGGCTCCATCCTCCTGACACCCACCTCTCAGGAGGATGAATTTGTATCACCAAATGGACAGCTGACCATACAGTCCCTTAAGAGTTATGCCCAATCCAGACCCAACATCTAGGTTCCTCTGAGAGTGAAGTGTCAGAGCACCCTAAGGAAGACTTTTTCTGCAAGATAAATCATCCTCCAGAGGTGCCACCAATTCACTTATGGCAACGATGCGGTCAAGGTGACCAACTGAGACAGAAGCTTTGCCTTACATCTGCATTCAGAGGACAGAACCTTCTTCCAGGGCTCCTCTGCTGTTCTTTCCAGTTCTCAGATCATCAGTTCTCCAAGTGTGTAATTGCAAAGTTTAGAAGTCTGTACAAGCTTGTCCTTGTTTCAAATCCCTGAGGAAGGGGTCTGTTGATGGGGGTCACTCAGCTGGAAAGCCACTAGTCACAAAATTACCTGGAGGGCCTTGTGGACACCAGGCTGAACTTGAGGCAGCAACATGCCCTTGAGCAAAGAAGGAGAAAGTCCTAGCTGCCCTAGAAATGTTGTCATTAGGATGAGGGAGGGGGGGTTGTTCCTCTCTACTCAGCACCAGTAAGGCCACAGTTGGAATACTGGGTCCAGCAGCAATCTCTTCACTCCTCACTACCAGAGAGACATGGACATAGTGGAGAGAGTGCAATGAATAACTTCAGAGGTGATTAAGGGTCTGGAGCATCTCATCTATGAGGAAAGACTGAGAGGCTGGGACAGGCTACATAAGAGAAGGCTAGGACTTTACTAATGCTTGTAAACACCTGAAGAGAGGCTGCAAAGAAGGGTGGGAGGCTCTTTCCAGTGGTGCCCAGTGACAGGATCAGTAGCCAAAGGCACAAACTGAAACACAGGAGCATCCTCCAAGAGCACAGACACAGGAGCATCCTGTTGAATTTCAGCACTGGCTCAGGTTGCCCAGGAAGGTTAGGGAATATCCCTCCTTGAAGATACACAAAAAACCATCCATGGCAGCTGGATCTAGGTGGTTCTGCTTGAGCAGGATGTTGGTCTGGATGATCACCAGAAGTCCCTTCCAACCTCAACCAGACTTTGGTTCTGTGATCCCTTTTGTGCTGCTCCAGTAACATTGTTGGATTTGTGACCCCACTGTGCTGCCACAGCACAGAGCTCCAAGCGAAAATGGATTGCATTTTGTTATAGTTCACAGAGCACCATCATAGAATCATAGAATCATTAGGGATTGGAAGGGACCTCAAAAGACCATCTAGTCCAACACCCCTGCCACAGCAGGATTATTACACCTCCTTCTCAATGCTGTACTCTCACATACTTTTCCCCTGAATTGCAAATAAGGCTTTGAAATTCAGGAGAATATAAAAGCTACTGCTTAGCCAAGTTAACAAGTTGATGCTGTTGATGCTGAGAACTCACAGTGATGCCCACCAAAAGTCACAGCTGCTGGTCTGCAGCTGGGATAACATCTGCAAGGTTCAGGTTTATTCATAGAATCATAGAATCATTCTGGTTGGAAAAGACCCTGGAGATCATCCAGTTCAACCAAGAACCCAACTCTGCCAAGGTCACCACCAGACCAGCTCTCTCAGCACCACATCTAAACAGTCTTTAAACCCCTGCAGGCATGGAGACTCAACCCCATCCCTGGGCAGCCTGTTCCAAGCCCTAAGTGCTCTTTCAACACAAAGTTTTTTCCTAATGTCCAGCCTAAAATATTCCTACCAGAGGAACACTTCCTCACTGTCAATATTAGTCTGAGGCACAGAGGGCTGTAGCCTCTCAGGCAGGGCTGCTATCCTTATCATACCTGAGCACCCACACCTGTATCTGTTGACTTAGACTGCTTAGTGCAAAGCAGCTAAGAGTTAGATCCAATAAAGGCATTGAGACCCAAAATAGTACTTAATTACCTAAAGTGCAACGTAGGAGGTTTTTAGGGTGAAACTCAGGAGAACAACACAAAATTCACCTGGCTTATATACTTTAGATGGATTTCTACAAAAATTACCCAAGAACACCCAAAGACATGATGCTGCCACCACTGAGGCAGGAGTTAAGGCCAATACATAGCTTTCAGTCAGAAAAACCTGCTACTTGTGAACCAGGGAGCTCTGGACTGGTAGGAGACTGATTTAAGCTAGAGAAAGTTCAGTATTTACTGGCACAGCGGGGTGTCAGTCCCCAGACCTGCTGTCATAGCAGCCCAGTGTGGCAGGTGAGACCAGCGGCTTCAAAGCAGGATTAGACAGAATCTGTGGGGCCAGAAGCAAATAGAACATCAACAGGGATTTCCCTTGTCACCCTCTTGCGTGACAGCCGTGAGTGCTGGTAAGGACAGAGGGGAATGGGTCACAGCCGGCAGTAGGCCACTGGGCTCTCCCAGGAAAGCATCTCCTATTGGAACTGCTCATCTCAGCTATGTGAAAGGCTCACTCCTTTAAAGGCTGCTTACAATAAAATAACATGTTAATGAGGAAAACCAGCCATTAATTTGCATATAAATATCCCTGGCTCCAGCACCCTACTTCATCAACTTTGTCTCTGGCCTTACTCCTATGAGAGCAAGAGCAGAGTAGTAATAAATTGTAGAATAGTTTTAAAAAGTAAAATTTTTATGGCTTTCTATAGGAACAGGAGAAAAAGTGATTTTCAAAGTGGTGAATCTGTCTCCAACAGGCCTCATCTAGGATGAGCCTTGATTCACAGGACTACCAGTAATAACAGTGCAAACCAGGAACACAGCTCTTCTCTTGCAGCCCCACATTGAGTGATCTGTCACCACGTGTGGTCCATTATCAGAGGATCTCTTTAAAATAAAGATTTTAAAATCACCTCAAAGCTGCCAGGATGCACCCAATACAACAGATATTGCTGTTCCCTCCAGCCCCAAGAACTCATGTGGAGGTCATGGAGGATCTCAGATCTGCCAAGCAGCTGAGCCTGGCATATGGGCTCCTGGAGCCACAGCAGATGCCAGGGCCATGCAGGGAGCGTGAGACAGGCAAAGAAAAGTCTGAGTCTCCCAAACCCTGCAGGAGGCTCAGCAGACCTGGAACCCTGCCTGCAGCTCCGGGACAGGACTGAACTGTGGATATAGAACATGAGCAGCTCAGGAACAGCATTAGGTATCAAGTGAGGAACTGTGGGATTGGAACAGAAAAAAGAAAACATTGCACATTTGAAAGGATTTTCACCTGACAGCATCCAAGAACTCCACAATGTTGCAGAGTAACTATAACCCAGAGTCTAGTTTCAAGCCTATAGATGTGTAATCCTCTAGAAAAATCTCCGCGAAACAAGTTCCCTTGCCAGAACATCTCAGTATGTTCCCAAGACTTGGCCATGCCCAGGTCACCAAAACAGGGCCACAATGAATAAACTAATAATGAGGATTACTTTGATTTAATCAGGTGCTCCCAGGGAAGCTGTAGCCCTATGGGGGCTCAAAGAGCAAACCCTGTTCTCAAGCCTTTCCTTAAAGCAAAGTCAGATGAGTTTGGAACCAGCAACTTTCAGGAGCAAATCCTAGGAGGAAACTATAAACCATTTGAGAAAAGACTTGAATAAATAACCCACGTGGCTGCAAAACATTTCTGCTCCCGAGAAAGAGTCAAACTTCCTTTATCACTATAGCAAGGTTCCTCAGGTATCACCCTGAAGAAATCAATTAGATGCTGCAGAAAAAAAAATGGAGTAAACATTTTTCTCCTCAGCTGGAGGAGCTTCTCTGTTCAAGCACCCTAACAGCGCACAGGGAGGGCGAATTTCAGACTCAGCCTGCAGTACTGTTGTGATTATGTTAAACAAAAGCAATCACGTGCAGAATCGACACTTACATGGACTTTTAAAGCAAGTAAAACACTGCAGGGCAGCCCCACTTCTTCAAATTCCCTATGAAAACCCATTTTCCCCATGAAGTGTCACAGGGGTAATCCAGCCCTAAAAATCAAACTACATATGACTTGAATGTGTCCTATGATGCTCGTAAAACTGGTTTTTGCCTGTGGTCTGTAGACCCATGGACTGGCTATAGCAGTGAAGGGAAATGAGCCCACGACTGCTGGTGGATTCAGACACCTGCTCCTCCAGGGAAAGGTTTTGGCAATTTCCAAGCGGAAAAGTATTGAACACTATTGCCTTTGGGAATTACCTACCATCCCCCTGCCCTGCCATGAGGGCGCTGGGCTCTCCTCTCTTAAAGACAGATGGGGTGGAGAGAACCCAGACTCATTCCCCATGGCATCTCCATGGACCACACGGGCTCACTGACACATGAATGTCTGAAATTAGGAAAGAAGAATCAAGAAAACCACAAGGAGCTTACAGAGGCAGTTCCTGCCTCTCCCATCTGCCTGGGGTCAGCCCAGGTCTCGGGGAAGAACCAGGTGAATAGTTTATCCAGCTTTGCCTCACACAAACCCAAATTCCTGCCTGTGCAGAGACAGCTGCACTGGATGCAGGATTCCAAGGGGAGGACTTTGGGAAAATCTTGTACCAAAAGATCCATAATAAACAAGTAGAAACTTGATCTCTGCTCTATCCCAACTCATAAATCCTTCTCTATCCAGCACTGTTGGCCCTACAAAAAAGCATAATGCAGGCTAGAGGAGCACATCATGGAGATGTGAAACCCACTGTTCCCCCAGCCCCTCACTACAGACAGGCCAGCATACTGCTTGGGGAAATGCACTGAAGAAAGGAAGCCTGTGAGGTGCAGCTTCAAAAGTGTGTCAGCAAAGAGCTTTCTTACAGCTTGCAACTCCTGATACTCATGGATGTTTGTAAAGGAAAAGAAAGGCAGTCCTTCAAGAAAAGAAAATAAAACACTGTATATTGAATTTATCATGTTCCCCTATTATCTCCCTCATGCATCCTGAATTTGAAATGTAAGAAACAAGTGGAAATTCATGAGTCCTTCACCTGGTGAGCACCCAAGGGAACCTCTTTCAGATATTTAAGCACAAAATTCAAGGGCTACATCCCCAACCATCTGTCTGAGTTTTGAGGCTTGGAGCTGGTTTGCTCTTTCCAGTCTCTTTTTCACACTTGCAAAACTGCTCTAATTCCTAACCCGGACAGATTTCATTATCTCCCCTTCAATCCACACTGCACAGTAATTTTCTGTGTATTTGCTCATCACGACTAGTTGCTTGTTCCCTTCCTAGTTGCTGTGTGAATTCATTAACATGCAAACTAGGGTTTTTATCCTTAAGAAAGGGCAAAATATTATTATTCACAGTATATCTCACCACAAAAGCAGCCCCCAACCCTTCCGCTGGCACAGCACCATTCAAAATTCACTTTGACTTAAATAATATCAGAGGTCCTTTGCTCACTCCAGGACTGCAGTTGGTTCCCGATGATTTCAGTCCATAAAACCAGTTTATATTATCCCTCCTCACTAGTTCTCTGAGCTTGCTGCACACTCTAAGTTGTGGGCAGAAGCAACCAGCAGCAAAGGAAAAGGAGAAGCTCTTGCCTGGAGCAAAGACTGGACGCTTGGGAGTCAGGAGCAGCAGCGAGGCAGGAGCTCTGGAACACCAGCTGCCGCTTGCAGCTCCAAATGAGTTTCATCACCAGCTGCCAAAACCAGCAAACCTTGGTGTTTAGGTTAAAGGCAACACTCATCACAATTCACTCTGCAGTGATTACACCTTCCCTGCAAGCTCTCTGATGCATCCATGCTGGGCAGTCCCAAGGCCACCGACAAAACCAGCCCTTCTGCTTTTGCACTTCCCAGTCAGAGTACAGCACATACACTGGTCACCAGTACCCAGGAGTGTGGACAGACTGGGCCACCACTATGGCAGTATGCCCCATATCCTGCTCACACCTGGAGCAGGAGAGCAGCTCTGAGTCCAGCTGGGACAGTGGACAGGTACTACTTGCTGCATCTCAGGATGTGCAGGAACTGTGTGATTCCTTATGGGAGGCAACACAGCAAGGGGACCAAGCAGGGTGTATTTGTTCGAGTTTATAGACTCGTGATTGTTTGCCTTGCCTTCAAGCGCAAGGACTGCAAGGGCAGGGCGTGTGGGCTGGGTTACATTCCCAGCATAGGAACGAAATTCTGTGCATGAATTTGGTCAAGTTCCTCAAACCCAGTGTCCAGATGTTTTGCTTTTGAATTTTGCGTGGGTACCTTGTTCAGCCATCTCTGAGAGACTCAAGCACCCCAGGAAGAACCACACATGGATGAAACTTTTTCTACTACATACAGTCATGACTTCATTGCAGTCGCGATCCTTCCCATTTCAGCAACACCTAGATGTAATGGACTGCCCAGGGCAGTGGCGGAGTCTCCATCCCTGGAGGTGTTGACGGACAGACTGGCTGTGGTCCTTACTGCCCTGATCTGACTGATGTGGTGACATTAGGTCCTGGGCTGGGCTGGATGAGCTCAGAGGGCTTTTCCAGCCCAAATCATTCTGTGATTCTGTAAAAGTTATACTGAAGCTCAACAAGGCCATTGCTGTCTTGGTCTGGGCTTTTTTTATGAGTACAGCTGCCTCACTGCAGATTTCACCACCACCATGGTCCTGTCAAACCTGCCTGTCCAGTGCAGATGGAGATGGCCACAACAAATATGTCTTCTGAGGACTCGGAGATGAATGGGAAAAACTAGCCTAAAATCACAAGTCAAACATCCCAAGCAACAAGGACACTCAAAGCCGCCTGGCACCTGTCCTAGCTAATCTGACTGCGCTTGAAACTTAATCAGAGTTTCTCACTCCGCATTCTTGCCTCTGCGGTAACTAAAATAAATAAAGAAATACATCAAAACATAATGTTTATTTTAACTTAGCAGGTCAGCAGAGATGGAAAAAAAAGGAAAAAGAAGGAAGCTACGTTTCAGTAGTGTCACTGGAAATAAATCAAACCGAATCCTGGAGGCCTGATCCAAAGAAAACTTGGACTTTAAGCCGTACCAAACTCTCCAAACAAACAGACAATATTCTGGATGAAATGCAGATGCCTGTTGGCCTGCTGGGTTTAGAGAAGCAGGGAAAAAAACCCTGAAAAAGCCTCTTCTGCCCATACAACTGATACCTAAGTTTTTGGGAAACTCTGCTGGACCTTCACTGAGAAGGTGCTGGGGTAAGTAATTTCAAGACTTATTAGGATGATGCTTGATTGAGGATCCAGCAATGTCTGCACTGAAAAATGACCTTCAAACCAGGATATGAATGAAAACTTTTTCTTACAAAATTTTTGGGAAAAGGCCATCCGTTTGAAGTTTCACCCAGGGAATTCTTTCATGCCCATTGAACTGCCTGTTTCATTTTATTTGCTTCCTATTAAGCTCATTAATTAGGATCCTCTGAAATCAGCAGCATTGCTTTTCCCTGCCTTTTCCCCCTTCACAGCACTGTGTGAGTTACTTGCCTACCATCATCACCAGGGTGCAGAGGGCTGGACTCCCTGCCAGCCCCTGGAACAGGCAGGGTGAGTCTGGTATTGGGAGCAGGCTGCCCTCTTTTATTTTTGTTTATTTTTCTTTAAGGACTAGGAAATACCCCTTTTTAAATTGGAAATGATTTTTAACCCTTGTTTTCTTTCCCCCAGTAGAGCTAGAGTGCATGTGAACCACATGCAGTAAGACGAGGGACGGGTGCACAAATAGAAGCAAACCATCACTCGGGGTTGAACATTGACTGAAACACTGTGGAGAGAAGGAGTAAAGAAGCAGGAAACATCCACCTCAGCTTGTAGTGAGGTTGGCATGACACAGAGAGACTTGACATTTGCCCTGCATGGAAACACCCTCTTCCTGTAAGCAATTTTATCCTCTACCAGAAGGATTGTGCACTGTGCATCGTGTATAGAAGTTCAAGCACAGCAGCTGTCAAATGAAGAGTTTTTCACCAGCAGTTGACCTTATCACATTTACCTCCTGCCCTGCTCACCAACTTCTCCCTCCCACTGAGAGCATTAAAACAAGGTAGGAAATAAGGGCACGAGAAAGATTTGCTCCAAAGCTGCAGATTGTTCAAAATATTCTTTGCATAAAACCACAAAAGGAAGGATAAGGTACATCAGCTACCCTTCTTCTTCACCACTTGCAAGCACCTATCACAGTGCTGCCAGAGCTTTCACAAGCCAACATTCAACAAACTACATCTGAAGTCCTGTGTGATTGCTAACTTTTCCACCTCCTTGCCCAGCTGTTTCTCCAACACCTCCTTCCTGGAAGCGTCTATCCCATCACATGAATGCACACACACACCAAGAAGTGTCCTGTTACCCTGCTTAACGTTCTTTGACTTACTTGTACTACCCTACCAAGCCAGCTACCTCAAAGCCAAGGCATCAAGATGCTGCTGTGCTTTCTTAGAATCATAGAATTGTTTAGGTTGGAAAAGACCTTTAAGATCATCAAACCCTGAACCCAAATGTCCCAACCCACCGCTAAGCCCCGTTGCTAAGCTCCACATCTCCACAACTGTGAAACACGGCCAGGGATGGTGATTCAACACCCTAAATCATTTCAGGACTAAGAAAAATATTGTTTTGAATATGTCAACCCCTTACAGGGGTTGTCAGAGGGCTGGGGAAGGCTTTTCCCAAGGGCAGGGAATGATAAGATGAGGGGTCCTGGTTTGAAGCTGAAAAAGGGCAGAGTGAAGCTGGACAGGAGGACAAAGTTGTTGAATCTGAGGGTGGGGGATCCCTGGAACAGGCTGCCCAGAGAGCAGGTGGAGGCCCCATTCCTGGAGCCATTGAAGGTCAGGCTGGCTGGGGCTCTGGGCAACCTGGTCTGGTGAGTGATGGCTCTGCTTGATGTAGGGAGTTTAGACTGGGTGATCATTGGAGGTCCCTTCCCATCTCAACACATTCTGTGATTCTATGCTGCTGATAACATTTTTCAACCTACAAATCCAAGGATCTTGTACTGTCCATCCTCTAAGAAAACAGGAATCTCTCCATCCTGATGGAGCAGCTGCATCTTCCAGTCCCTGCATGGAATCACAGAAGCTACACGGGTTTTATTTGAAAATAATGGACAAAAGACAGCCTTGCTCATACTTCATCACAAATTTAGTATCTTGGAAGCTGGAGAAAAACATATCTCAGGCACAACCACCTTGAAAAACCAAACATGAGGCAGTCCCAGGGAGGTGGAAGCGCTCATTCCATCAGACACAAACAGGAACCTGCATCCCAAAACAGGGAAAATTTGAGTTTTAACAGGGAGAATTCACTCCTCATCAGCAGAACAACTTATGAAACCCTATTCTGAAAAATATTATGGTCTATAAGCCACCACCCACCTACTGTATCTACTCTAATTTGCTCTGGTTTTAATTCAAACTCAAGTTAATCTCCACAAAGACACTGTATGTACAAAAAGCCCCAAAACTTAGCTTTGGGGAGTAAATAATTTCAAGAGGACCAGATGACCATTCATGTGCCAGGCCCTCCATTGTCACCACTTAGCAAAGAGAGATGGCTTTTGTTTCTTTTAAAGTCCAATTCAGCCTTTCCAAAGGAGGAAGGTGACATCTTTACCTGGAAAACTGAGAGTCACGAGCTTACTGAAACAGGTTTTTTCTTATTCAGAAGGAGCAGTCCAAGAGAACCAAACAAGGCTTGAATATCAGGCCAAGCACAAACACAAACAACGGGAGAAGGAAAAGCTAAAAAAGAAGGGAAAACACAGCGTTGGCCCAGAGCCTCTGGCTTGTGTCACACACCAGGCCAGCATGGGGGAACATACACCAGGCATCACAGTTCAGAGTAAATCACAATGACCGATCAGGTTAGGGCTTCTGCCTTTCTCCACTTGGAGACACAGGCAGCCATTTCAGACTCCAAGGAAGCCTTTGAACAGCCCCAGGGGCAAGGGAAACCAGAATGATCCAGAAAGACAGCTGGGAAACCTGGCAGGAAAGAAACTCCATCTACTTGAGGAGGATTCATTGCCACGGCATAAACAGATATCAGAGGATGCACTGGAGGACCTCGCTGGGCTACCTGACAGACTGGGAGTTCACAGAGGTGTAAGAAAGCTTTTTCAGGCACAGTGCTCAGGACAAAGCACTCAGGAAGTAACAAAATCCACACGATACAACTGAAAGGTGAGGAGGGAGTAAAATCAACACAGCACAACATTTTGGTGAGGACATTATTCAAGTGAGCTCTGCACTGAGCATCAGGGTCACTGGTGGTGGTGCAACTGTGGGAACAGGACTCCTGGGAACACCCTGAGGCAGACAGGAGGAGCAAGTCCAAATTGTGTTTGGCGATGCCAGTCCTAGGGAAGCTGGAGGGCCAGGGTGGGCTTTTTTCTGGCATCCATCAAGAAGTGATACTTAGAGAAGGACAAAGGGCTGCAGTGTCCTCGCCAAAGGGGAGCAGATGGGCAGCAGCAACACCCAACAGGCCTTGGGAGATCTGTACCGAGGAGGCCATCTGTGTGCTCTACTGTCCCAAAACACACCTCCAAGCCCTTCAGATATATTCAATGATATATTGTGAGGATCACAGGAAGGAAAGAGAGGAAGACTCGATCAAGGCTCAACCTGCATTGAAAATTCCTATCTGAAGAGATGTTGCTCAGGTCACTCATGGCCTTACCCAGCCCTTGGGGATGGGAATGAGGGGACAGGTGAAAACAGTACAGGGAGCACAGAACAGTGCCTCTGGTTGTTGCCTGACTGGAACAGCCATAGAAAAAGCTAATGACAGTGTCTGGAGGTTTAATTAACACCTGTGTTATCAAACTGTCAGATATTATAGGCAGAGCTCTCAGGACAACATGTTCCCAAACAAACGGAAGTTGGGTGGCTAAGAAGAAACATCTTGTGGGAAGAGACAGATGTGACCAAGAGCACAGACACAAATGAGTGACACCCTGAGACTATGATCTCCAGAGCTCTGCTGATACAATCCAAGTTGGGCAAACCCAGCCCACTGATATCGTGACAGTGCATTCAGCCCCTGCACAAACCCATCTATCAGAAGATAAGGTTGAGGTTGCAGACAGCCTGAAGCAATACTGCTGATTACAGTGTTCATTCCATTCATTTTATACATCCCATGAAGTATTTCTGCTGTGGAATTCTCTGAGGCCTCTCAACAAATCTGCCCCCTGTTCATTGTGCCTGAAGGATCTGCCCAGAACTGCCTCTTGCTTTGCAGATCTTCTCATGGTGGGCTGAGGAAGGAAGGGCTCCTCTTGACACACGGGCTCCAAGAAGACCCAGACCTACCCTTCAAGACCATGTGTGCACCACATTGGCTTGAAGACTGGGAGATAGGTTGCTGAACCTAGCACGAAGCACTTTCCTTTCTGTGGCACACACGGGACAGGAGGTCTGCGAAGTTACTGCCTATCTGCTGACTGCAAGGAATTTCTGGACCACCTACACAGAAGAAAGGCAAAACCTCCTGAAAATAATCATTAATTTAACAACAAATATTTTCATCTATGAATCAGCAACATGTGTGTGTTTGGAAAATGGGTAAAGAGCAGCAGATTTATTGGTAGAGGATAAAATTAATCTTGTGGTGCAATACAGTTTTCTCCTTTGATTACAGATGCACTCAATTAACTGGTTTGGGTTTTTTTTCAAATAAAACAACTATTTGGGCTCTACTTGGATATAAAAATGAGAACTGTCTGTCAAGGAACCTGGAAGTATCAACAGGCAGGAAAAATACGTGGTCACACTTCATCTAGGTGTTAAACAGTCTACGGGAGTTGACATCTCCTGTCTTCCCACAGAACTGTATTAAATGTCCGTCACTGCCTGGCAGACGGTATCTGATGGAGCTGTGACACTAACTGCACCTCTTGTGGTGCAGCAGCAAAACTCCCGTAATGCGGGTGTGGAGATTTAATGAGAAATTAGTGAGTGTTAAGGTGACTATGAAGGAGTTTCCCATCGTGTGGTCAAGATTTCCTAAAACACAGTATTCAAGGGCAAAGCAGAGGGTCTCTCAAACACCAAATACTAACCACAGTCTGGCTTGGGGCAAGCCCTGGCATCAGCAGAGAAGGAGCTGGGGGTGCTGGTGGGTGAAAAGCTGGACGTGAGCCAGCTGCCCCGTGTCCTCAGCTGCACCAAAACATAACATAGAGAAGAATCTGTTGGAGTGGAGCCAGAGGAGGTCCCAGAGATGCTGCTCTGAGGGTGAAATGTGCCTGTGGGACAGGCTAGGAGAGCTGAGGGGTTCAGCTGGNGTCTTTGGCCTTTCAGTGCTTAAAGGGGACCTACAGAAAGATGGGGAAGGACATTTTATTAGGACCTGTTGCAACAGGATGGTTTCACACCAAAATAAGGAGATTCAGACAAGACAGAAGGAAGAAACTGTTGATGCTGAGGGCTGGGAGACGTGGGCCCAGGTTGCCCAGAATGGTGGGAGAAGCCCCATCACTGGAACCATCCCAGTTCAGGTTGGACCCTGGGGCTCTGGGCAACCTCCTCTGATCAGAGATGTCCCTGTTCACTGTAGAGGTTGGGACTGGAGGAGCTTTGAAGATCCCTTCCAGTCCAACCAGTCAGTGATTCTATGCTAATACATGGGGGTTTTGGGGGCTTTTTTTCAGTCTTCTGCTCTGCAGACCCCAGCTAGTAACATTAGTAAGAGATTTATTTACTTAGGGGAAAAAAAAGACAAGCAGAAAGCAAAAGCATTTTCCAGACGAATACACCATCCCCTCTCTTTCCTCTGCAGACACCTCAGCATCTCTCTTGGAGAGGGCAACATCTCAAAGAGAAGGGCTGGAATTTCCAAAAGCGGGCAGCGGGGTGGCAGCGCTGTCAGCTATGGATTCAGCGAGGGGAACAGCAGGACCTTGGCCAAGCAGCTGTTGCCTGGCATGAGCCATGTGGAGCCACACACCCACCATAGGTAAGAAAATCCTCAGTTCTTCCAGAGGAAATTCAGACGTTTATCTACACCAAGTCCACGGCACATACTGAGCCCTGACTTGTCAAACACAAGGACGCACTCCTTGACCTGCATCTTATTACAGATTCATGAGCCCAAGTTACACCGGGGTTATTCCCTTGATCTGACTTCAGAGCAAGGCGAAAAGACATCAGAGATTCTGCCAGAGCAAGCCCTCTCTCCAGGGAGCAGTCACAGCTTCCAGCAGCTCTGACCAGAAGTACAAACAGAAAAAAGAGATGATAACGTGTCCATTGCTGGCTTAACAAATGGAACTGTTTGTACCAAAAAAGCCCAAGAACACAGAGAACCTCTAAGAAACCAAAAAGCAGCTACGGCAAATATTGTTAATTACTCTGTCTTGGCCCCCAGTGGCCTCTGATGTGAAATACCTGGGTCCTTCCTGCTCACACCAGCTAGGATCCCAGGTTTACATAATCTGCAGTAACTGCAAAGCAGGACTCACATGCTGCTGCATCCTGGAGTGCAGGGACAGGCAGAGAGCGTGTGGGGCCAGGGGCAGAGCACAGGTGGGAAAAGCAGACACCCACTCACTCTGCAATAAAGAGGAAACTGTGTAACTGGGATCAAAACCAGAATGAGCACGAAATACAAACTACTAGAAAAACACGGTGGCTCAGATTTTTCTGATTATTTCCCAAGAGCTCAGCACTTTACATGGC
>VZRI01002520.1:11189-50068 GCA_013397515.1 Upupa epops | reverse complement strand
TGCCCCCCACCCCCCCCACACCCCCCCAACCTCATTGTTAAAGTTTGAGTTCAATCTGCGAAAGATTGTGGCCATTTCCTCTTCTGAACAAGGAACAAAAATCCCGTTCATTTGTGGGGCCAATCTGGCATTTATTAGTATCTGGGAATTTTTCCCTTTGCCAGTGCCATTAGGACATCTAACTGTTCGCTGCAGGGGCTGGGAGGATGGCAGACAGTATTTTCTCTTTGGGGTACATTTCCCTGACTTCAGCTGTCAGAAAACCAAAGGTCACAACCAGTTGTCTCTTCCCTGCACAGGCGGTGGAAAAGTGGAAAGGGAACCTTCCCATCTGAGATGGGTGTCTGAGACAGATGGGCTAGTTCACCCTCCGGCAGCTTCTGCTTCTGGGAGTTTTGTAAAGGTGCCCAACTCTTAGACCATTAAATTAGGTGAAAACTCCTTTCTCAATTAAAACACAAAAAAAACCCTGTCAGTCTGGAAATCGCTAAACTCCACTCAGGGTGTTGAGACACAGGACTGCAGAAAATCCCTCCTTGGTCTGTAGCACATTCTCCTTGGGAAGGACTTACCACCCACAGCCAGGGAGGCAAAGGGTGAAAATCCTTCATGTTCCTCATTCCCCAAACCCAGGCTGTTTTTGGGGCACCACAGACCCTAACACCACACACAGACTTGTGCTCCTCCTACCTGCTCTTCCATGTGGATTTTCAGCAGTACCAGCGGCAGAGGAGGAATCCTGGAGACTCCTTGGTTTGCTTCTCTCATACTACTGGGTACTGGCATTTAAAAGACCATCTCTAAGTTCTCTTATCTAACAAGTACCCAAGGGAAAAAGAAGTAAACTAGATATTTTTGCCACACGTTGGACATCCAGCCCTGCAACTTGGTGTTTGCCTTGGAGGTGCCCCATTAGCTGGAGTGCTGCACAGTCTGTGGCCACTCCAGGAAACATGGTCTGCAAAACCTCTGGCAATTCCTGGTGAAGAACAGCCAAAAGAGAGTAATTTGGGTCAAGGAACAGCCAGACCCTTCTACACCCCATTACAGCCTGAAGTGGATGCTGCTCCACTCATATTTAATTCTCACACAGATTGAAGGAACATCTTCAGAGCCCTACCAATACAATTAAGTGCCTTTAGAAACATCTCTTCTCCTCCTCCATGTCCTACTGCTGCCACCAGGAGCCTTTCTTGGAGGCAGCTATACTGAGACATTACCACACAGTGTCACACAAGCATCACCATACTTAACTTGCTCCCCGCTTGCTTTTCCTCCTTGCAGGTTTCACACCCACTTGAACATTTGGTCCACTGAATAGGAAGGAAGGACTGAAATCATCCCCAGACACAAACTCATCAAGGGAGGGGAAAAAACCCAAACAGCCACTATTTCTCAGCTGGAAAATTTTCCATCTCTGCTGGGGAGGTTTATGCGTCTACAAGTTTGAGTGATGGGGTAACTGTGCAGTTTTGGTGAGCTTGCTCAACAGAGAAACAGCTTGTTCTCCAAGTTCTTGCTGTACTCAAAGGAGCAGGGCATGGGACACACAGCACGGAAAAGCAGCACACTGAGTAGGGCAGCAAAAGCAAAAAGGAGGTGTCTGAAGAGAGCTAAACCTCACAACATCTCATCAGCGTCTGCAAACATTGGGTCAGCCAGACAGCATCTCTGAACAGGAATTCTCAGCTTCTTAGAACAAATCCTGAAAATCAGCCATACTCTGTAATCTCACGCATCACCATGTGATGATATGTGAAGAGCATATATGCACAGAACAAACACAAAGTCTCTCCTCCAAGCATGGTGAGTCCTCACAAGCAGATTCACCAGTCTGCTCTGGCCAAGCTGTGCCGTCCTGGAGCCAGAACGGATCTCTAAAGCCAACCAGGCTTGTAATTGCTTCACATCACAAATACCCAGAACAGCCAGTCCATACTGGTGAATCTGGCTGTAATGCAGTGGGAGCAAGAGCAGTACCAGTGCAGACTCCATGTGGGTTATGGAATTAGGAGATGATGGTTGTGCTGTGAAGTCCTCTGTGCACCTCAGTTACTCGATGAACCCAATATCCTTTTGATTTGATTTTCCTACCCACCATTGGGCTCTGAACGGATGCTGTGAAACTGAGAAGAGACCCTAAATTATATGGATAAGCAAAGCAAAAAGTTCTGAATCAGAAGGGCGTAAGAAGAATAATGGAGAGAGTATTAAAATCCATCTGGCAGAGAGAAGCAGCAGCACAGACAGATCTTGAAAACCTTATTTTATTTATTTTTTAATGTACAGATTTGGAATAAATTCCATGATCTTTCCAAATGACATCAAATTTGGGATCAAGAGACTCAAAGACCCTCAGAGCAATCAAAATGCAAGATCCAGCATCACAAGAAGGTGGATGGCCTTGATGACTCTTTACTTTCCTGCTTGGAATCTCAGAAGGAAAATATTAACTTTAATTGGACTTCCATAGCACAAGGGTCTCTATTTCAGAAACAGATGAAATGTCAGGTAACTGCTGCTTGTCCTGAGGAATGACAGCAAACAGAGAAACAGCAGCCAAGATGCTCAGGTCTGCCAAGATTAGATATAGAATCATGGAAACACAGAATCATTTAGGTTGGAAAAGACCTTCAAGATCATCAAGTCCAACCCTGAACCCAACTGTCCCAACCCACTGCTAAATCCTGTCACTGATCTCCATGACTGTGAAACACGGCCAGGGATGGCAATTCAACCCCCTCCCTGGGCAGCCTGTGCCAAGGGCTGAAGGCTCTTTCCAGGAAGAAGTTTTTCCTCAGGGCCAACCTAAGGTGCAGCTTAAGGCCATTTCCTCTTGCCCTGGCCCTTGTTCCTTGTGAGAAGAGACCAGCTCCCACCTCTCTGCAACATCCTGTCAGGCAGTTGCAGAGAGCATTAAAGTCTCCCAAAGCCTCCTTTTCTCCAGACTACCCAGCCCCAGATCCCTCAGCAGATGGTGGAGGACAGACTTAGGATGACCACAGACTTCCCCGTTCCTAGTTGCCACAATCTTCCCTACTTTCTAATGTCACTTCACAGCCACAGCACACGGTGTTTTGTTTAGCATTTTATTCCAAGCCCTTCTCACTGGGTGAACAGACAGGGGCCAAAGATGCTTTCCTGGTTCTGTATGTCCTGGGCAAGTAGATCCTCCACAGGACCTCCCGCAGCTCAGGGATGGCAAATTGTTTACTTAATCAGATGCAGAGCGATCTGGTGGTGGTGGAGAGGTTTCTATTCCAAGCGAGCAGACAGCAATTAACCAGACTGACCCACACACCCTCAATTACAGCTGAGCTGCACAAGGGGCTGTTTACCAGGCCAGTTAACCCACAATTATGGATCCTTCCAGTGAGGCCTCAAACCAGCAAACTTCTTCAAAACTATTTAATTTTCTAGAGAAAATAAAATGAGCACGTTCTGTTACTATCTCAGTTTGTTTATTAGCAGTCTGTTGGCAAGCTGAGGGCACCTCTCCCAATATTTTAACCAACCCCTATTTATTTTATTACCTGTTCTTACTTAATTTTAACCTTCTGCAAGTGTTTTACTGCTGTACCGGAGCACTGTGGCCCAGCCAAATGCAGATCACACCAAGAATCCTCCAGGGCAACCCAGGGAACAGGTGGAAATTATGATCTAAGAAATACTCCAGCATCCTCAGGCTGCTCAGAGCCACACAGTTTTTTCCAAAGCTATTGGAGGCTTGAGGCCAAACACTGCCCCTTGTGCCACCTCTGACACAAGCACAGAGCTTGGACCAGGTGGGCTGAGGAGAGGGGCTCAAATGTGCTTTTCCCCCTCCTTCAGCCATAAATTGGGTGTGATCAACATCAGGACTCAGCGCATTGCTCTGAAAGGAGCTTTTTTCCCCAAAACATACTTTCACACGTTATACTGAGCACTGCTGCCCTACCAGCTTCTGGCTGCAGGAAAGCCCCTGGTGACTGTCATGGGAAGAGACGTGCCTAGAGAGACTGAGCAGCAGGACAGGACAGCACAGCTGAGCAGGTCTCTGAGGCAGCTACTCCAGCCAGATCCTATCACTTTGATTTTCTATTTTATTTCAAAAGAAGAAATAGCTCTGGGCTAGGGTAGAGCATCTCACCCGTTGTCACCTGTCCAAGGAGCTACATGAGACTCATTCATCCCAGGTCCTTGCTCCTTCATCAAGGAAACTATATTCACACAGAATTTGTGATTCCCTATGAGATCAGGAGGTGAAAAGCACAATCACTGTCATCACTTTGATTAAAGGGGGGTGACGGGACAAAACTCTGTAATTATACAACATTCCCCAGCAAAACTCTAAAACAATGCAGCTTTCAGAGATGCTGTGAGAGAGTTTGGTGCTATTAGCATAGAGCAGGACAGAAGAATTTTATCTTTCTCACATATCTCTGTGCAGGAGTCTGTCCTATCAGATGTGCATGGGTATAGGACAGAAAATCCAGGGGAGAAGTTTGTTGGACACTCAGAAAGGGCATTAAGAAGATGGAGAGAGCAAATTCTAATGGTTTCTAAATAAATCTATTCTGCTAGTGTACTACTAGTGCCTTTTTCTACAACCACCCTCCACACACACAAACGCATTCACAACGGCCCTGCCACAAAACTAACTGTACAATGACTCAATGCCAAAGAAGAAAGAAAAGCGCCCTTTATTCATGGCATCTCACATCAATGGCTACTTTATATTAAAATCAAGGCACATGCTTTGCAAACTTAAAAGCTGCAGTGGCGGGGTGGGGGGGGCAAAGTCTTCCTCCTCTGCTGTTAACACTTTTATAGCCACTGCCAGGAGCTGCATGAAGGTCTCTGCCAGACCCACCTGCAGCAGAGAGGCAGGGGAGGCGGGCAGGGCTCAGTTTTGTAGAGCTGCAGGCAGCAGAGCAGGTTCTGATAGCGCCTTCACTGATTAACCCCGTACATCATCAGGTGAAAGTCCTTTCCCAACAGACTCACTCATAAAAAGAAGGCAGGCAGGAAGGACGGAATTAATGGCACTTGTCTGATGAAAAGTGCTGTCACAAGGATTCATCTTCCTGCACCCACCTCACCAAAAATCCCGTGAATGACCCCAAATTCCAGGAGCCATGTTTTTGGAAGAGCATTTTATGACTTGGCACCTGAAGACAGACAAAACTACAATCACTGACCTCACACAAGTGTTTTAAGCACTTGAAAACCTCATTTATTGAATAAAGCAGTTCGAGTACCTCCAAGTAATTTACCTCAGCATTAACTGAATTACTCGCCAGCTTCTTTTACCACTTGCATGATGCAAATAAATACCCTCATAAAGCAGCTCACATTAGATGGGATTTTTTTTATTCCAAGCTATTTTGGTGGTGGGAGCTCTAGTGCCTTTATGGGATTCCCTGTGTGGGGATGCACTGGCAGCTTGGTGCTAGCAGCAGCAAGAGCAAACAAGACACCTTGCTCCAGACAGCCTGTGCTCACTTCAGCACCACTCCCCAATGTACAGCTTTTGTTCCTTAGGTTAGAGGAAGGAAAACAAAGCAGTGGGAACACACAGGAAAATAAAGTAAATCCTTAAGCTGGACATAAAGAAGTGAGCCCTGCACTACAGGAACAAGGATTGCAGCACAGCTAGCAGAAATACTCGTGGCCATAGCCAAAACTTGCTCTGAATGTCGTCTAAACCTGGCAGAAATGCCAGGCAAAAACAATGCATGAATATGTATGTTAATAAAGATGATACCAAGCATAACTTGATGACATGGCCCTCTGCTGCTGCTTAAGCTGTTCTGAGTTACCCCTTTGCAAGGGCTTTCCTTGCAATACCACATCACACTTGTAGCAGCAACACAACCTCCTCACCAAAAGATGTTAGGCTACTTTTACTATTTATCACCTCCTATAGTGTTTGACTGCAACACTGATTTTCTTAGTGCCCTTGCTCTTTCCACCTTGGCATGTGTTAGCTTTCTACCCACATGACTCAACCCCTTCCCTAGTTTCCCTGGTTTAATATCAAATTCCCCACACAGAGAAGAGCAGCATCAGCCCAGCATCAGCCCTGCTTTGCCTCTCACACACAGCATCACCCCAGAATAGACCAGACAGGCCAACACACACTCTTGCTTCAGGGCATTAAGCTGATGGCAGAGCTCTTCTTGGAAGCCAGGGTGAATGAATTTGTACTGATGAGTAATTCCAGGGCAGCAGAACAACCATGGCTCAGGTACCAACCCAAGGAGGGCAAAACTCTGTGGACAGGCTTAGAGTAAAGGAGATTGGCTTTAAAAATCAGATTTATAAGTAAGTAGCCTATCTCTACATCCTTTCTGCTCCATGATGTGCTTGTTTGCAGAAGCTTCCACCCCTCCCAATGGGCAATTAGGAGAGCGGAGAATTAAACCAAAGCCAATCCACAGGAGCTGAAAACAATTTCACTGCAGGCTGCTCTGCATCACGTGTATATGGTGCTGAAGAAACATTCGAGAATCTCCTGCTCTCACCCAGCAGCTCATTTCCAGGCATCCCCTGAAATTGATTTAATAATTGTCCTGCTGAAAGACCAGTCATTAGAAACCCAGCGAACAGACACCAAATCTGCTTTGCTGAGCCATGGCCATGTGTCAGCCTGAAGCAAAGTGGGAGAGGCACACAATACTGAACTCCTGGAGTATCTGACAGACTCTGCTTTGTTACCAAAAGAAAAATCACAGTGATATAAAACTGGCATTAGACAAAAAAAATAAAGGTCTTGGTTCAGCATCTTCAGAAAATCTCAAAAACTACTGCGCCTGAAGGTAATTTTGATTCTTTACTGGCCAGTCCACTGGCAAAGGCGTGATCTGGGAGAAAGAAATAAATCCACAGCTGAAGAGCAAAGGTCTTGCTATGCGGGCTGACAGCTTCTGAGGTGCTGGAGAGAGTAAACAACTGCAATTAGAAAGCAGCGAGGAGGAGGGAGAACTCACAGCCCCTATAGCTCCTCTTGGTTGTTACTGCAGATGTACACAGATGAGAAATGGTATGTACACACAGACCTGTGGGCTATTCCTTATACCAAACTCTCTCATAGATACAGGCTGAGAGAGCTGGGGGTGTTCAGCCTGGAGAGAAGGCGGCTCCAGGGAGACCTTCTAGAGAGCTTACAACCCCTGACAGGGGCTGTCAGAAGGCTGGAGAAGACTTGTTCCTAAGGGCAGGGAATGATAGGATGAGGGGTCCTGGTTTGAAGCTGGAAAAGGGCAGAGTGAGGCTGGAAAGGAGGACAAAGCTGTTGAATCTGAGGGTGGGGGATCCCTGGAACAGGCTGCCCAGAGGGGTAGTGGAGGTCCCATTCCTGGAGCCATTCAAGGTCAGGCTGGCTGGGCTCTGGGCAACTTGGCCTGGTGAGAGATGGCCCTGCTTGGTGGAGGGGGGTTGGACTGGATGCCCTTCGGAGCTTCCTTCCAACCCAAGACATTCTGTGATTCTATCATTATAAGCATAATCCTTGTTGCACCAAAATCCCTACTGCCAGGGACAGCCACATCCCCACAGCCCATGGGCAAAGAGGTGACAATCACAATGCAAAATCGCCAGTAACATTCTGGTCCCCAGATCAAAAGGCAACAGCATCAAGAAGCAACAACCTATTTAGACAGCAGAAACAGCAGGTGTGGAAGGATGGACAGGAAGGAGGGAGGATTCCCCCACATCCCTGGGGAAGCAGGCAGGAGACAGAGGTGAAATGCAGGATGGTGCCATCCACGGTCACACACAGGAATAAGCACTGAGGCATCAGGATTTTAATGAACAGGAGGAAAACTTGGAGTTGCTACATGCCCCCCCTAGCAAATACCAGTAGAAGGGACACCAGGAGACTGGTGGGGAGGAAGCAGCATTCAGGAGAGGAAGAAGCAACATACAGATGAGACCAGCCTTTGCACCTCCACTTTGCCCTGTTGATAGTCACATAAATGAATCCTGCAGAGAAATATTTGCTGGGAGGCCAGGCTTTTGACTTCTGCCAAGAGCCTCCTCCATCCTTCGAAAGAGATTTATTACATGGTCAAGAACTCAAAGATCTTCACCTTCAGAATATATTTTATTTGAAAGCATCTTTTTGCAATAAACACCCTGTAATCTTTCCCAGCTCTCTCCAATGTGCAAGGTATGGCTTTCAATAAAATACGTGAAAAGGAGAGGAAGAAGGTTGCGTTTAATGTGCTGGCAGCTGGGATGTAACATCTATCAGATGGTAAGAACCACACAGCCGTCATCACACGCAAGCACTAAAGCCAAGTAGCAGGCTGGAGTGCAGGAGTGACACTTGCACCTTGCTTTGGTCCAGCACAAAAGGCTGCAACCTCCTGTTAGACCCAGTGGTCTGACAGTGATGGAGAGTGATGTAGTACGTGAAATTACTCTGCTCTTCCTCCTGCCATCCTCCACCAACTACAAAACAGGCTCACACTCAGCAGCATCTCCTCCCAGGGAAAGGGCAGATGTGATAGGAAAAAATTAAAGGACAAAACTTCCTTTTCAATTTCCAACCGGAATTGCCACAGAGCATTTTTAAAAAATCCGGTTTAATTAGTGAAATGGCCCCCAAAGGATCCTAACAATTTATCCGCTGGGATCACCCATCAGGTGGCGACCAGGAAGGTCACAGCTTCTCAGAGCATCCTCCAGCACAGCGTTCAGTTCACACTGCTCCCTTCCTTCTGGTACTCACTCACACCTCTACATGGCAAATCTACTAATTTCCCTGTTCAAATTGTGTTTTCTATGGGGTCTATGTTGTTTGGAAATAGAGGAATTGAAGGCTTTACTCCACTGTCNGAAGTCCAGGGAAGAGACTGGAAAACACCCAGAGGTGTTTAAGGTCCTAACAAAAACATAAATCAAAATCAGTGCCCTCAACACCACCCTGGAGTCTGAGACTTCCCAGACAGCTAAATCTTTCAGCTGACAGATGGCCAGTTTGGAAAGAATTAGAAGACCTCTGCTGAACTTTAATGAAGATATTTCCAGCATTAGAGTTAACACTTTGGGTTCTTTGCACCTGCCTCGCCTGGTACTGCGGTACCCCTTTGGTACCTGTACAGCAAACAGACCTGCAAATAACTCAATTACAGTGAATGCACCTGGAAAACAGCCTCAGCCTCAGAGTAATTATCACAGGGCAGAGGAATTACAAATGAAAAGGGAAAAACAGACCAGGCCCGGTTTGTCCTTGTAGCAACTTAAAGTCTGAGCAGCAGGACTCAAAACAACTTCATCTCCATGGAAGATGCTCCTGTCCTACAGTCATGGAAAGTTTTAAAGAAGAGAAAGGGGAGAAAAGCAGCAGCAAAGGGCAGCAGCATCTTGGCATGGGTGACACAGCCAGAGGTTTCTGATGGGTCAGAGCAGCTTTGCCACCCAGCAAAACAAGTTCTGCCTTGGGTGCCACATGATGCCCTCTCCAGGAAGGGCATCCCAAAGCATCTCAGCACACCCTATTGCAGCTGCTCATGTCCTGACTGGGCAGTCAGGCACAGACAGGACAACTCAGAGACTTTCTGGGTAAGGAAAAGCTACTCTACCTCTCCCAGCCTGGCCCCATGCTGTCTCCTGGGGCTGCGCTTTGCAAACCCAGAGCTACCAGACCCTCCCACCACCCTGGCCCCCCACACCCCTCCATCTCCCACACAGGGCCAGAATTTTTAATAGCTGTGGAGCAAAGCCTGGCTCTGCTGGAAGCTGCAATCAGTCAGGAGAAGGACATCTAGAAGCACCTTTTGCTTTTTGCTTCCCAACCCCAATGCAGTAGCTCATTTTTGTGTGTACTTCTCTTTTGCGCTGGAAAGCTCAGGATGCAGGAGAAGAGCATTCAGCAATCCTCCTTCTGGGGGACGGCAATAAACATTTGCTCCAGCTTGCAATCAAATAGCAAATAATCTACAGCCAGTGCTCAGGAGGCCAGTGCCCAGACCACAGTGCATCAGGCCAACAGCAATGCCCTGAGATAAAACCTGCTCCGTGAGCTCCCCAGCCAGGATAGATGTTCTCGCTCAGAGCAGGGTAAGAAAGACTGGTACAAAGAGGTGTGAAATGATGAGACAGTCTCAAACCAGCCTTTGTTGTGAGTATTACAGACAGGTATAAAGCTCTGTGGTATTCCTTTGGTTGAGGCTTTGTGTCTGTTCTTTTCTACAAGGAGCCGCCACACAATGCTGTAATTGTGCCGATCTGCCTAGAAACCCAAACACCCCTGTTACAGACGTCTTGAAGATGACAGTCCTCACTGATCCCTTTCTGAAAGTCTCAGGAGATTGTCTTGGCAGGAGTGTCTGCTTCAAGAGCAGCCCCAGCACAGAGCAAGGCTGTTCAATCAGGGGATGCCCTGGGGATGCCCTGTGCTGAAGCACCTGCCATCAGCGGCCGAGTGTCATGATGGAGACTCTTTCTATTAATAAAAGGTTGAAATGATTTTTTCAAACTGCCTCTCTAGTTCCTACCAGCTCTTCCAAGGGCACTGCTGTCAATAAAGAGGCAACCAGCCAAGTAGAGTTTGTGTGACTCTGTTCGTAGTAGCCACTCAACAGCTAGCCTCAGCCTCATGGATGCACAGGTTGTTTCCTTTAGGCAGTTTAAAATGTCTTCATACAGAAATGACGGGGGGGGTGGGGGGGTAGATAACAGTTGCTCTATAAAACATCAAGGATTTAACAGTCTTTCTCATTCCCTTTTTCCTTCATCTGTGAAGGCTTTTATGGGAAAACCTCTGATACTCATTCAGGCAATGGCAACCTCATCCTGGGGAGAAGATGCAAGCTGGAAGGGACTGCAGCTGATTTTGCAACCACTGCTGCTGAAATCCCCCTTTTTTTTTCCCCAACTCAAAAATGTGGGAGGAGAAAGGAGGGGGAAGACAGTGCAACCCCTGGTTTTGATACCAACTCTTCCTCCATTACCATCTGGGAAAAGCAACAATTCAGCTGGGCAGCTCAGCTTAGCACAGCTCAGAAGTTCAGTGGGGCAGTGGGCATGGAAGGAAAATCAGCTGCCCTGCACTTCTCAAATGTCAGGGCTGCAAAAGGCAGGGCAGGAATAAGACATAATCAGCTTTTCTGCACAGACGTACTTGCAAAAGGCAAAATCTTAGCAAGGGAAAACAGTCCCAAATCCTTTGCTCTCTTCAGAGCCAGCAAGGCCAGCAGTATCATGCCATAAGCCACTTTGTACCAGTGGGATGTGAGACAGCACATGAGATTCCTCACACTAAACTTGAATGGTGGGAACAAAGCAGCCAGGTTGGGGTACGTAAGAGGCAACTGCAAACACCACGTTAATGTAGCCATACTGACTGACACCAGCTGAGGAGACATCTCCAGACTCCATCATTTTTCTTTCTTTCTTTCTCTCTCTCTTTCAAAAAAAAAAAAAAAAAAGGAAGAAGAAATGTCTTATGAAATTCTAAATTTATGGTGACACCAAGCTTCTCCTTAAACTAGAAAGAAAAAGAATCTCTACGGGTGTGTACGTACTTATACGTGTGTGTACAATACCTTGAATCCTGCATCCATCCATCAAAAGGACATGGAACTGTTGGAGGAAGGCCAGAGGAGGCCACAAACATGATCCAAGGTCTGGCTATGGGGACAGGCTGAGGGAGCTGGGGTTGTGCAGCCTAGGAAAGAGAAGACTCCAGAGGACCTTAGAGCTGCCTTCCAGTACCTGAAGGGAACCTCCAGAAAGGGTGAAGAGGGACTTTACCTAACAGGATCCAGCGACAGGACAAGGGGAAATGGTTTGAAAGTGAAGGACTGTGTGGAGAAGAAGTTCAGACTAGATCTGAGGAAGTTCTTCAGTGCCAGGGTGCAGAGACTCTAGAATCAACTGCCTGAGTCTGTGCCTGCCCACTCCCCTCCCTGGAGGAGCTCAAGGTCAGGTTGGATGAGACCTTGAGTAACAAAGCCTGGTTGAGAGGCATCTGTTGCTGCCCCTGCCAAGGAGTGGAAGGAGATGAGCTCTGAGTTCCTTTCCAGCAAAAGCCAGTCTGGGATCCTATGTTGCACTGGTTCACTTCCATGACAATAATGTGAACTTTCAGCATTTCTACTCTAAGCTACCGGGGGGTGACCATCCCCTCCTTTCTGGGAGAACACTTTGTTCCTTCACACCAGCTGAGGAGAAGCCTACAGATTTATTTCATCTCCTTATTCCTACTTACACCAGCCTGGATGATCTTGGAGCAACACTTCCCTGAGTCCATGTGCTCTGAAAACATGCAGACAATGACGAGAACCCTTAGCAGACATTTCCAAAGCTAACAGCATTGCGCTTGCTTAACATTCACTGGGTTTGTTTAATTACTTTATCCCCTTTCTAAACCGAGCTCGATTTATTCATTGCCTGTTGCATCTCAGTCTCTCTGCTGTCACTGGCTTTCAAGCGCTTCTTTCCTTTGCAGTGAGTGTGTTTGGAGTATTTTTAATTCCAGTTGTCTTACATTCTTCCTGTTGGAGACACTTCTCACTGCTTGTTACCCTCACTAGTAGCTCTCTCTGTTCCATTATATAATTTCCCTGCCAGTATTTCTGTTTGTAACGCTTCCTAGCTTGGTCTCATTTGGAACTTAAACTAACATGAAGTTTATCCTTTCTTCCAGACTGTTAATTGTGCTGCTAAATACTCTACCAATGAAATTATTTAGCCTTAGATTTGAATGCTCAGTGCAATATAAAGGTCCTTACATGATAAAATTCCAGTCCTGCCCTATTCCACATATCAGTGTTTCGTGCTATTTAACGTTTCTTCTTCCTCTTCCTGCACATTAATTTTGGAAATAGCAGATAAAAGAGAGACAAATTTTCACATAAATAAATATCAGGATGGTGGAATTGCAGCTGACTTCCATTTTCTTCTGTCTTTAATAAAACGCAGCATGCTGACTAGCATCAGGGCTGAGGCTTGATGCTTCCACATTTCTGGATCCATGCTGGGAGCAGAGCTAAGGAATGCAGTAAAACAGCATATCTAAGGAAAAACAGTCCTTAAAAGGTTAAATATTTCTTCCTAATTTTATCAGATCTTCTTCAACAGCAGCCTGTGTCTCTAGTCCAGCTCCATCTCTAAATTCTAACTGTGAATAGGGAATTTGCAGATGGCTTTTGAGAGATTGGTTTATGGTCCCCTTCCTCCTCTCAAGCAGGGACAGACATTGCTGCTGTCTCAAGGGAACAGACTTCTAAGGTTGGGACTCCAGTTACACCCTGCTGGGGAATTCTGAATGACTAAAAAGTCACTGTGAGGAGCATTGTCTGTATTATGGGTCAAACTAATCAAAGCACAATTCCAGGATGACATCCTGCTCCTTACTCCAGGTAGGTACCTGCTCCAACATCAGCTACAGTTTGCAAAAGGCAGCTTTACACTCACTGACATTCACAGATAAGGAGAGTAAGAGCAGACACAAGTGCAAGTGAAGCCCTGAGTCAATTCATTTAAACTTCAAGCACAGAATGAAGAGGTGAACACAACTATTCAAATCACAGCAATCAAAAGGACATTTTTCAAGTTGTTTATCCAACACATGACAATTCTGTGAAGTCCTGGGGTCAGCACAGCAGGGAGCTCAGAAATTATTAAAGGATTATGCATGGATTCACAGAAAAACTCCCCCAAAGTAAACTAAACCAGTAGAATCACCAGAGATCAGCCCAACAATCAGTGCCAACCTGCTTCTGCAACTGTTTGCTCTGGGGAGGTTCAAGCAACCAGGACACAGCATTCGATATTGGGTACAAGGCAACTGCACCTCTAATCTGTGCTGTGATCAGCTTTCTCCATCCACCCTGGTGGATTGTTTAACCACGTGTGGTTTTCTGAAAGCATCAGTGACTCCTTACATGGCATGGCATGAGAAATCAAGCTTTGGGTGGGGGGGTTTGTCTACCACTACCTCCCCCAGCCCTATCACCACGTCTCCACCTACCACACAGCATCCAGAAGCACCTTCTCTCCAGGGCTGCCTTCATCCCATTCACAAAGCAGTGCCGTTAATTTTATTCAGCTTTCAAAACAATCAGTCTCTGCCTGAAACCCTCCTCAGCCTGTGGCAGGGAAAAAATGGTCCTGCCTTTATTCTGGTTTTCCAGCAGAACTGATGCACCCACCAAATTAACTGCAATTACCCAGATCAATGGCCCAAAGTTGTTCCATAAGACTCGAGCCAATCACATCACCTCACTGGGGCACTGACGAGACAGTACTCACAGGGAGGCAACAAGTCCCAAATCCCTTACAGAATGAATCATACAGAATACCAGCCTGGTGGGGTTGGAAGGGACCTCTGGAGATCATTTACTCCAATTCCTCTCCCTAGGTCAAGTCACACAGGGCTGCATCCAGGCTGGATTCCAAAGTCCCCAGAGCAGGAGATCCGTAACATCTCTGTGCAGCCTATGCCAGGGCTCTGGGACCCTTGCTAGGAAAAAGTTTGTCCTTATGTTTAGGTGAATCTTCCCGTTTTTCAGTTTGTGCTCCACAGTGGGACCAACTGGTCTGCCCCTTGGTGCAAGGGAACACCTTAAATGCAACAGCACAGTCCTCATGGAGAGAAGAACTGCCCTGAGCTGAGCGAGCAAACTGAAGATAAGAAAACTGCTTTTCTAGCCTGGTTTTTGAGTGGCTGCTGTTCAAGTGTTCCTGTCCCAGTCCTTGCCACAGTGAGCCCCATACTGCTCTGTTCCTCCCAACACCAGCAGAATCCACAAGGAACAGAGCAAAACATGCAGCCTGCAGGGAAGAGAATAATAACAGGCAGCTAATTTATAAATAACCCTATTTCTAATCATTACCTAATAATTACCAACAGCACCAAACCATTTTAATCTTCTAGCAGGCAGCAATTAGCGGTCTCCAAAGAAAATAGCTACACAATGGGCTATGAAGCTGGTAAAATTTAGTGTTTAATTCTGCTCTTGTTCTGCTGGCCAGGCTGTGATTGAGGGGTTTGGGGCATCCACTGCTCTGGCTGGGCAGGAGGAGGGAACGGCAAAGGCACCGTGTCAGGACTGGGGGGACAGCAGGGCATCACCACCCATCACACAGTGAAAAGGCACATAAAAAGACTGGGAAAAGAGAAAAATAAGTGTCACCCTCTCTTCAGGTGAAGAGCTGCCACCACCTGCAATGCTAGCGTCGAGCATTGCTGCGTGCCGGATGCTTGTTTATTAACGGGTCTCTGTTGACATTGAGTGGCCTTTTTTTTACTTTTAATCATTTGGATTTATAACTCTTTGTAAGAAACCTTTTATGCATCTGAAATAATCCCTACAGAGTGGCGAGGAGCCTGAGGTAAATTATTCATGAAAGGATTGATTTTGCAGGTATGATGTATATGTCTAGATATAGCTTAACAATTTCACATATAGATCAGGCTGCATAAATACAGCACCCTGCTCACCGCACCAGACACTTCAGAAACACGAAATAAAGGAATTCTGCTGCAAACAGAGGAAAAGGACAAACCCCAACACCTTTGCCACACAAATCATGTTTATCATCTCCAGAAACTTAGCAGCAGTGTGCTCCTGTCACTTCCACTTCACTCACATGGATCCTGAGCAGACCTCAATCTTCCCCTCTGCTTATTCTCACCCCCTGTTGTGCTCCCTGTGGATTTTGTGATTCCTTTTCTGGATGAGGATGGACAGAAAAGTAGTTTTATTTTGGCAGTGCTATTTCTACCAGCATTTAAAAATAAAGTGTTAAAAGGTCGAAGCCACTCTAAAGAGTTGCTGAGAAGTAAAATATCATCAATAGGTTCTTCAACAAGTGAAGTTTGCCAGATAAAAGCCCTATACAAAGTTATTTCAGGCTCCCCATTGGACTGGGAAGCCTTGTAAAAGCCAGGACTTTATCGGGGTAAGTGGAGCTCTTGAGCACAAAGGGCAAAGGCTGCAGGCAGGGTGTGTGGAACCTTCAGGAAGCAGCAGCCTCCAAGAAAAATGCTGAGGAGCGCAGGCTCCTCCTGGCACCTACAGCTCCACCATTTTTATAGCAACCAAATTTTCTTGGTAATAAAAATGGTGCCAGAATGAATATCTTGGAAAGGAAAATTACCACCTTGGGGAGACTTAAACCCCTCTCCACAGCAAAGGCTGGAAACTCGCTTCCAAGTCCAAGCATGCTTCTGCTCCACAAAGTAGCTGTAAAAACAGTGCAGAGGCTGTTAGCAGCTCTTGAATTTTGAACCAAGCACATTTAATCCAAGTTTACAAGGATAAAGGGTTTTTCCTCATAATCCAAAGTCTGCAGATCTCTCTCCAGGATGCGAGGGTTAGGTTGGGTTCTTCACCTCACACATTCACATCACTCATTTGCAACCAGATCTGCAGGCCAGGTCATTCTCTCTTCTCTACCAGAGCAACAAAACTGCCCCAAAATCATGAAGGCTGAGCAGCCAGCTCTGTTGATACCAGACGAGCACCTCCAGCTGCCATTGCAGAGGCACTGTTCACAAGAGTAATGAGTGCTGGTACTAGTGAAGCCAATCTCCGAGTCTCAGTGTGTGCGTAAGGGGTCACGCCTGTTCAAAACACACAGCACTGGCAGAAGCTCTGCAGTTTGAGCAGAAGAGCCCATTTGAGCAGCTCCTTTCAGAACAGTTTTTCAGAAAACTCTTAATGCTTGAAAAAGAAGTGGATCACTGAACTTTCCGTGAAGGCAAAGCTCTGATTATACTTTACGTTCCCTGCAAAATGAGCATTATTTAGTCATTTTGGTATTTCTAACTGGGGCCTTGATGGGCTCTCCTGAGCCAGCACTACTTGGGATGGATGGACCAAAGCCAGGGCCACCTGAATACTGTTGGATAGGGCAGGATCCAACAAGCCAGTGACATCAGGAGGAACATCAACAGCAATGAAGGGTTCTCTAATTATGAAAGAGATTATGAAAGGTAATATGGGTTTAAAAACCTCCTGCTCCTCTGCCACAAAGCTACCCCTCATCACATACACTCCCTGAAATCATTCCCCTGGCAGGTTTACTTGGTTGGTTTTGGGTTGGACTGGATGATCTTGAAGGTCTTTTCCAGCCTCATCATTACTGCGATACTGTAATCATCCATGCTGAAAAACACCTTCAAGATTATCAAGTCCAACCATCCGCCCTACAATCCCCAACCATTAACCCAGCTCCTGAAACACCATATCCACTCTATTTTTTAACAACTTCAGGGATGGTGCCTCCAACACCTCCCTGGGTGATCAGATCAACACCTTTCCTTGCAGGCAGCATCTCAGCTTAGCTGATGCTCCACCATGAGCCCAGGTGCCATAGCAAGAATTCAGAGCTTTGCTGCTGCCAGCAGTGGGCCAGGGGCTCTGGGTCCACATCAGCTTCAGTGGGAGTTTGAAACCTATCACAGCTCCTGGAGTCCCAATCTGTTAATGCCCCATTAGATGGACACAGACAAGCAGATTTAATTAGGTAGGCAAACAGAAAGGCTGCAGGAGACTTCTCACTAAATAAAATTACCTCTACTTGAAAAAACAAACCGCTGCCAAGTCTGCTGTTGCTAGTACAGAAATCTGACTGGAATATAAAAATAAAGACCAATAACGAGGAGGATAATTAACATCTAGCAGTACATTTCTCAGAGCCCTCATCAGCAAGTGACTTTCACAGTTCTCTGGAAGCAGAGTGCTCAGCCTCACCTCACCCAACGTGCTGAAAGATGCTGCTGCCGTTCTCTTTTTCAACAATGTATTAGAGCTGTCATTACTAAAGGATGCTCCAAGGAAAGTGCAAGACAAGAAAGTATCTCCAAGCAGCAGCCAAGGCAAAGGGAGATAAGAGACTATGTAAGAAAATCAGGGCACAGAAAGGTACAGGGAGCGCTTAAGTGAAGATGCAGCTTGGCGCAGCCAGCCTCACCGCTAACAGCTCACCACAGTTTTTCCTTCACTATTGAAGCAATTTTCTTGTCAATATTTTGTTTTGGCTTATGACTTTATTAAATGTTGCAATAATGAGCTTTGCTTCCAGTAAGCGCGGAAATTAGTGAGTCAGATGCTGGACAAAAGCAGAAATATCTGAGGCCAATTGCTGCTTCTGCTACAGATCCAGCTCATGGTCTGGGACTGATCCAGCCAAGCACTGAGCACCTCCAGCTCAAGGGCTGCAGCATAGCAGGTGGGCACCCACAGCACCACGGGCTGGGCACCCTGTGGCTGCAGCCATGTGCCTCTGCAGGGCCAGCAGGTAGTAATTAAGCAGCAGCCCTGCCATGCCCTGGCACAGCAGTAGCATCATGCTGGGCAAAAAGCATCCAGCCTCCAATTCAGCCTTCATTCTCCAGCTGGGGAATGAAACTGGGTGTAGGACAAAGAGTGTTGGGCTGGGTTAAACCCCAGAACTGGTGACTACATCTGTTTCTGAGATAATTTCCAGGCAGCATCTATCCCAGGCACCAACCCAGCCCCAGCACATGCTAAAGGCAGTAGGGACAGAGCCACAGCACAGTGAAGGTCCCTGGTATTCGGGTCCAGCCATGCAGTCCTGTCCTCCAACCGTGCCCATTGCAGCATTTCAGAGCATACAGCCAGCAGCTGTCTGGGAACTTAGTGCCAGTGCAGTGCAAACCCACAGAGAACTTTGGGCTCTCAGGCTGGGAACATCCATAGAGCCAAGAGTAAAGCAAAAATAAAGACACGTATGGCCCAGGCTGAGTGCAGGGACTCTTGCTGAACCCCTGCAACTACTTCTTCAACCTGAGCGAGGTTTGTGCTAGAAAAGGCTGGCTCAAGGCAGATCATTATCTGAAGAATAAAGCCCCGATTCCCACAGAAATGCAGAGGGCTGAGCAGCAAATGCAGCAGTGATCTCCCATTAAAGAAAAGCAGCACAGCTTCTACCAGAATGACAGCAGGCGGATAAACAAAACCAGTAAAGGCAGGACAGCAGCAACAACTGTCAACCTCTTTCACAGACAAGGAGAAAGTAGACAAACACTTTGTTTTTAAGGGAAGGGAGAGGTGGATGGAACCAGAGGAGGAAGCGGGAGGCAGCGGGTGAGGGCTGCCAAGCAGGACTTGCCCGCTGCCAGGCTTGGGCACAGCAACAGCTTGTGCAGACACTGGGGGGTTTGGAAACCTGTCATTGGTGGCTAAAGAAAGAGACGCTGGCTATAAAAGGTGCTGTTTCTATTCTCAACACTCGGAATTAACTCAGCTCTCTTAATGAACCCACTGAAGGCCAGTGGGATCCTGGGATGCTCTAGGAGAGAAGTGTGACCAGCATATCAGAGAGGCCCTTCTATCCCTCTATTCTGCCACGGTGAGGCAACATCTGGAGTCCTGGGTTCAGTTCTGAGCTTCCCAGAGATGAGGAACTACTGGAGAGAGACCAATGGAGGTGACTGGAGCATCTCTGTGCTGAAGAAAGGCTGGATCAGAGCAGGCTGAGACAGATCTGACTGACACTGATCAATAGCTAAAGGGTGAAGGCAGGAGGATGGGACCAGACTCTGCTCAGTGGTGCCCAGTGACAGGACAGAAGGCAATGGGCACAAACTGGAACCTGGGAAGTTCTATGAGGAGAAACTCATTTGCTGTAAGGGTGTTGGAGCCCTAGAGCTGCCCAGAGAGATTGCGGCATGTCCTGCTCTGGAGAGATCCCAAACTCGTCTGGACCCATCCTGGGCAGCTATTCTGGGTGACCTTACTGGAGCAGGGGGTTGGACTGGATGATCCCCAGTTGTCCCTTCCCACCCTACCAGTCTGGGATTCTGTGACTGGTTACTTACACAAGGAATGAGGCAGTGGTGAGAAATGCTGTGGACTAGTCCTAAGCAGGAAACATCCCACAATAACCCACTCTACAAGCAGCACCCATGAAAGCAGCCCAGCAGCCTGATGATGTACAGGATGGGAATCAAAAGGATTTTCCCTTACTTCCCGAATCTCCAGCTTACACTGCCCAAGACCCTGGGATAAGCAAGGAGTTTATTCTAGGATGCTGTTTACTCAGCTCATCTCTGCCTGTATGGAAATCCTAGAATGATGCTCAGGAATGGTTCCTGTTGGAAGGGAAAAAAACCAGAGGGACTTTCCCACCTGCACCCCCAGCCACCAGAAGACCACAGCTCATGGTTGCTGCTGGGATCCAGGGTTTTGCTCCCTGGAGCAGGGACGAGCTGCCTTCCCCTCCAGTCTGGGCTGAAATACAGCAGCTGAGCTTTCCTCAGCCTGTTTTTTGCAGCCTGGTGATGGTTTGTTCTTTTGGATAAACTTCAGTAGGAAACAAATCTTGAAACAGCCTTTAAATCTCTCGCCCTCTGCAGAAGGATGGTTACAGCTAGTGAATCATTCCAGCTGCATCCCACAGCACAGGACAGCCCCAGCCAGCAGGAACAGCCCTGGGATGGAGATCAGAAAGAAGGAACTGCTGGATGGACAGGACAGATGGCCCTGGGACACCAGACACCTTGCTCAGGGCCCTGGAAGGAGTGAACTAGTGCAGATCTGATTTCATGGGTGGGAGCACCAAGCTGCCCTGGGCCAGTGTTCACAGGGTTCGCAGTGGGAGAGGATGAACAGGAGAGGGAAGAAAACTGAGCATGGGGCTGGGTCCACAGCCAGGATAAACTGGAAAATCAGCAGTAACTTTCTTCAGAGCAAGACTCCAGAACATCAAAACTGTCAGTTTTGATCGCTGAACCCCCAAAGACCTAAATTCATCCTTTCCTGTCCTTTATTTAACTTACTTGAGTACCAGTGGAAGAAAACCTGAACCCTCCTGGAGCCTTCGTCTGCCAGAGCCTTTGGAGCTCAAGATTCAATTTGCTGACACCAGGAAATGAATTAACTACAAAAAAGATTCAGAACAGGAAGAAATGAGACAAACTTGTAAACCCCCAGGGAAATGCAGCACAACAGCAGCACCGCACCCCAGCAACTGCCAGCCGATCGGTTGCAGGTTTGCAGATCATGTCCTACTGGGGTTGCACCCAGAAATCACAGAATCACAGACTGCTTTAGGGTGGAAGGAACCCAAGAGCTCACCCAGTGCCAACCCCCTCCAATGGGCAGTGACACCTCTCACTAGAACAGGTTGCCCAGAGCCCCATACAACCTGGCCTTGAACACTGCCAGGGATGGAGCTGTGACAACCTCCCTGGGCAACCTGTTCTAGGGCCTCAGCACCCTCACAGGGAGGGACTGTCAAGGGCATCCCGCCTGCAAGGCTGCAGCAGTGCCAGCATGAGATGGCAAAGTGCCTGCAAACAGAGCTCCTGGCAGAGACTGGGCTAAGGCAGGGTGGCCACCAGGCACTCCGGTGGAGCTGGAGTTTCAGTGCTTTTCTCCAGGGCCTCACTCCACTCACACCACTGAGGTGTGAAAGCCAACCACACTAGTCCAGAGACACAGGAGTAAGACAAGGGATTTGGTTCCAGCCGATGGGCAAGGGACAAACAGCAGTGCATAGGCGACAGACCACAGTCAGAGGGAGAAGATTTGCATTCCCACTTCAGTGCTGCCATCGGTTTTTGACAGATGTGGCAAACAAAGCACGGAGCTGCCTGCCTGCCTGGCACTATAGAAACTCTTACTCATCATCTCTGCCACGCTGACACCACACTCACCTCCAGAGGAGCATTATGATGGTTTTCCATTTACCTCATTGTTCCTGGCCTGTAAACCCATCAGCTGGCTGCTGCTTTTCTGCCAAACCCCAGGGCTGTGCTGAACCCCAGGAGGATGCAGCACTTGGGGCTCCCCTGTGGCTCCCAATCGCTGCCTGGACAGGGTCTGCCCTGCCCTGCCCTGCTGTCTGTGCTGTCCCAGCAGAACCCACTCATCCTGCATGTTGGAAGCTATGCTAATCCAAAAATCCCTTCCCACAGTGATTGCTCACTCTCCAGCACGCAATGATGCACTTCTTTAATTAAAGTCAGTCTTTTCTTTAAAAAAAAAAATAACAAAAACAAAGCCAAAGAAAAAAAAAAGACTTTTTTTAAAAAACCCAGGTTTCTGCTGTTGAGGCTGTGAGAACAAGTTGCTAATTTTGCCTGATAAATCCTGGCGCTCTTGCAGGCTCCCCGACCTTATGTCCTAGACTGGCAGCTCTTCTGAAAGGCAGCAGCACCTTGGCAGAGCTAATTGCATCAGATGCTCCAATTCTCTGGAGTGATTTAATAAATGGTTAATTTACAACTGCAAATAGATGTATTCATCAAAGGTCTTAACAGGAGAAAGTTATAAAGCAAAGTGATTAAAGTTATAAACAAACCACTCATCTTGGTGGCAATTTCAGCTTTTCCTGTGGTCCCGTTCAGGTTGTTTCATGGTAAAATATTAAAAGAAGTGTAGTTGAAGAATCAGTGTGGTTCTCACGTCTCTGCTCGCGTAATGTATTGGTGCTCCGGGAGCAGCAGTCTGTGGTAAAAGCACACAGAACCAACCACAAATGTACCTTCTCTTCCTCCTGTGCAGCAGGAGGGTGGTAGAGAGCCTCAGTCACAAACAAGAAGGTGCTTCCTCCAGCATCCAATGGGCCAGGAGGAGCCTTTCTGCTCGCACCGGTTCTCCATAACCCTTCACCCACCCAGTGGGACACCAATTAACCAGCTTTTCTCCAGCTCAAGCTCCATCCAGTCCTTCAAGTATGTAGTAGCAGTCTATTAGGGCCATTTGATTTAGACTCGCCAAACCCATGATGCTGACACCCAGAACTTACAGAAATTTCACAGCAGCTGATCATTTCAGTTAAATCAAACAGCAGAAAAACAGCTCAAATTTTTGCAGATCACCACTGGGCTTCTTCCCTATGAAATCCCAAGAGGGATTTACTGAGTGTCAAAGGTTTTTTCAGCAATGAAATATCACTCATGATTATACATCTCAGGTTGCCCAGAGTTCAAGTGACTCCACAACCTTTCAAGAGACACAAACTGAGGCTCTGCTGAGCCTGATGCCTTGTTTAAGGCCATGTGCAGTTTTCCTTGGCTTTGCTCCACTGCTCCCCAAAGCCAGCCTAATCCTCCAGGCTAGCACTGCAATCTTGCTGGGATCACAACCACCATGCTCTTGATTCCTCCCTTCTAGCAGCCAGGACCTCCTGCTTATAGTAAAATCCACCTGAAGAGTGAGAAATAAAAAATGGTTTCCTTTTCTCATTACTCAGGAGTGAATTAGTAAAACTAAAGCAGATAAACAACTCACTAGCATCGTCCCCCACTGCTGTCCATGTCCAGGTGCACAGAGAGCTCTGAGTGCCCTGCTCATCCCTTCTCCATGTATGATCAGCCCTCACCCCAGAGAGACCCTGACATGAGAGATAAAGGACATTTCAATATTTTCATCTATAATAGCTACTGGCTTTTCTACACATGCCAAAGGGGCAGCTCTGCACTCCTTGCTCTGTCCTAACACCCCACAGATAGCTTCACTTCTTTTAACTTAAGCTTTTCCATAGCTCCCAACCACAAAATCCTCTGCAAAACAATGCAGGGAAGGGCCACGTCTCTGACAAGAGTTCCCGAGTTCTGCACGAATTATCCTGCTGCTGGCGTGTGAGAAATGATTCTGTGAAGATAGGAGGGAATGAAGCCCTGTCACCTGCACCCATGGCCTGCATCACTCTGCTCACCTCACCACCACAACCTCCACCACTATCTCCCATACTCTGCTCCTCTCCACATTCCTTATGGGGGGGAAAAAGGGGCCACAGCAAGAAGTTTTTACTTCATATCCCTCCTAGCCTTGAACCTCCCCATGCTTCAGTGTTTCTTTGCATTCATTTAAAGTCTCAGCTGAAAGGCTCCTTCTGCTACTCAGGTGTGAGTTTCACCTGGTCTCCTAAAGCTCACAGAAAGGGCTTACGGGACTGTGATTACTGGTACAGCTGCATCTCTTACCCACTTACTCCCTCAACTTGTGAACCACCAAGTCCATTCCCACCACACTGGACCAGGAGGCAGCAGCCTAAATGACTACTTTCCTACAAACATCATGGAAACAGAACAAGAGTCAGAAAAGAGTGACCCTACCAGCGTCACAACTAAATGGCAGCATGAATTTATTAGACTGCTAATTCCAGAGAAGAACAACCCTGCACAGGCCTCAACTGGCCAAAACACTTTATTTGCAATTATAGACACTGGAGAATACACTGCTCAGTGCAGTGTCCCTCCCATGTAGATTCTCTGATGTCTAGTAGGAATGGAAAGCTAGTCAAAGCTTGTCCTGCAATGTAGGAGCACTTGTAATAGCTCTGTCCAGTGCAGTCTCTGATGTCTAATAAGCAGCTCACACCGAAGCCTTTTGTAATTTTGTTAGAAAGCCAGGAAACCTCAAGACACAAGTCCTTTGGAAATGAGACGGCACTGCTCATGAGGTTGTCCCATGTCTCACTTGTTTTCCTCTCTCCATTATTTATTACTGCAAAAATAATTTAACTGAACGCAGTACTTGCAATCAAGCTGGAGAAAGTCATCTCGCAACCAACCATTTGCTACACCTTTGACCTAGGAATATCTGACTAAACAAGAGGGAAGAGTCCTGTGAGTGCCATCATCTGATCTGGAATAAATGGGTGTTCTCAGACCTGAAATGCTGGAGTTGAAAAGCTGTGTGAGACTTAACAACAGGAGGACAAGCAGTTTCCAGTTAAGCACCTGATTGCAAAACAGCTGCCCTTCATCAACATAGAGATGAAGCCAGGGCAAGTGGAGCACATCAACCATTCTCTGAGATGCAGAGAGGTGATTCTACTAATAAATTCACTGTAATTTCTGATGTTTCACGACACCAAAGCAAGAAACACGAGAGGGTGAGAGTCCTTCCCCAGCAGTGAGTGCAAAAGGGCATATTTGCACAGCACAGATCATGCTGGACTCTTTAGACTCCAACCTCAGCATCTGCAAATTCATCTTCCAAAAGCCTCAAAGGTTCTTTGACCCTACAGACACTACCATCCTCCTCTTTGGAGCTCTGTCACCATCTAGAGAACAGATGATAAAGCATTTTCTGCCTCAAAACCTTTAATTTGAACCTCAGATCTCTGCTGCTTGATGTGCTGGTGCTTCTCATTGCAGTTTTACTAACAAACTCGAAGGACCCACTTCACATAAATAGGTGCAAATCAAAGTGGCAGAGGTGGGGGTCAGAACAGGGCAGCCCTTGTCAGTTTCTTTGGAAAAATGCATTAGCGGGTAGAGCAGAATATTAAAGAAAAGGCTGACACCACAGTCAGGATAAATTCACTTTGGCCCACCCAAGAGCAATGGGAATAAAATAGTTTGTCTTCGTGCAAAAGGTCCCGATGCGTTACACGTTTATAAACATGTCGTCATTAGCAGCATTCTTAATCACTGACAGAGCTGCAAATAGCCTAAACAACAATCCTTCCTCTGCACGGATCCTTCCTGCCAAATGCCCAGCTGTATCCTGCCTGCAGAGGGTCTGAGGCTCCAGCTTCAGCATCCTGGTAGCTTCTGCTCCCAGTGTCTCCTCCACTGAGATACTCAGGCTCAATACAGACATCAAAGGCATTTTTACTAGAGGTTGTAGTGATAGAATAAGGGGAAATGGCTTTCAGCTGAAAGAGGGGAGACAGGTTAGATCTTAGGAGGAAATTCTTCACAGTGAGGGGGCTGAGGCCCTGGAACAGGTTGCCCATGGAGGCTGTGGCTGTTCAATCCCTGGCAGAGTTCAAGGCCAGGTTGGATGGGGCTCTGGGCAACCTGTTCTGGTGAGAGGTGTCGCTGCCCATGGCAGGGGGTTGGCACTGGGTAATCTTTAATGTTCCTTCCAACCTAAACCATTCTGTGAGCTTTGAGCAAGCTGGTCTAGTGAAAGATGTCCCTGCCCATGGCAGAGGGATAGGATGATCCTTAGTAATCACTTCCAATCCAGACCATTCTCTGATTCTGTTATTGCATCAGCATCCATGAATGCAAAAGCTTTTTGGGAGCATATCAGCACTGGTTCCTGCACAGAGAGTTTTCCTCCTCAGAACTGCTCATGCCAGGAGGATCTTCCAAGCCCTCTGGAAGAGTGCAAAAGCCTAAGGTGACGCTGTGCTGAGATGCAGCCGTGCACTGCATGTTGCAGTAAAGGGCCACTCCAAAGTCATCCCTGCAACCACAGCAGCCTGGGAGGAAAGTGGAGTCAGGTGATTTATGAAACGTTCCTGCTTCTCCCCAGCAATATTTGCACTTTTGCTGGATGAAGCCCAGTGGTGCCCAGCCAGAGGAGGTGCATCTCCTGCTCTCACATTACACGCCCCAGACCTGTGTGGACCCCAGCAGCACTTCTGCTATGGGCTAATTAGCAACAGCCTTGCTATGAGTATTCCAGCTAACATTCCCCTATAAATCAGCCTGAGTCAGCAAAGGGCTGAGAATAATTTTGAGGCACTTCTGAGAGGAAGGTGAAGAAACGTGAATTTCACTGGCTCCCCAGCAGTGCTCTTTAGGCATCCAATGGCTTCACATCACCCATGGGAAAGGTGCTGCTGTCAGCTGCAGTGAGATCATGATGCTGATGCACAAGGTCGATCTATAGGGATTAATTCTGAGATTTTATATTTTTGTCATAAAAAATAGAACATTTTGTACTGATAGCAGCTTGGCTGAAGGAAGGGGAGAACACAGGAGCTGGTTGAGAGGTGCAGGGCAAGGAAGTGACAGCTCAGAGTTCTGTAGAAAAAAATGCTAGAAGCACCACAGGCCCCAACCCCTGAACTCAAAAACCCTCAAGCAGCCTCTAAAAGCCACGAAGGATCTCACTGCATCGTCCTTCCGTATCTACTCCTCCACAACAGTCACTTTGTTGTTGTTTCCTTATTCTCATGAAACAATTAAAAGGATTCTGAGGCTTCGCCTTCCACCGCAGCAGAGAAATTATGCATTCTGAAATCAGGAGAAAAAGGAGGCAGAAGAAACAAAGCAGGCTCTGAGTTTCTCACTATTCATGTCAGGTGAGATGAGTCATTTCTGCCATGAGACGTTAGAAGTCTTTTAAGGATTCATAAAAAACATAGCGTCCGCATAAAGGGCTGTTAAGAGGAGAGGTTTGCAATTAGCAGCGTTCCTGTATCGCTAATGTGTATCTGTGCTGAACCCACTGGAGATTTTAAGCCATCTCCACCAATATAATATTATTCTATTTAAAGGATGGACTTGAACTCCTTAGCAGTGACTGGGAAAACTGCCTGGCAAGGCAGAGCAAAACAGTCAGATTCCTGAGCCAGATGGAGCCACTTTGCCCCTGATCAATCACTGTCTGTTAGTATCCTCAAATGACCCCCAAAATGAAATACATCCTGGAAAATAAACACAAATTCTCTGCTAACCACCCAGCTTTCAGCATTACCATCCTTCCCCCAGACGCTGTGTTTTTAGAAGGAAGACTGCATGTTACCCATAGCAACTGCAAAATGTCCCATCAGATTCAGATGCTGATTGTTCTATACTGAATTGATATGACAAAATGGTAATGATTCCAGAAATTAAAATCACTTTATTTCCACCGCTACTGCCTGCTTTTGTGCAGATTTAAATCACTGCTCCTCGTAGGGAGGGACCAACCCTGCCGTGCACCATCTGGGCAGGAGCTGGGTCCTACAAACATCTTTCCTTTTGCTCTGCAACGCTGCTTTGTGTTTGTTTTAAAGCCAAGACGGGGTTTGATTTCATCCCTTCTGCGAGGGCTTGGATGCCATTCAGCACACTTTGCTTTGGCCACAACAGTGAATCCTTCCCCTTAACTGTAACAAATCCTAGCTAAAAATAAGGGACTGTGAGGCCGGGCAAAGGCAACACTGTAAACAGGAATTATAGACATGATGAGACAAGAGATGTTCAAAGTTAATAAGGACTGAGGGTACTGGGATGGGGATCTCACCAGCAACCCTAGTCCCTGCTGAGGGGCAAGGGCTCAACTCAGGAGTCCATAGATATAAATGCATTATAAGCGATAATGTAAAATATTGTATAAATATTATAAGCAATGTATAATTAATCTATAATATATAATATCACATTGTATATTCATATATAATACATAATATATAATCTATAAAATGTAATAGATTATGTGCAATATAACTATATATAATTGTAAGAATATGACTTTTAATAATATATAAGTAATGTGTATTGTATATAAAATACATGTAGAGCACATTACGTGCTATATACACAGTTATTACATATGACATTATGTAAGGGCTATTTTATACATATACATATATGTAAAACATATTACACATACAGTAATGTGCCATAATATTATACACATTGACATCACTGTCTAAAACAATCTAAAGGAGGGTGTAGGGGAAGGTTAGATTGGACCTGAGGAGAAACTTCTTCCTGGAAATAGCCCTCAGCCCTTGGCACAGGCTGCCCAGGGAGAGCTTTGAATCACCATCTCTGGCTGTATTTCACAGTCATGGAGATCTGGAGCTTAGGGACAGGGTTTAGCAGTGGGTTGGGACAGTTAGGTTCAGGGCTGGAGTCAATGATCTTAAAGGTCTCATCCAATCAAAATGATTCCATGGTCCTATGCCATAAATACATTATAAATACTAGATAAAATACGTAAAATGTGTGTGTGTGTGTATAATGTGCATACAAGTGTGACCTATTGCACAAATCACAAACTAGAAGTTAATTTTGCAGCTCCTGAATTGAATGTCTCACCAGTGTAGCCCCTCAGCACCCTCTGTGGCCATGACACATCTACCCCCCCTTCCATTAAATTAGCACTGCAGATGAAACTAGATGCCTCAAGGCTTTGTTAATGCTAGTCTGAATTCAGCCCAGGAAGGATTAAAAGCCGTTCTCCTTCCTTGGATATCAAATGGCCTTACTATGGGAAGAGTTTTGTGTTCACACACCACTGGGCGCTGGGCAAAGCCAGGAGAGACCTAGAAATGCACAAACCGTGTGGACCAAACCAGCGCTGACCCCAAGGCAAAGCCTTCTCCTGCCCAGGTGTCATGGGGCTAGGGGAATAAAAGACTTCAAGGAGATAGAAGTTTATTCCTATCAACAATACTGTGCAGAAATATTGTTGGCACGCTGCAGTGTGTGGGGGAAGGTCAGGGAAGGATGCTAGAAGCAAACGTTAGATATTAATTTTCCTGGGAAACATAAATGTGCCACAGAAGAGCAAACTCTGTGTTTTCTTGAGAGCTTCTGTATTTCCTAGACCTGAACAAACATCTGTCAAGCCCTCTCCAAAAACCCCAGGTCTTTCCAAGGTCAATGAAAGTGTATTACTATGGATTTTGCAGTGAACTGAGCAGCTGAGTTGTAAAGGATGTGAATATTTTCCCCTAGGTTGCCATCTCAGGAATCAACTAGTGGTCATGAGAAAAACTACCCCGTGTCCCCTTTTCTTTTTACTATTATTATTTTTTAAAACTCAAAATCATATCTGCTGATTTCTAATTCCAGATGTTGCCTGAAACCCCATCTCCATAAGGGCTGTCGACACATCCTCTGCTTCCAGAAGCTCTGCAACACTCGACTGACAAAAGGAGCAGCGTATCATGGAACCACTTACACCCTCCATGACTCCACCCATACTGTGTTTTAGGCGACCTGATGTTGTTTTGACTGAATTAATGTGCTTTCAGGAGGGGACTTAATCCTTTTTCCTTTTACAAGAGGAGACACCTGCTCCTCCGCAGTGCAGAGATCTTGTTTTCAAACCACTGTGCAAGCATTAATGCTAATCCTCGGGCTTCCCTGCCGCTGCTCCGGGTTATTGCCACCACAAAAGCCTGACATCAGGCTTAGCCATGAGTAGCTCACAGGGAGCCCGCACGAGTTCCTGCTATTTAGGGGTCTGAAGTGGGGTGGTTGCCACAAGCCAGCTCTCAGGACGCCCCAGATTAAACAACGCTCAGTCACGGAGGGTGGGTGGATGAGCAACGGTATCTGTATTACAGAAGGGAATTAAGTGCAGAGATTAAGGCTGGTGCTGGCACAAATGAACCCTGACTGTGGATGGCTTCGTTCTTCGTTATGGCACAAGTTTCCTGACAGCTGAGGAGTCAGGAACTCGCACGCGTAATTCCCGGCAACAACAAGAAGCGCAGCACTCAAAATTAAAAGCCGTTTCTCAGCTATTAGTCCTACTTATTATATACCTGATTTTCCTCTGCTAATTAGGCCAATTAAAATTTTCTTACTGCACTTCAAAGACAGGCTTCGATGCCTCTCCATGAAATGCTTAAACAGCACCCAGTAAACTCCCATTATTGCCACCAGCCCTGCTCCGCTGGCGGGAGCCCAGCCTGCACCCCGGGGTGCCCAGCCCCACACTGCTGGGTCATGCGGTTCGAGAAAAGACTTTCAAGGAAAACATGTTTCCTGCCCTGGAGACATGCACCGACAGAGACGAGATGCAAATTTTACCCAATCTGCCTGGGAGCCACGTTTTTTCTTCTCCAGCCCCCGCACAGAGCCTGAGAGTGGAGCGTTGAGGAAGGATGCGTCAGACTAGCACATGCTTCCCCAGGCACACACGCATGGAGCAGCAGGGCTGGGCTCACGGCGGTGCCTGCCTGGCACTCGCGACCTCCTGTAACCCCTCGGTCCCTGCTGACTGGCTGTCACCATGCTGGCCCTCAGCACTTGCTCACCCGCCGTCAGCACCGACAGAGAAAATCAAACCCGAAGCACATGGCTGCAATGCTTTTCAACGGGGCCATCTGTATGGGGTCACGGCAATTCCCGTGTGAGCAGTTAAGTTTCTTCTGTTTAATCCTCGCATGTGTAAGTGCTTTCCATCTTCCAAATCACAAAATAAGTAACAAAAAATAGTTTCTTCTATGTTTTAAAAACCCACCAAATTCCTGCCTTCTGCTGCAAGAAGAACGAAGAAAAAGATTCCTGGTGATGTTTCAGCAGGGAGGTTCGCTCCCGCATCCTAACATCTTGGCCTCACTGGCAGTCCTGCCCTCACCAAGGCAAAGCTATGCCATGCGCTGCTCAGCGCTGGCCCCTCTTGACACTTGAACACAGCAGGCTGCTTTTCAGCCGTAAGAATTTGAATGAAACGGGCAATTCAGCGCAGCCCACGCAGGCAGTTCACCGGGAGTTCATTTTCATGCAGCCCAGCAGCTCTACCTGTCACTGAAACCAACCCAAATAAAAGCCCAGCGCTTGGCATGGATTTGCAGCAGCAGGTCTGGCACAGCCCTACAGGCATTGTACCCCCTGACAAGCTCACCAGCAGATCGGGACTCACATCCCCCCGGGGCCGAAGCATTTGGCAAGCTGAGCTGAGCTTCTACAGCCCCTTGAGAACATGGAGCTGAAAGCTCCATCCTCCCAGAGAAGCGTCTTCTCTGATGGAGCACCATGCCATCGGATTTTCTCCGAATCTCAGCCCTGAGGGCATCATTCTGGGCTGCCCCACACCGTCTGTCCCCACTTATAGCTGTGCAAAGACAGCATGAAACTGGGATAATAGGAAGGCAGTGCTTCATGCCAGTGTGTATGATCACACTGAATCCTGCCCCTCCAAAGGCTTGAATTAATGTAATACAGACACATCCATGTGCATGTGCACACATACACACATAACTACAGGTGAGGGAGCTGGGGCTCCGTAGTTTGACGAAGAGAAGGCTGAGGGAAGACTTTATTGCTGTCTACAACTGCCTAAAGCAGGTTTTACAGAGGGGGGGTTGGTCTCTTCTCACAGGGAACAAGTGACAGGCCAAGAGGAGATGGCCTCAAGCTGCCCCAGGGGAAGTTTAGGTGGACCTGAGGAAAAACTTCTTCCTGGAAAGAGCCCTCAGCCCTCGACAGAGGCTGCCTAGGGAGGGGGGCTTGAACTGCCATCTCTGGAGGTGTTTAATAGTCATGAAGATCTGGAGCTTAGGGACAGGGTTTAGCAGTAGGATGGAACAGTTGGATTCAGGGTTGGATTCAGTCTTGAAAGTGTCTTCCAACCTAAACAAGTCTATGAATCTATGTTGCATATGTTTATCTACATATCTGAGCCCACAGAGGTATCCTAATCAGGTATTCAGAGCAAGATGCTGAAGGTGATAATTCCTCCCCACCAGGCTGATTCCCTTCAGCTAGGGCACATCCTGGAGGATCTCACCGAACAGGACCAGGGCAAAGTGACCCCACTGGCAGAGGTCAGATGACATTGCCATGGTTCAGATGTCTAAACTGCTCTGTGTGAGACTGATCCAAACATCGCAAACTCAGCATTTTACCCAGAATACCCTTACACTATCAAAGCCCCAGTTCCTGGAGCTCCAGGAGAGTTTCAGTTTTCTGTAACAACAACAGCCCAAAGAAAACTTGTAACCCAGATCCTTAAAAGACATGAGATAAAACTTAAATAAGTCACCACCCCACAATTTCAAACCATATTATTCTTAAACCCCCAGGGCTTTCAAACCATCGTCTTGAATTAGGTAGCTCTCATTTATTTTTAATTTCTCAATCCATGGCAGCAACTAGTGGTGCCACCAGCCAGCTGTTCAGAGACAACCCACAGATGTTAGCAAGGGGGTACTGGGAGGAGAGAAAATCCTCATCATATTGGGGTAATACTGCTGAACTGAGAATGTCTGGTTCATAAATCCAAGAGGCACAAACACAATAAAATCTAATGAGGGAAATTTATTCTCCACCGTCCTCCCAGTACTGAAAAGACTTCGATGAAACCCAGGGCTGAACAGCCACAACAATGCTGGGGCCCATAGGGCATATTTTAAGGGAGAGGAAATTAATAGAACTAAATGCAAATAATCATCTCCCAAAAGAGCCCGAACGACCTCCAGCAGCAGCAGCAGAGCTTGCCTCAGCAGGCTCGGATTTCCATTTTTGGGGATGGAGGTAGCAGGGAATTTCCCTCCTGCCAGTGGGGTTGTGTTTGGAGCACAGGAACTTCCCCAAGAAAAGTCCCAGTCTGGGGGTCACTTTACTTGGAAAACTCTGGATTTGGCCAGTGTGCATCCAAACCCGGACCCAGCTGCAGTTTCTGGGGGTTCTGCTTTCCATGCCCAGCATCCCTGCTGCTGCTGGAGCATCGCTCCCCTTCTCTTGTTTGTCAGTAATGTGACCCCTCTCCCAGCCCTTCCCCAGGACATCTGCCTGCTCCTGTCTTTACTGGTGCCTCCTGCTATGTTCAAACACATTCTCTTCCTTAACAGTTCACACCAGCAGTGATGCCTTTACCCAAAACACCATAAATTACAGGAGCCCAGGGAAATCGCTGCTATTGGCACTTGAAGTGATCAAAAGATGCACTAAAACAAACAGTATTTGTCATCCTGAGTCCATTAGGCTCAATTTCATTAACACATAAATCAGGTAACTGTGTTTATTCCCGTTTATTCACCACTGAAAAAAAAAAAGTGATGATGCAGTTTTAAGATGAAACAGATTGTTTAAAAAAGAAGCCAGTAGCTGGCGAGGGGAATAAAGAATATTCCCCACTCACTTATCTTAAAGAAAGAGTTGAAGGGAGCTGAACCTCCACTGTCATACCCTTATCCTGAAGACAAGAAAAAAGCATTCACACTGGTCTAAAGGAAGCAGAAATACTGCACGCAGGAATACAGGATAACCAAGCAATTATTCCAAATTAAATATCAGATCAAGCACTCAAGTTCCACACTCAGGGTCCTTCCACCTCCAGCTTTATGAAAAAAAATAAAATAGAAAAAAATTTGAGATATCATGGAATCAGAATATTTCAGGCTGGAAGGGACCTCCGGAGGTCTAGTCCAACCTCCCTATACAAACAGGGACAACTCCACCTAAGTCAGGTTGCTCAGAGCCTCGTCAATCCTGACCTTAAATGACTCCAGGGATGGGGCCCCCACCACCTCCCTGGGCAGCGATTCCAGCCATCAACCACCCTCACATTGAAGAACTTCTTCCTAATCTCCAGCCTAAATTTCTCCTTTCCCAGCTTGAACGCAATGCTCCTTGACCTATCCGTACAAACCCTTTGGAATAGACCTTCCCCTGCCTTCCTGTGGGCCCTCCTCAGGAACTGGAAGGCCAAAGAAGGTCCCCACAGAACCTTGTCTTCTCCAGGCTGAACAGCCCCAACCCTCTCAGCCTGTCCTCATAGGAGAGATGCTCCACATTCCTGGTCATTATGGCAGCTTCCTCTGGATGTGCTCCAATCTGTCTGCATCTTTAATGTGCTGGGGGCTCCAGAACTGGACACAGGACTACAGGTGAGGTCTCCCCACGGCAGAGCAGAGGGGAAGAATCTCCTCTCTTGATCTGCTGGCCACAGTTCTTTTGATGCAGGTCAGGATGGGATTGGCCTTCTGAGCTGCAATTGCACACCAGTGGCTCATGGCCAGTTTTTCATCCACCAGCACCCCCAAATCCCTTTCCACAGCACTGCAGATCCTCTCCCAGCCAGTAACTAATATACATCCGATATATATAGGAAACTTATATATTTGTAGATACAGATACCTCATTTTTTCCTCTATATATAAAATGGATAGTAAGGGGTCCTGGATGCCCAGTCATGAAAAATTTCATGATAGAAACTCTACAAGTTGAATAATTTTGAAAAAAAATCACTTGAACTTGTTCACATGGACTGCTGGTCCCAGAACCTAACAGTTCTTTTCCTTGAGTCTGCTACAGTAATTTCCTAAAGCATTACCAACCTCATCCCCATTCCCATGGTTCATTAAAACCCTTCAAGACCATCAGTATGCCAAAGAGGGAAAATAAATTAAAAAACCCCTAAAAACCCCACAGAACAGCTTTTCATGTTATGTCAGGTCACACAAGAGGTTTGGGTTTATATGATTTCTCCCTCTGAAAGAGGAGCAGCCCTTCCCAGAAGCTGTGTGAGGCCAGGGCACACAATGGAACCACCAGCAGTGCTAGTCAGACCTTATCCTCTGGATGAGCACAGTAAGCACAGGCATGTGAACACAGCCAGGGGCAGCAGTTACAGTCACAACACAGAATAATCCTGTATTTTGATTTTTAGTGTAATTTTTATGTCATTGGTCAAGTCCTCATGTGCCCCCCAGGAACACTCTCAGATGAGGCTGCACCAAGCCCTGCCTGTCTAGGTGGTTTCAGACAACCACTTCTGTACAGCACAGCCCTTCAGCAAACCCTCCACATATGTTTTGCCGATTCTGGGCTGATTTCCATGCCGGCGAGCACCCACCTTCCTGCTAAAGAGCCAACTGCTGCTAGAAATTTCACATTACATAAGACACATTTTTCTGCAAAAATCAAAACTTCTCCAAGTGACCACAGAGCCAGTGCATTAAATTAGATCTTCAACAGGATTACAAAACACCTCTGCTGTCCCTTCTAAATGTTCCTTCAAAACCCAGACGAGTTTGAGATCCATCTTTCTGCCAGCAAAGGATTTCCAGGTTAAAACAACTTAGTGGCTGATGTTCTGCCAGACATCCCCCATCACACAAACGACAAGGGAGACAGTACTCTGCACTCGTGCAACAGCACCTTGAGTACACAGTCCAGTTTCAGGTGCCACAGTACAAGAAGATATTGAGGTGCTGGAGAGTGGCCAGAGAAGGGCCACTGCTGGGGAGAGGTCTGGAAAACAGATCCTGTGAGAAGCCACTGAGGGAGCTGTGGTTGGTTAGTTGAGAGAAGAGGACAGGGAGAGAGGACCTTATTGCTCTCTGCAGCTACCTAAAAGGAGATTGTAGTGAGGTTGGGCTAGCCTCTTCTCCCAAATTGCTAATGATAAGATGAAGGGAAATGGCCTCAACTTGTGTCAGGGGATGTTTAGATTTGATCTTAGAAAGAAGTTCTTTCCCGAGACAGTGGTTGGGCACTAGAACAGGTTTCCCAGGGCGGTGGTAGAGTCACTGTCCCTGGAGGTGTTTAAAAAACAAGCAGCTAGAGCACTTGAGGCCATGGTCTAGGGGTTAGGGAGATGCTGGGATAAGGGTTGAACTTGATGATCCTGTAGGTCATTTCCAGCCATGATTCTATGAAGGGGTAGTGACTAGATATCCTTGGACAGCTGATGGTTTACACACCTGTGATTACTACCACGTAGGACAGCATCAGTTTGGGTAACCAGGAATTTCCTATTGCAGAGGCTCAAACCATAGGAAACTGGCCATTCTCTCCAAATGGGGTCATCAAGGGTTTTGACTCCAAGCCTGAAAATAAGTTATTTTAATTCTGAGAGTTTAGCCTCACACCAGACTGTTACCTCCTCACCTCCACTGTCACTTCCACCATAGTTTGGCCCAGTGTCTGGTGATGTTTTAAAGCCAATGTGCAGTGCTGAGCTGCAAAAACACACAGTTGGGAGGGGAATAGGTACCGCCAGACAAAATTATCCAGCATTGGGGTTTGGAAAAGGATAGACCCACTATCCTGGAGACCAGCTGTTAGGGTTGGTACCTTAGTGCCCATGATAACTTGTCCCAGCAGTGGGAACAGGAACAGAGGAGCAGCAGCTCTCTCTCTGCTGCAGGCTGCTGGGCAATTTGGAAGGAGCTTGCAAGCAGAGGCGCTGGCTCACTACCTCCTCTGCAGACCAGGGCTCTCAAGCTCACAACAGAGATATCCTTGAATCCAGCCCTGACAGTCTGGAAACGACACTGGAAGGCAGCACTTCTGCCAAAGGGAAAGCAACAGGGAAAGCTTTATATCATCCCATGTCAACTGCCGAGGTCTCGAGTAAATACCATCTGGAGCTCTCTTGCCTTTCAGATGTCGGGTGTACCTCACATACCATGCGGCAGCTGCAAATCTGGGCAGCCTTCCTGTGAGCCGTGAGGCTGATCATCTTCACCTGCACTGAACGCTGGCTGCCTGCAACATGCCGCGAGCAGGAGAAAGTGTGTACAAATTAATTACTTGCCTGAGGCAACCTGATATTTTCCTTAACTAGGTCAAATAAACCATAGCAAACCACTCTATCTCCCTCTGCCCTTAACAAAAACACCAAGTTGCAGGTATAATGAACTGAGCTTCCTTCCAAAAATAGTATGCAGGTTGGGACTGCAGCTTCCCCTATTGCAGGAGATGAACAGGAGGTAAAGAAGAACCAAGGCAGTGTTGAGCCTGTTGACCTGCAGCACTTACAGGAACAGCCTCTAACTGCAAGGAACACAGGCTGCTTTGATGCATTAGGAATAAGACCTTAGGATTTCCACCTTTAAGCCATCAGTAGTTTGAGGCCTGAAGCAGCTCTGGTGTTCCTGTTATCCAGTCTGAGAACCCCAGCTGAGGAATGTGAAGGCACAGTTTCATCTGCCCCGATCCCATGTCATCACTTAACACTGGTGTTAACTGGGGATAATGAGCTACTCAATCACAAAGGAATCCCTGGCCCTCCTTTTGCACAGAAATACAAGCACCATCAGTCCTGGGCAATGGAGGCACTGGTGTCCATGCTGGGCTGTGGCTGCTGCTTCCAGTGAAGATGACATTACATGTCCCAGGGGCTACCCGGGGGCACCTCCACTAGCAGTGCAGCTTGGACTGCAATTGTCTAGGGACAGAACCACAAACAACATCCACAGGGAGGTGTTCACCTGACAGAGGTCATGCTGTACCTAAATGCTACAATGCTGAAAAGGACCATGTCCAGTCCTGCCACAGCCCAAGGGGAGGATGAGCCGTTGGCTTTTTCTTCAGCAGCCCAGGGGAACTGATGGTAACAAATCCAGTATGAGACCAGGCAAAGCTGACAGCAAGAGTGGCAGCAAACAACAGAAGTGGAACAACGCTGGATAACCTGTTGTCTGTGGAATTCCTTCACCAGTGGGTGAACACTGTCTTCACTTGGACTCACATTTGCTCCATAGAGCTGAAAAAAAATCTCTCTAGCTCACAGCTCTCCCTCTTCACCGTTGTGTGCTGGAAAACCCATCTAACAAGCTCCTGCCAGGAGCCTGTATTCTCCATGGGAAATAATATGGGAGGGAACATGGAACCACCAGGGACATTAGTATGGAAAATCCTGATTCCAATGAAAACCATAGTGTCAAAGTTTCATTCACCAGTGGGACCTGCACAAAGAGTCAGGCATGGCAAGACCACTTCAGATTAAGTCTGAATCATTTTTCTGGATCCACACCACAGTAACCTGCTCACAAATTTCTCACCAGGGATCCAGGAACCACCGACAAACACACCTGTAACTCTTCTGAAATTGTACCCCTCAGATTTGGTGCCAGATTCTGCCCCAAATCCCTAACACACAGTCCACACACAACATGGTGAGAGCCAAAGGGAGCTGAGGGACAGGGTTTAGGGTGGGTTGGGACAGCTGTGTTCAAGGTTGGACTGCATGGTCTTAAAAGTCTTTTTGAACCTAAAGAACTCACAGAATCACAGAATTATTGAGGCTGGAAAAGGTCTCTAAGATCATCAAGTCCAGCCCAGGACCTAATATCACCACAATCACCTAGACCACAGCATTGAGTGCAAGGTCCAGTCTGGCCTTCAACACCTCCAGACACAGAGACTCCACCACTGCTCTGGGCAGTCCATTCCAGGCTCTAATCACCCTTTCCATGAGGAAAGGCTTCCTAATATACAACCTAACCCTCCCCTGTCAGCTTCAGGCCCTGCCCCCTCATCCTGGCACTGGTTCATAGAATCACAGAATCATTAGGAATCAGAAGGGACCTTGAAAGATCAGCCAGTCCAATCCCCCTAACACAGCAGGATCACCTAGAACAACTAGCACAGAAACACATCCAGGTGAGTCTGAAATGTCTTCAAAGGAGACTCCACAATCCCCCCGGGCAGCCTGTTCCAGTGCTCCCTTACCCTCACTGGGAAGAAGTTCCTTCTGATATTTATATGGAACCTCCTCTGTTCCAGCTGGCACCCATTGCCCCTTGTCCTATCACCAGATGAC
>VZRI01002520.1:0-10349 GCA_013397515.1 Upupa epops | reverse complement strand
TCTGTAGCTCTGCTGAGGGTTATTGAGGTCAGTGTAGGCCTCTGCCCTTGGCCCTGTTAAAGCTCCTCCCGTTGGTCTCAGCCCATTGACCCAGCCTGTCCAGATCTCTCTGCAGCATCTTCCTCCCCTCCAGCAGATGGACACTCCCCCCCAGCTTGGTGTCATCATGAATTGACTAAGGGGAGATTCCATCCCCTCATCCAGGTCATGACTAAAGATGTTGAATGGAACTGGGCCCAGCACGGGTCCCTGGGGGACACCACTGCTCACTGGACACCAGCTGGATGGGCACCATTCACAACCACTCTCTGTGCCCGGCCATCCAGCCAGTTTCTAACCCAGCAGAGGGTGCACCCATCCCAGCTGTGGGCTGCCAGCTTTTGCAGGAGGATGGTGTAGAGTCTACAATTCTATGAAAACAAACTCCATTCTCCAGCCAGGTGGGCTTACGGCAAAAATGTTAGATTTTGTAAAGAGGGATTTCTCTGAAACACTTGGATATTTTGAACACATCAGCGGCGAGCCCCAGATGAAGTCTCTCACCCCCCAGAAACCATGTAAACATTGCACCAACAAGCAGAAAATTGAGATGAATGAGGATTGTTCACATTCTTTCAGCAACTGCAGAGGTTGTTTAAACTTCTCCCAGCATGGATGTTGCTAAGATCCCTGTAGCATGTTTGGAAGGTGGAAAGGAATAGTAAGAAAGAAAAATCCTCAGGTGACCAGTAGTACAAACACCACTGATTTATCAGGAACAGTTCCGCTGGTTTTAATCAAAGCAGAGGACAGTTACTGCTTTGGCACTCTGGTTAACAATCAAAATCAACAACTGCTTGTAGTATCACTGGTGGCCTATAAAAATCCTCTCCTAAACCACTATTGGTCCTCTTCCATCACTAAAGACTACCACAAGAGCATCCTCTCTCGGGCATCTGATGCCATTTAGAGTCATACTGGGACTTCAACCACAGAACCTTGTAGCCCCTGAATAGTCAGTCCCAGTACTTCCAGCAGGGCGCTGCTTTCTCACAGCAACTTCTGATTTACTCACAGATCCACCTAACAACTTTTGTGCAACAGGCTTTTGGAAAGTCACAGCCACAAACACCGTGCAGGAAACTGCACTTTTTCTTGCCCCCACCCCGCTGAAAAGCACAAAAGCACCAAGATCTAAAAATATTTTTGAAGCAAACAAATCCTCTCCCCTTTCCTGAAGACACCTCTCCCTTTCTAACAGTTCCCAAATGGAGTTTGCTTTTCAGCTAATAATGAGAAATACATGTTAGAAAATGAAACAGGAATTCTATAGGACCTTATAAAGAATTTTATTCTCGTGCTGAGCTACAGGATTCAACACTGGAAAATGCTGCCCTCTACAAAGCAGCAAGAAGAGTCCTTTGAATGAGCAGCTGCACGTCACATCTATGTTCAATTCAAAACCAACTGGGATGAATAGTGGCTGCTTATCAGAGCTAGTATCTACATTTCCTACTAAACCTCACAGTGCTACAGCAGTGGGGCAACCTTACGTATAGATATAGAGGCATATCATAGGCATACACATGTATATATAAATATCTGGCGTGTACTGGTTTTGCAAAATGCCATATTCCAGCCTGCCCCCCAAGGGCTTCTCAGCTGGGCTTTAATCAATGGTGTTATAAGAAAATGTGTTATTTCATACCAGCAGCATGCAGGCTGCGCAGGATCTGGTAACGTACTGAAGCACCAGGCAGAGAGAGTCTGAAGGCAGAAAGAAAGCTTCTCTGAAAGTGCTGGCCATCCTCCCACTGCCCTGCAAAACCAGACGGGCAATGAACTGCAAGCTAGACCCAAAGAAACTAGGAGGGAAGGCTACAGATGAGATGTTAGCGAAGCCGAAGCAAAAAGGTAGAATAACAGCAGCATTTCAGATAAAACCTAGCGCTGCACAGCCTGGAGGATGAGCGATATTCCTGAGATCCACAGAGATCTGTCCCCCACATCTGGCAGTGCCAGTTCAGAAGGGTGAAGGGCTCTACCCCCACCCTAGCACAACCTCCCAGGGTTTCCTCCATAACCTCATTATTACCTTACATTTCTCTACATTTAACAGCTTAAGCCTCTTATCTTCCACATGCTCTGAGTCCATGCAAATAGCGCTAATAAAAGCAAAGGATCCTCATTATACCACAAATCTCTTCTCAGAGCACGGTTGTGGCCTTCCCCCCCTCCTCCCCAGCACCAGGAAACAGCCTGGGAAGACAAAGAAGCAAAGCCTCAGAGGACAAAAGAAATGCAAAGCCCAGCTAAGATACATCGAGTAGAGTCTTTTATTTGCCTCCTCCAAGGCCAGCAGCTCTTACTCCACCCCTCAGAGTTCAAGTTCACGTTCAGAGGGATTCCCAGGCACCAGCTGAACCTGCTTGGTATATTCTACCAAACATGTCCCTACTTCTGTGATTTCACTTCTGTATCTGAACCAAAGAGAAATCAAGCAAGACCAGACTCTGCTGAGCATCCCAAGTTCCCAAGGACAAGAGAAGAAATCCAGATTTCCTCCTGTAGTTCCCACTGTCGGCTGTGCACTGCAGCTACAGAACTTGTTATCCAACTTGTTACGATGGTACCTCTGACACTTCAACTTTGCATGTGGCTCTCCACAGGTCTTGTCTTGCACTTTAACCCAGGTACTATCTCTCCATCTTTGATCAAGCATCTGTTGAGGTTTAAGGACAATTTATGTGCTATGACTGTATCCCAGTGTTAAACAGATGGAGAAAAGACGTGTTTGCCTTTGGAAAAAAGAGGGAATTTGGAATCAAACCTTGAATTCTCTACCCAGTTATGAAGAGCTCATGCACCCAGTGGATGGGACTTCTTCCTTCAGTCTCTTCTTTCCCTGTGTAGGTGCCTGTAACACCAGTATCATGGATGTGGATACAGGGGATACAGGATATCTGAAAATGCACTGAGAACTTCATGAAAAATAATGTCACACCAAGCCAAAAGGTTTGGGTTTATTTTTCTCTCCCTTCCTACTGATTAGGTGCCTGCTCTAAGAAATATCATCCTTCAAATCTAATTGCTTCGAGTTTCCAAATATTTTCTCAGCTCCTGGCCTGCCCTTTGCTACCACAGACAAGCAGTAACTGAACAGCAACTCTGCAAACCTCAGACCCCACCAGAGAGGTTCTGCATGAGCAGCACAAGACAGGGGTTAAAACAAGGTGGATAATCTGTTCAGAGACATAAACCCAACAAGTATACATCTTCGTTTTGATCCTGAAAGCTGCCTCAATAACAGACAGGTACTTTATTGCCACCTAATGCAGCCCAGGAGACACAAATCTGCATTTTTCACTTGTTATCGATACCCCATGCTCTGCTTTGCTCCAGGGTCAGACATAGACCAAGTCCCCTTCCCATCAGTCAGCACTGCGATAATCAGATAATGACAGACTACAAATAACTGCCTAAGCTGGTTTTCAGTAAAGTTTTGCACAGATTAAAAAGGACACAACAGCTCTTCGTGAGTTAATGAGGCCAGCGGGGATGTGTCCCTTCTCCCACTGCTGCAGCCTGAAGCTTCCCATGAACAAACCCAGTGCAAATCTCAGAAGAAAGCTCCTGGCAATCCTCAGACCAGCCCTGACCCTGCAGTTTCCCTGGCCAGAGCTGAGGTAGGCAGCTGTTGGGTCAGTGTGTGAGACTTTATTACAGAATTACTTTGTCTTTCCCTGAAACCAGCAGCGTGCACAGCAACCATATCCAGAGGAAACCCACATTTGGTAGAGATTATTTTCCCCTTCTCCCCTCAGTTCCCCATGACATCGGTGCTGTCAGTTGAACCCCACATGCAACCTCCCAGAGAAACCAGCTTCAGCTATTCCACATCCTACCTCAGACGCCAACAGCACGAGCGTCCAAATAGCCCTGTTCACACCAACGAGATTAACACAGATCACAGGAATATTTCAAAGTGTGCCCACATGCATATTCATCTTTCTTTGGGTAATGTGTAACACCAGCACAGCAAAACCCATGTCAAATCAGCAATGCTCAGTCTGAAAGCACCGAGGTGCCCTTCACACCACACCAGCCAGCATTTGCTCTCCTCCTTCTTTACCTCCCTTTCCTTTTTTTTGCGACTCTTCAAAGAGCATTTTCCACACTCTGGACACATGCTGTGTTTAAAGGCTTGGGAAGCCTTTTTAATTTGAAAAAGGCACCACTGAAAACAGAAACACTTGAAAGGAAAAGCACTCAGGAAACATTAATACGAAAGAGGTGGGATCCATGTGTTTCCCTTTGAAAAAGTTCGAATATCAGAAGGCTGAAGCATACCTTGATAGACAACAGCAGCTCAGCCAGGATGTATGACACGGCACTTTGTTGACCACAGGTTCTTTTTCCTTTACTTTTAAATAACTACACAATGGGTTAGGCTCTAGAGACTGCTTGCAGCCTGTCCTTAATAAGACTGTCATGTTGAAACAACTGATTATGCAGACTACAAATATGCAAGGATGTACTTAATTATCTTAAATTATTGGGGGGGGGGGCATTTTTTAACGCATCCTTGGATGCTTTCATTTTCAAAAGATCTAACATCTGTTTACAGTGTAAGAGGAGTAGGGATCAGTCTGGTGCCAGTGAAGACCCTGGGGCAGAAGATCACAAGTGGTTTTGAAAAAGCTTCTCCAAACTTTTTATTGGCTTCACAACGAAGGCTCTAATTCAGAAGCATCTACCTCAAGCATGGGACACAGCCATTTGTGCTCATCTGAAATATTTGTGTTTAGTTAAAAATGCAAAATGCTGTGGCAAACTGGAGTTAGGTGGAGAGCACCCAATAAGAAGGAAGCCAAACCCTTGGGACCACAGCAAGGATTCTGCACATTTGACTGCAGTTGACTACAAAAGCTTCAGGTCTTCTCTCTGTCTCTTTTGCTGGTCAGGTCAACCAAAACCTGGCACCTTTGCTGGTAACACAAGGCTCTTTCCCCCAGATCTCAGTGCTTTGGAGATGCCTGGATGTCTCCTGCTCAAAGACCAGACCAAACCGCTCAGCTTGTGAGATGCAACAAGATGATAGAGGCAAGTACAAGTGGTTGCTCCAGTATACGTGTGCCAACCTGCTTCAAAGAAGAGCTGGGGGAGAAGAAGGGGTGGGGGAAATGAAGACCGACTCACTCACAATATTCCTCCACATTCCAAATGCTGTTCCAGTGAGCAACAGGTCACGCAGGACGCTCGAGGCTGACATGCTTCTGTAACTCAAGTATCTCCCTGCTGCCTTTCTCATGCGTTTATACCCTGAAATACTATTCCCAGCACGTCAACAGTTTCTCAATATTGTTGAAACCACAAATTTACACCAGCTATTTTCTCAAATTTCTGCAGTGTCCTTCCAGACCAACACAAACACCTACCGCCTGGAGAGCCCTGCTGCAGCAACAATGACGGATTCCTCATCAGCATGCTGCGAAGGACAAATTCCACGTCTTACACTGCCTCAAAAAGCCACAATCACTCACATTGTCATCAGGAAGCGCCGCATGTCTTCAGCTTCCGAAATCACGCCGCGCTCTTTGTATGGCAACCCGTTAGCTCTGAGATAATAAATAATGACAAAGCGCAGCACTGACATAACACTTCTATTATTGGAGCACAAAACACTTCATGAGCGCATGCAAACATCATTAATGTCATTCTGCAAGTGAGGAAACTGCATGGAGATCTTCAGTTATTTTTTTCCCAAGGTCCTACAGAGTGAAGTGGTGGATGGTTGTTCCTTTAACACAGCCCCATAGTAATTTAGGTGCAGAAAAGCCAACAGCGGAGCTAATCACTCAACTGGCACTGGCTGGTTGGGAGGTGTGAAAGTTTCTCTCTCTCCCATATTCAATTCCCCACTTTGTATCCATCCAAATCCAGCAGTGGATGCAGTTTGAAAGCTCCTGTATGAGCATTCAACACTTGTCACAGCCATCACTCACACCATAGAATCACAGACTCACAGAGTCTCAGAATGTTAGGGATTGGAAGGGACCTCTAAAGATCACCCAGTCCAAACCTGCCAGAGCAGGATCCCTGAGATCCAGTCACACAGGAACAGTCCATGCAGGTTTTAAACATCTTCAGAGAAGGAAACTCCACAAGCCCCCTGGGTATCTTGTTCACCCTCACTGGGAAGAAGTTTCTTCTCATCTTTATGTGGAACCTCCTCTGTTCCAGCTGACACCCATTGCCCCTTGTCCTACCATTCGGTGCCACTGAGCAGAGCCTGGCTCCTGCCTCCTGACACCCACCCTTTCCATAATGATCAATATTAATGGGGTTACCCCTTAGTGACCACAAGTTTCCAAACAAGAATAACTCACCCAGCAGAGCCGCAGGGGATGCATCTGGTCTTCAACAGCCCAGACAACAAAGCCTTGATGTGAAAATACTTATGAGCAAAGGGGTAGGGCAAGACTGGTGGAGCTGACTCTCAGACCCAAATTTATCTATTTGCTTCCCAGCTCTGAGGTCTGACAACAGTTCCTCATGCAGCTAAAAAATTATGGGCTTAACTATTCCCAGGCAGCACAGGCATTTGTGGAAAATGATGGAATAAGTAAAGATGTCTTTTCCTTGATGCTTTGGACTAAGCACTCCTTCTGCAGCTGACCATCCCCCCTTGCCATCTCCAGAGTGGAACAGAGCAAGACCAAAGCAAACAAATTAGAACAATACACAGGACTAAAGAGGAGATAATATTCCCCATGCAAATGGGGATGTTTAATTTCTAGCAGTGGGGATGGAGAGTATTGCTGTTCTTACTGAATAGAAATATCGAGATGCAGGTTGGTCTGTAGAAGAGTAGGAACACTCAGTCCCCAGTGTGTTTAGTGGTCTTACCAGATACATCCTGTCATGCAATTACTAACTTATAAGTTAATTTGAGAAGAATACATCACACTTGCACAGACATCAGCATGAGCAGGTCTATATATATTAGCCTTGGCAGGAACACCCAGGGCAACTTAAGCCAGCAAAGAGGATGCCTGTATGGCAAAGGAAGTAACAACTAAAAATCACAGCAACACATACATGTGGGGAAGTAGGGTAAAAATCCGTAAGGGAAAGCACAGCTGAAATTAACAGCACGAAACTGGACATAGGCTTTCCTGAGGTTGAATAAGCAGCCTGACTGAGTGCTTAAGCACTATAGGCTGCATCGTTTATTTTTAAGCCAATAAAGACAAACAAATCTGCTGCCCAAATAAAGCAGAACACACTGATACACAGAGCAGCAGCTCAAGCTGGCAACACTGGAGCTCAGCTTAGGCACACAAACACTCCCCTTGTTTCCTATCATTTGGCCACCCCATATTGGATGTTGAGGTGACACAGCGATGTCACCCCAAATAGCAGCCTAAGGCAATGCTGCATCAGAGTTGGACACAGCCCCATACAAGTGGGTGCTCCTCATCCAGTGAGACAGAGGGAAAACGAGGGATGCAGCAATGATTACCTGCATTACTTGCCCCCATTAAATGCTGTGTGATGATAGAATAAGAGAAGAGTTTAGGCTGGAAAGGACTTTAAGATCATCAAGTTCGCCCATTAACCCAACCATCTCAACTAACCGCTAAACCAAATCCCTCAGCTCCAGATCTCTACAACTTCGAACCATAAAGCAATGAAAAGTCTACCCTGGCCAAAACACAGCAGTTTGGTTTGTTCACGCCAAAACAGATCCATCCTCCACATGCTGATTGTGTTCAGACATCTGCAGGCAGCCTATTGTAACTCTGGTTTATATTTTTGCAAGAGCTGGGCACAGTTTAATTAACCAGCCTGGTGGAATAAGGAATAAACAAGCCAAACTGTGAGAGAGCAACTGCAGGGCTCTGCAAGTACAGAGACACTGATCCACTGAGAGCATCTGGCACCAAGACTTCCCATAAAACATTTAAAGGAGAGAAGCTTCAGCCAGCAAAGTTTCCTTCAGAAAAAAAAAGCACCCAAAACCCCAGTCATGAGTAGATGAAGGGAAAGCCCAGAATGTGCAGAATCTCTTGTAAAAAGCTTTGCAGAAACGGAAAGCTTTGATAAGGCCTGGCTGCATCCTTGCACCTTATTTGCAGTGGTTTAGCAAAAGGGCTGCTTCGCAGCTCTGCCAGGCTTGCTGGTTTTATTAGCTCAAGACTCATTTTTGCTCTGCATGGAAATGACAGGAGTCTGTCAAGTTCGGGTGAAAATGCATTACAGCTTCTGGCGTCACCTGAGAGAGCTGATGTGGGGTTGGGGATTTTTAATAGTGCACTCCTGCCACTTCTAGGTTAAAAAGAGATAACAGCACAGAGACACCTTTCTGTGCTAACGCGCCGGACGCTGGAACAATGCACAGACTCCCTCCATGGGTTCATTCCTTCTTCAGGCAATGCTGGATACACACCAGGGGTGCTTCCTGATAGAAACCTCTTCCCATGGCCTTAGCCCCGGCGGGGAGGAGGGGTAAAGTGCTTGGTGGGGCTTTTCATGCAGCAGAGAATCATTTCACAGCAGATTTCTCCCACCTTGTCTAGAGCCTGGGCAGTGTGGGCAGGGCTCATTCTACCGCCCAGGGATTTTGGTGGAAGGGGTCCTGCCTCATCTGCCTCTCGGTGGTGCTTCCCTGGTTGACACAGAGCCCAAGCACAGATTCCAGACCAGCTGGCTTCCAAGGACCCAGACCAGAACTGTGATTTTGCAGGGCAGCTAAGGATGCAAACAGGGTGACGGGGTGGCATCTCCTTGTCAGACTGATCTGCAGGAGGCCTGCAAACTCTCCTTAGCAGTTTTTTGCCTCGTCCTGCTCCTGCTTTCAGTCAGGGAAAAGTTAACTAATCCATCTTTTTGGTGGAAAAGGCGGGACTTCTCCCTTTTTCACACATACACAGACTGTTACAGGTTGGAAGGGTCCTCGAATGATCATCTAAGTCCAACCCTCCCTGCAAACGAATCCAGTGCTTGAAGATGCTGGTGTTTTATTTACTCTGATGAGAAACACTGCTGAGCAATGTGTCAGGGGAACTGCCGGGGATTCCCTGCAGCTCTGCAAACAGAAGGTGCATGAATTCAGTAAAGGGAGAGTCCTTCAAAATCATTTCCTCTCCACCCAGCTCCATTCCAATCCCAACCTGTTGCACCCAGAGCCAGCTGTTCCTAAACCTGGGATTTCCACAGACTTGATGACTTTTTCATAGTAGAGAATTTGGGATAAAAAGCACAAGAATGGCTGCTCTCAGAAGACCAGTGAGTTAAGAGTTTGTGGCTTCTGACGTTTTCCCCATCTGCTGCACAGAATAGCAGCTTTCCACCACTGATCTCTCCATCCCAAGCTGAACAGACAGTCTGGCTGTCCCCAGGGTGACAAGTTAAATGCTGTGAGGGGCTGCAGCACCACCTGAACTCTGTCCTCCTACAGTTCCTCTGCAGATCGGTCTCAAGTCAAGGTAGGATGCTCTGCAGTGCTTGTAAAGGGCACCTGCTGATGGCCATAGTCACCTCCTGTTCCTTAAAAACTCAGTATGGAAACACAAGACTGAAGATGGAGCAACACTCCAGATATCAGGAGGCTTCACTGTTAGATTTTCTTCATTTCCTTAAGTGAGGAAACTACGGAGATATGGAAAAGCCTTGCATTTTCATTTGGCAATTTTTCTCGTCCATCATACCCATAGAAGTTCTCCCACCAGATTGCACAGCAAACTCCAGATCGTTTTCTGTGTAAGTAAACACATTATAGGATGAGGAGTCCTGATTTGAAGCTGGAAAAGGGCAGAGTAAGACTGAACAGGAGGACAGAGCTGTTGAATCTGAGGGTGGGGGAACCCTTGAACAGGCTGTCTAGAGAGGGGGTGGAGGCCCCATCCCTGAAGCCATTCAAGGTCAGGGTGGATGGGGCTCTGGGCAACCTGGTCTGGTTAGAGGTGGCCCTGCCTGGTGTAGAGGGGTTGGACTGGATGGCTTTTTGGAGGCCCCTTCCAACCCAACACACTGATTCTGTGAGAGCATGACACACACAAGTGGAAGCTAACACTTCCATATGCAGAAACTTCCACCAAAGAAGATATGAAAACTCAGTGTGGGGACACCTTACTAAGTCTCCCCACCATTTCAAGTCCAGTAGTTTCAATAGAATGAAAACACTGGGGCTGCAGCATAACTGAATGTTTTAAAGAAAAAACTGCCTTTCAAATTGCTCACAAAATCCACAGAAACCAATTCTCTGCGGTCACTCCTCTCGTCAGAGGAGGCTCAAGCTTGCACCATTTCTTTAATATTGAAACTGCACAACCTGTAATTTATTCACAGAATCACAGAGTCATGGA
>VZRI01002519.1:0-19944 GCA_013397515.1 Upupa epops | reverse complement strand
TAACATACAGGGCCACTCCTCCAGGCAATGGGTTGTCTGTGGTGCTCATTACGTGTTCACTGCAGGCAGTAAGGCCCAGTAGAGGGGAAAGGCCTTGTAGGCAGCTAAAGAGTAGCAGAACAATGTAGATATTGAATAATTTAAAATTACGTTGTAGAAAGAGAAGGTAAACTTTTTTCATCTAGAAGCTAGTGAAGAATCAGGCCACAGGGTTGTTTTGTAATTGAGGTAGCTCAGGGTCTTGCTTAGAGGAGTTTGATTCAAACAGAGGGGACAAGAATTGTTAGCCTAAAAATGTAGTGTGACTCCCAGAGCTCCTCGAAGTCTCTGCAGGCAGATTATCAAAAGCAGACAAATAGTTCAGTTTCTTTTATAAGTCACCTTTGAAACAGGACATGTTTTAGCTTTTCCATGATCTCTCTATGATGACTTCTTTGGTCTTTGTTTGAACAGTGAAAATGCCATGTTAATGGTACGCAGACTGCATAAACTCATCCAGCTGGTACCTTACTTATTTTAAATTGCCTTGTACAAATAGCACAGAACTTTAAAATTCTCATTAAAAAATGAAATCACATTTGGCTTAACTCCCAAAACTGACTTACCGACTGAAGCAAACAAATAGCTAATGCTTTCTGTTACACAATCTTTTTCATATCCTTTATTAATACATTCATTGTTGTAATAAAACTTTAAAAGTGAAAAGCACTGAGAACTGTATTTTAATTTTGGAGTGCAAATCTCTGCTTTAGGTACAAACACATTACAGATGGACAACTTCTGTAATTGTAACTAACTTTTCACAATAGTGTGAAAAGCAGATTCGTGCTATGATGNGCTTTGTTTTTTAATCACTGTATGAATGAATAGCTGTATTGGCTAACCAACAGGATACTGAAGAAAGATCCCTTTTACCAAATGCCATGCAAATGACTCTGCATTGACAACCTGCTTGCAGTTTTGTGTAAGTTCAAACTCAAAGCAGCATATCCATTCCTCCTAAAAAGCTAGTCAGTTCTCTTCTGCCTTTATAGAACTACAATATTCCATATATATAGGTGAAGCAGTATCTGCATTTCAATTGTTTGGTGACTTTTCATACAGATTTGTGTAAAACCATCTATGCATGTTGTCTTGGTTCTTCTTAGGACACTATGCGGATGATGATATGTGGACAAAGACCATAAATTTTGCCCATTATGTGCTTCTTTCAGCCTTTACAGACAACAATATCCAGAAGTAGATCTTTTGCAGCACCATATAAAGAAGGACATAAGAATTGGTTATACTTAGTTCTCTCAATAGTCGTGTATGGGTATTTATAGGCAGTGTTAACCTCTCTTCTGCTATCCATTAATAAACCATGAATCTTAACGTTTTGAAGAAGCTACCAATTAATATAATAATGCTTTCATCTCCTTTGGCCATTACTTATGTTTTCCTTCTATAGATAAATGTAGGAAACATTTTTGCTCATGTTCTGTTTAACAGTTTTACTGAAAATTAATTTATATCATGCATGTACAGCATCATTTTTTATTTAGGTGGTTGTCTTGAAGTCAGCATTTTGATCAGGGCATTTACAAAAGCTGTTTAGAGCCTGTAGCGTTGTTCCATCAGAAAAGTCTTGTTTGTAGCACTTTAATTAGGTAGAGCGTGTGTTCAGAACCTGTGGTAACTGAGTTGTGATATTATCAATTTCCAGAACTACATTCTGGAAAAACTGATTTATCTTAACAGCCCTTTTAATGCCCCATTTAGATGTAAGCCAGTAAGAAGTATTTGAAATCACTGAAAGGTTTCATCTCGGTGCTTCTGCAAATAAATCATTGAAGTTTTTAATGGTGAAAATCACGAATGACAGAAATACTGCATTTCTAGTGACCAGCCTAGTTTAAGCTTTACTCCTTTCAGTCGCTTCAGTCTGCAGTGTCAGCTGAGGCCATCCTAAAGAAAAACTTAAGTGGTACATATGAGTGCCAAAAAGTATAGAATGCCTTAGAATTCAGCAAAGTCATTGTTACCTAATGTTTGTCTCTTAGGCTGTAGGGCAAAATACAACATTTTTGATAATAGCCAGCAGTATGCACAAATTAGATGGATTCTAAGACATGCTTTCAGACATCACTATAGGTACCTCTGAAGTCAGAAACCCTCATGAACACAGTTTAAATAGGCTTTAGTGGTTGAAGTAGCTCAGTTATTTGCTTAAAACATTGTGTAAAAATACATTTAAGTATATAAATACTTATTTTGCCATCTGGCTCCCTATTAAACAACTGTTTAAAGGACAAAGTATTTAAAATAATTATTTAAAATTATTTAAACTAAAAACCCCAATAGATAGACATGTATAGTAACCATTAACCCTGGTAGTTCTTTAGAATTGAGACACTTGACACAATTAACTCTTAACACTATCATTTACTTGTTATATATTAATTAAATCAATATATATGTAAAAAACAACAGATGAGGTTATAGTTAATTGAGTTTATTAAATATCTAGCAAAGACTTTCTGAATGATCTCTGAATTGTATAGATTAGAGGGTGATTTAATTTTGAACTGACCAATGTGTCTCTGGATGATGGCCTTCCGACAGGGTAATTGGAATAACGAATATTTTTGTCTGACATTAGTAATCTTGCAGTCAGTCAGTGCTAACCGATATGTTAGCACAGTACTGTCATTTGTAGGCTTAGACTTACAGGGTACTGTTACTGCATTCTGAGGTGGTTTTGAGCGATGGGCAACAAGATAATAAAAAATAGACCTCAGTTTTTAAATTTTCGCTGTGGAAAAGAATATGTTGTTAGTTTTGCATGCTTGAGGAGGAGGAGAATATAAACTTTGAAAACTGTTTTCTTGGCACTTCCAGAACAAAAAATTATGTGATAATTTTGTCTTTAATGTTAGAGATTATTTCAATTTTTCTGTTTAAAAATGTAAAAAACCCAGACTTTATAGTCGCAAGTCATTAAGATGTTAGTTTCTGCAACAGTGTTTTTTCCCTGTGGCATTTATTTTACATGGTTCAGCATGTATTGGAGAAGTCTTCTGCTTTTCGTTTCAGGCAAATTCCTCTTGTACTGCTTTCCACTCTAAATCTTGTCCAAAAAATGTAAAGAATTTGCAGAATCCTTATGTAGGCTTCTTTTGTTAATCTGTGCTCAGAGAATTCTTAAGCAAGTAATCTGTCAGTGTAGTAAGCTCTCTGTTCTGCTGTACACAAATTTGTCATTTCTCTTTGAATCAAGATGGGGAAGCTTGGGGGCTTTTTTTTGGCACAGGATTTCTTGTTATGTGTAACCTCCTGTGGTGCTTCTGCAACTTCCCTTGTGTTGGAACCTTGGGTGGAGCTGGATCACATAACTAAGCTGTCGATAAAACTAAGCCAGCATCTCACTCCTTCCCCTCCAGGCTAAATACAGTTTCTTAGTGGTTTCATCATTGGAGTCTGCTAAATCTGGTCTAAGTGGGATAGACATGTAGATGTAGACAGGCTTGGTCTGTCAGCAGTCTGCTGCATTAGAGGTAATGTTGCCTCCACAACTATGTCTTTCTGTGAGGGCGAATCAAAGGTGTTACGTGCTCATAGCCTACCCATGGTTTACTTTTGCTGACGCCCAGATCACTGCTTCACTCTCCTATGCTCCCGCAGCTCCATCATGGCATCAAGGGAAACTACAGAACTAACTCTTCTGTCCCCCTGTCTTCTCTCATTCACTGTGCAGTGGGTTTGCAACAATTCCTTAACTGAAGTACAGAGTAACAAGAACATTTGCTGATGAATGAGTGGTGTCATTATAGCTGATATACATGTTGTGTCACTTCTAGAGAAATAGATTTGATCTGTTTTAGCATAGTTTATCACTGAAGTAAGGTGAAAGAAATATTTTAGTAATTGCAGTGATAGAAGCATTACCTCTTGGCTCCTACAGGCTGCATGAGTTGTTAGGTCAGTATTTTGGAATGACACACTGAATACATTTATGTATTGGTCACTGAGATCCCGAGACACTGTGAAGGGCAGACCTTCCTGACTTTGACAGATACTTATCACTGCCTCAAGTACTGTATTGTGGTGGTGTTGAGCCAACGCTTGTTTCATCCCATAAGCAGTATTACATGGAATTGTCAAGGTTGGAAAAGACCTTGAAGATCATGAAGTCTAGCTGTCCATCTTACAACCCCTAACCACTAAACTGTCTCCTGAAACACCATGTCTACCTGTGTTTTTTTAACATCTCCATTGATAGTGCCTCTACCACCTTCCTGGGCAGCATGTTCCAATGCCTTACCACTCTTTCTGTGAAGACATGTTTCCCCTATTTTTTTAAATTTCATGTCCTTGAATGTACATGATTCTTCCTGCCTTAATGCAACCTTGTGTTTGCATGGACAGCTTATTAACTGAATAATAACTTTTTCCTGGGTAGCTCCTCAGCACATGTTTTATTTGACATGTTTTACAGCTTGGAAGTATGTATTCCTTTCAGGAATGTTAGGTTGTCCCTGTCTTCTTGGATTTTAGCACACTACTATAAGTGTCCTTTGTTAAGTATGTTTTTATCATCTTGTGTTGTCTAATCTCGTACTTAAGAACAAGTGCCAAAACCTGTGAGCTTCTTTCTCTTAAGCCCTTAGTAGTCTTCAATAAGATCCACTGTCTGTTTTACATCAGGCTTTGGGCAATGAAGACCAGCATTCACATCTGCTTTTCCCTTCCTTTAAGGACAGAAATAGATGCAGCACAGCTTATAGCCACAACTGATCCAGTCTCTCTTCACTGTTTGAAAGCTAGGCCACAACACTGAAACATGATCTTCTGACAGAAGGTCTTTTCTTCATAGCATGAACTTTATGTGACCAGGCAAGACTACAGAATCTGTAGAGCTAGGGCTAAAACACTGCAAGAACTTCTTTTTATTTTTATGTATGCCATGTGAGAACCATTCATTGTCAGGTGTTTAACCCAGGCATGTATTAAGCAGGAGGTTTCCTTCAACTAGAAAGTGTTATGAGGAGGCTTTCTGTTTTCTTTTCCTAAAACATACGTTAGCATTTTCTGGGACTGCTATAATTACGATTTTGTTTTTTAAATAAGTCTTGCTTTTTTGGATTTGCGTTTAATGCTAAATGTTCAAAACATTAAATTCCGAGACCAGGAAGTGGTTTTACAGGTATGCTTACACAGCAGGAGTTTGCTCAGCCATAAACTGCCTGTGAGGGTGGCAGCAGGAGCTGGGAGGAGCTGGTTTAGCTGCTGAGGACAATTGGACAGATAGGTGAGAATGGAGGTGGTGTACAGGCTAAGGCAGGACTGGTTAAGTGCAGTGGGCTGGAAGGCATTAGAAGTTATCAGGGAACCTGTCTGGCATCACGAGCAAAACTTTTGTTTCCACACACTGACATGCACAAGGGTCTGCTTTTTACTCCCCAATTCCCTCACCCTGTGATACACAGTCATTAAGTCCCCTTGTAACCTTCTTCCTCCTCATAAGACAAGCGCTCCAGTCCTGTAATTGCCCTCATGGCCCACTGTTGACCACTCTCAATCATGTCTCTATCCCTCTTGCACTGGAGATCCCTGAACTGGACACAATATTCCAGATGTGGTCTCACTAAGGCAGAGTAGAGAGGGAGAAGAAACTCCCTTGATCTGCTGGATGCTGTCTTTTTAATGCTCCCTAGCATTTCCATAGGCCTTCTTGGCCACAGGAGCACATTGCTGTTCCGTGGATAACTTCTTGTCCACAAGAACTCTAAAATCCCTTTCCATGCAAGTGCTCTCATGCATAATGCATAACATGTCTAGTCTGGAGGACTTTGGTATTTGATAGTGTATAGTTTATTATTGATGTAAAATAATTTGAAGTTTATACATGCTCTAAATTTTACTTTTATCTGCTGATGCTGTAAGTTTCAAATTTTTTTCCAAGTTTGATAGTCTAGAAATAACATCTAAAGCTGTTTCCCGCATCACAACTGAACAGTTGTCATGTTTATTTAACAAGCTTCATCTGGCTTCCAGTAGGTCCCAGATTTCAATTTTTCACAGCTATGCATGGATTCCTGCCACAGCGAACATTTTTGCTTAGCCTAGTTTTCTTTGTTGAAAGAAGTGACCTTTGTGTGGGAGAAGAAATCAAGTATTTTTCAGATGGTTCCCTGCCTCACAAATTCTTTGCTCCCTAGAGGAAAAAAATACAGACCTTCTGATATAGTCCCACTGCAGGCACCACTGCATGTGGAAAACTTTTTTTGTAGTGTTTTTCTGAGCTGGGCTGGAGGTGATGAGGTTGGTCAGCTGAAGTAGCTAGTGTCAAGTTGTAACCACTTCACTGGCATACCATAGGCCCAGGAAGGTGTGGAGCTGTGCCACTATCTTGCATCGCCTGAGGAGAGCTGCTGCCCTTGGCCTTTGGGCAACTATCACACTCAGCTACCAGCATCTACACAGTGTGGTCTCTGCTGACCACAGGAAAATGTTTCTTACATTCTTCCTGCAAGTATATCATTCTGGAGAGAAGTTTCTTGTGATGGTGATTGAGAGCTCATACCAGCAATGCAAACAAGAAGGCAGCATGTGCAACACAGGCCGAATGCAAATTAAGCAGAAAAATATGACTTCAGAATAGTGAGGTACTAATAACAGAGGAAGGTTTTTTCTCAAGTGTTTGCAATTAAGAACATCCTCCAGAGCAGTTAACATGTTGTTTGAAGTGGGATGGAGAAAAGTCACGCATGCTTCCTTTCAGACTTAAGGAATTACAGATTTTATTTGTAATGCAGGACACAAGTTTTTTTTCCCCAACTCTACTAAATCATTGCGTATTATAACTTGCATTTAACTTGTGTAAGGGCATTCCTTAACTCTTGTTCTACTTGACTGCCTGGGCAGGGAGCAAAGCTCCTAAGTGAAATGCAGTGAGCAGTGGCTGTTCTCCCCAGTCACCTCCCAACCTGCTCTGCATGTAGGAAACAAACCTGTCCATATAGAACAAGATCATGCTCCAGATCTCAGTTGCTGAGATGTGTCAGGGCATTGAGGGGAGGAACATTTGTGAAGCAAGCACTGGTAGGAGCAAAGAAAGAGTGTTACTGCTGATGAACTGTGTTTTTACTGTTTAGTGGTGTTAACTACATCTGTAGATTCAACTGTAGAGAAGACAGAGTGGAAGTTGTCCTCCTGGAATATATAGACAGAGAGGTTTCTCAGTAAGCTTGGTAGCTTGGCTAGTGTTGCTGTAGAATAAGAAAAGCATTTCTTCAAGGCAGTCCAAAGTGAGTGTGTCAGTGAACTGTAGTCACAGTTATGGCAAGAAGTGTAATCTGAAAGGAAAAAGAGTTATGGCATTAAAAATAGTTGAAGGAGTGAGTAACTTAGGATGTTGTTCACATCCTTTATGATCATGCTTATCTCTAACATCTGCTGAGAAGATAAAGGCTTTATTGTCCTGATTGATATTACTTACATCAATAAAATGTGTAAGTAATATTTAAGGAAAAATTCCTTTTATACACATTAAATGTAAAAAAAACTAATGTTTTAAGATACATCTTGTTACTCTGTTGTTATATGTGTGTGCTTCGGGTATGTCTGTTTTGGGTGATACTTCATTTTTGAAGGATTTAGGTGTTTTAGTTTGTTATTTGAGGGAGGAGTCCAGTCAGTTCTGCTGTGTGTCTTGTAGCTCTTACAACTGTGTTACATTTGTCTGAGTGTCTGCTATGTTAAAGTAAACCTAACCACAGCAATGAATTTTTGAATATCTGTACTGTAAAAAAGAGTGGTGTGTTTGCAACATTTTGCATATTCAGATGCCCTTTCAGAATGACTGAGATGTTTCACAAATTCTAATTGCTTAATGAGTTGGTTTTCCTGGTGTTCGTGTAGGCTTTCATTGTCTTGACTAGTTTTCTAGTGCTTTTCAGTTTTTTCCCATTGCAGATAGAAGATACTCTGTGAAGGAAACCATCTGTTTTATAAGACTGTGGAATAGGGATGGTTTACTAACTCTTACAAGCTAGAGCCTTAAGAGTTGTGGGCTTTTAAACAAGACAAACACTTTTTTTAATATAAAAAAATACTGTATTCCTTTTCATTCATATAATATATATATATGCGCACATATACAAATACATTTAGAATGAGCCTTATACCTATCCTTGTTGTTGTTAAATCACTTTAATAAAGTGCAGTAGTTGAGTCTACATTGTCCTCAGAGTTCAACTATTTTGTTTTGTTTTTTATACAGGAGCTCTTACCAAAGTAAAGGAGAGTAAGCGGCATGTGGAAGAGGGGAAGATGGAGCTCCAAAAAGCTGAGGGCATTCAAGAACGCTGTAACATTATTTCTTTTGCAACCCTAGCAGAAATTAATCATTTCCACAAAATTCGTGTGAGAGACTTTAAATCACAGATGCAGCATTTCTTGCAACAGCAAATACTCTTTTTTCAAAAAGTGACACAAAAGCTAGAAGAAGCTCTTCACAAGTATGACAGTGTTTAATCTCTGAACTTTGTAGACTACCTTCAGCATGAATGTGACACTGGCAGCAGACCACATGCTGCTGCTGCTGAAGAACTGGTGCCAGTGGTAGGCGGTGGTACACGGATGGCTTTGTGCTCACCTGGAACCCTGGTTTAGTCTCTGATTATGTAGAAAGGAAACAGTTATAGGGCTATGTAGTAGAAACAGTACCATGCATTGTAACTAAGTTATACTGTGTATGCCTACACTACCATTGTAACTTTTTTGAAGTAATGAATATACTGTTTGCCTTATTGCTTTTTTGAAATACGGTATTTTAGTGCATACTTTGTAGACCTCAAAACCCTTTTGGGTCTTTAAGGAAGTTGGCTAGATAAAAGCCTGTTTCAGATGCCTTTTTACTTTCCTAGATTTGGATTTCCTAAATTCAAATGACTCTCTGTTTACAGACTCCTACTAGAGCAGCTATGTGATCCTGTGCCTTTAGAATCTATTTTTCCTTTTCTAGTAATTCACATTTTTATGATTGAATGAATGAAGGGTTGATGTTGATGACAGGAACTGATTATGAAACCTCACATTGACTAGAAAAACATCAGCTGCCATCCACAGCAAGTACTGTCTTACAACAAACGCTGGCTCTAAAAGGAGAACTTACATCTCTTCATGCTTTCTCTGAAAATGGAGACTACTTGTTACAAGTACTAGGCTGTTAAGCACATATACAAAAATCCACCATTTAATGCCCTTTTTGAAATGAACAATACAGTGAAGGGTTGGTGTTGTGATTTGTTTGATTTTTTTTAATATACAGCGTTACTGTGAGTGAAGTTTGAGGAGCTTGCCTAATAGAAGTTATGTTTATCAAGGGGATATGAAAGCAACCTGTGTTGCTTTGGACATATTTTTGCTTTAAATTATCTGATCATTGTTCAGTTGCTGACTCAGTTTGACTTCAGACATGCATATACATTGCCAGTTGTCTGAGTTGAAACTCCACTGTGATTCATTATTTACTAAATTACAAATTTTCAGGGATGTTCAGTGATACAGTTAAGACTTGGCTGAACTGACTTGGAAAACAGGTGGCATTTTTATGTTGTAACACTCAAGAATTAACAATTTTCTTAATTTTATATAAATATTTTTGTCAAGCAGGGTGCATTTATATATATTTAAACACTATCTTTCAAGTAGTTTTTTGACTTATTTCCCTCAAATTAAGTCAAAAATATGTTTCTTATCTATTGGTTTCCTTATTATAGGTCAGTATGAAAGAAAGTTTTTATTTATCCTATCTTTTTTCCTTTAAACAAATTAAGAAGACCTTCCAAGGAAGCAAAATATTTACTTTCTTGTTTTTCATTAAATTAATCAAAGATAGCTTAAATAAATGAAAGCCTGGAAGAGGAAGTTAAGCAACAGTTACATTTACATTCCTCGCCTGCACAACAGAAGTGTGCAGTTCTTTCTCTTAGTTGTGTGAGTTTCTGCAGCTTAACCCCATTTGTTCCTTTGTTTTAGAGGAACAAATGTAAGAGTGTTGTTTTGTTTTTCAGATTCATCCTCAAGTGCTTGGAGATTTCTGGTCTGCACCAGTTGTGTCTAGCAGTGCTTCTAGTACATACCCAAAGAAGTAAAAATGCAGGATAATAAAGAGGGAAACAAACAGTATTTGTAAAATAAAGGACAATCAGTGAGGAAGAACTCTTATTTCCAGGCTATTAAGAGTGCTGGAAACAACAAGGATGACCATAAAATAAGGACCACAATAATAGGGCTGACTTGCTTTTTCTCTTCCTCGTGGCATCTCATTCTACATTCAGAACTTACCATTTCTCCTAACAGCTAGTCTCTGCTCATGGCAGAGAAGTTGGATCCATATGATCTTTAAAGTCTCTTCCAACCTGAACAGTTCTATGATTCTGTGAAATAAGTATTGACTTGTACAGGTCCAGGAGGAAATTAAGCTCTGATATGTATACAAACAGCATTATCAGACAGGTACAGTTTTCCCAAATAAACTGTTATGGCCTTCACAGTACATTCTCATTTGTGACTTTTTGGGATGGAGGGAAAGTGGGGATGCTAATTGTTTAAACTTGATGTACCAATAAACTTGACTGGAATAATGAATCTGAATTGTTGCAAAGTCTGGAATGTTCTATATCTGTATCCTTATTAGCATCTTACTTTTTACTTTGTTCACTACAGAGTTGGAGTTAAACTTAGGCAGGGAGCCTTAACTCTGTTAATGCTTACTGCAGTATGTAAGAACAACAGTTTTAAGTTTATTTGGTACAATACAACATTGACCAGTCATGATTGACAGACTACAGGGTCATGTGGTCTGAGAACTGAATGTACTATACAGTGAAGTGAGTGTATGTTATGTGGGACTTCAGAAGCACAAGGGAAAATCCAGCAGTGCTTTTAAATAAATAAATGTGGAGGAAAGCGTATTTGCTGTATAGCATAATGTCAAATGCCTTTGCTTCATTCCATTCCTGTAATCTGGTTTTGATACAATGCAGTTTTTGCATTGACAGCTACAGTGTCTCATCTAGTTGTTTGGGTTTAGAGAGCTTGAATTGAAAGCTGAAAGAATATCCATTGAGCTATTGGTTTCTGTTAAAGTGCAGAATCCAGTGAAAACTGCAGTGAACCCATGAGTGGAATATACCTGCTAAGAAACATCAGGAAATGAAATATGAATACTGTTTGTATTCACATTGTAGTGCTTATATTTTGACATTAAGAAGCTGCTAAAATTATTAGTTTTCTAGATATTTGTTGTCTGATACTTGTAGAGAAGACAGTTGTCTCTATTTATGACTTGTGTGTGTTTGCTAGATTCTCTGTCAGGGTGCCATGGCATGATATCCTTAATTTAAAAACATTGTAAGACCCTACTTAGAAATATCAGTAGGAAAATTATGTGGTGATGGAACATTTAGGGCACATGCAAACACAATCTGAAAACAGTGTTCGATGTGGAAGGATATGTTGCATATTACAATTGGTAAGCTTTTAAAAAATGTTAATCAACTGCATACACTTCAAAAAACTACATTGTTTGGTGAGGCACAGATATCTTTTTAGTGAATTACTCCTTACGTTATTATTTTGCCAGACCTTCTTGGTAAGGAAAGAGGGAATCGGTAAAGATTCACCCCTATACTAGTGAATGCTAAGACTGATCATGCAGTGGAAAAAAAAACAAGGGGAGATTTCAGAATTGCAGTTGCCTCTGCAACTAATACATGAAGATAATTTATGATACATGATCACTTAACTTTTTCTACCACTCCCCTGCCTGATTCAGTGCACAAGAAATACTGCAGTCTCCTAGACAGCTAAGGTCTTTCAGGTACGATGTTACCTATAATCCTGACTCCTATTGCAGCATCTGTTGTTCTCTGCATGGTGAGAAGTACAGCATGAAGATCAAGTGTGATCTTTGTCAGCCAGCAGAGTGGAGCTCAGAGAACTGAATTGTGTCTTTGCCTGTACTCAAGTTCTTTTGTGTAGTATCAGTCACACACACAAAGTAATGTGCATGAAGGATGTGCTTTACATCTTGTATTGGCTTGAGTTTAAATCCAGGACTTACTCTGAAAAAAACGCTTCACTGTTTTTACTGAAGTATATAGACTAAAGTTTATAGTGTTTTGAATGAAGAAAATGTTACAAAATTCAGGTACTCCGGGGAAAAAAAATAAATGGGGAATGAATTTCTCTAAGCAGACAACCACAAATAAGAGGACTCTTGTTTTAACTATCAGCTGCAAAAGGGGACTAGTGAACACTACTCATTTTGTGGGAACATTCTGAATATTAACTCATTGATACTGAGTTTTCAGACCTCACTTGATTAAGGTTTAAAAAAATCCATTGAACTCTCCTAAGGAAACAAGTAAGTCTTCAGAATGAGGTGTGAATACTGCTTGGGAAATAATTGGTAGAGTTGTGTGTAGAGCAACAAAGTAAAAGCCTCTAGAGGAATCTCAGTTGGTACTGTTCATTCAGCGACTGGAAACAGAAAGGCCTTCCCAGAAAAGTTGTGTTACTGTGTCCCTGGAACCCATTTTTGATATATATTCAGAAGGAAACTCAATTAGTCACATAGTTTATCTTACTCCTGGCATCTTCTAACTTTTGAGATGCTGCTTTTGTCATTTCAGTAATTTCTTAGAGTACCACTGTGTGTAGAGTATGTGCTCTACACAGAAAAAAAAAATCATATAACAGATGCCAGTACCACAAGCTTAATATACTTGAGACTCGTGCAGTTGGCAGCAAAGCTCAGGCACTCACCGAGTTAATTTCAATTACTGTATGTAAAAGTCATACATAGACTTAATTTTCTAAAGTTAAAAGATGTCTCCTATACCAGCTGTCTGATGGACTTAACACTTGTCTGCTTTATTTTCAAACTAAACAATTTAGTTGAATTTTGAAATCAAGGGGAATTTTTTTTCTTGACTCCACTGGGGAAAGTAGCAGGTTCTGCAAGATGACATTACATCCTTCCACCAACCCAGCAGCTGTTAGAACAGAGTATTCCCTTCCTTTGCTGATTTACAATTGAATCTTAGCTACAGAAGTTTGAAGTTGCCCATCCAAAAATCCACTAATGCTGTTTTTAGTGAATACGAAATCAAATAATTTTTTAAAATTGAAATAACTTGGAAGGACTATTTTTAGGGGTTTTCTGGTTTTATTTTTAAAAGTCATTTACAAGGAGCATGAAAACATTCAGTGAGAAAATCATGTTTTTAATCCCATCTTTTTCATCTTTTGATCCCTGTAATTGACAGTGACAGGTTTTTATTGACAGAATAATGTTGCACATGAGGTGCGGGATGTAAATAAACAGCATATAGCTAGAAGAGGCAGAGCAAAGTTTTATCTGTAGTGAGGTAAGGTGTCTGTTTCTCAGAGCTGGTACTGTAACCCCATGCTATTTTTGAAGATTTTCCTTTTGGGGGGGAAAAAAAAGCATGAGCCAGTTCTTCCATTACAAATAAACTTAACAAAGTAACACTGGTATCATGTCCATCACCTCTGTCCCAACACTTCTTAAGGTGCTTCAAGCACCAGTTTCACATTCTTAGGCAGTTACTGGTCTAGCTGCAAAATAGTGCAACTTCCACAGTATTGCAAAACATCACTTGTAAAGTTACTGTTGGAGTTCTCCAGTGCATCCTGGAGAGAACATGGAGGGTTCAGCCATGTTCTGTGGCTTTCATAATGCTTTCCTCAGAGCAATATTGCAGACAAGACTACACTAATTGTTAAAGAAACTGAAAACCATGCTGATGATTCTGTTGCTGTGTAGAGTCTGTACCAGATTTTATTTGTCATGGCTAGATTTCACATTCTACAGTAAGAAAAACTGGGTTCTTTTCAGAGTTTAACAAGTTCAGAATGCAAGCAGATATCTGGTTTGCATGCAGCTTTGTTCAGGCTCTTTGAAGCAAGCTGGATCAGAGAGAAAGTCCTTGCTGTCACTGTAGCAGTTTGTGTTCTGTCCGTGTGTGACTACAGCGTAGAAACAGTCTGTCCAGTAAATTCATGCAAACAAAGCTGAACATGCTAGTAGGATTACTAGACAGTAAGGAAATTCTATCTACTCAAGCTCAATTACCTTCTTCAGCAGAGTCTTTCATTTCAAAAATTTAGCATATGCATCGTCTTTCTTTTCCCTGTCTCCCTGGGACTCACTTGTGAATATTAACAGGCTGTTCCTCTCAGACACCATGGGGTGTTCCATAGGCAACACCCATTCACAAGCTGTGTGCTGAAAAGTAGCTGGATCTCTGCTGTCATTAAGGTAAACAATGTGGGAGGGCTGACAGTGTGTCTTTAAGCTTAATTTTGAGTAGCATTAAAGTCAGATCGAAAATTGAAGTTGTGATGCTACACTTTAAACCGTGTATAAAAATGTGGCAGGCATATCACCTTACAGAGGTGAGCAGCTGGAGCCATCATCTCACTCTGCCTGTCTTTTTCTCCAGGTAGTTAGTCACAAGCAATGACATTTGAGTATTACAGTGTCTCAAAGAGGTAGTTTTCCAGGCTTAGCTGTCCACACCCCTACAAACACACGTGGTGATGAACAAGTGTGCCATAATTCAAGAAGTGATTGCTCACACTTTGAACCCTAATTAAGGAATATAGCCAAAAATGTTGAGCAATATGCCTGAAAAGAGGAAAGAAATTTAAATGCTCAAAGTAGTAACTGGAGAGAGGGCAGGTCCTGTACCTAGAAGCATTGCTTCATATACCAGTGTGATGAGAAAAACCTGTTAGGAACTTGTTAGGGCAGGAGGATAGGAAGGAAGAAGGAAGCAATTGTCTCTTTCCTCCCAGACCAAGCACAGACTGGGAACTCATTGTGGACAGAGATCCCAAATGCCTATCCAAAGGATGAAATTTCCCACAGAAGGCAGGTGTGGCCACTTTAAAATCATTATTGCACAGTGTAAAATACAGGAGTAGCCCTAGGAGAGGAACCTATGGCACAAAGTGCTCAAAGTGCTGGGCTTCAAGGTCATCTCACAACCCTCAACGTTCTTCTGCACTCAGACATAATGAGGGAAGGAGGAACCTTAGCTCACACTGATCACAGATGCTTGTTCCTGGAATATACAGTGCCTTAAACTGTGAGGCTGAAGGAACTGGGACTTGCATATGACTTGCTAGCCACTGCAGTTGGCAGGGAACAGTGGTGGTCCTGGCAGCATCTGTTGAGGCTGAGCTTTACCCTGTTCTTCAAGAGGACACACAGCAGGTACCTACCTGCCAGAAACAAGTATGGAATTTAAGTCCCTAGCCTATGAAAAGGTTCATCTGAAGCCGTGCAGGAAGGGAATATATTCCCAAATTGACTATGCTGCCCTTGACACCAGAGCTCACTCTTTCACTGACTGCTTCTAGATGTGCTTTTGTTTGTCTCTCTGGGAACTCTCTGTGCAAAATGTGCAGGCAGCCAAGTCAGTCAACACAGATGTCCAGATCCTGCAAGCCAGGCATCCTAAACTAGTCTTACAGGATTTGCATTCTTTATAGACTCTAGCCTTAAACAACTGGAGAGTCAAGAAAATTTGTCCAAATTAGATCTAAGGTAAATCAGCTAAACCATATTAAAGCCTCATGTCCATGTACTCATTCAGGATTCATGCTATGTCCATTTAGCTTAATCTACGCAGCTGAATGAGTTAAAGCAAATCAAATTAAGTTTAATTCTGAACAAGAATGTCCAGCATTTGCATATGTAGTTATGCAGCTTTAATAACCTAAATTCCCATACCTAGTTGACATGTGTGAAAAACAAGTCTGAAATTTTCTGCACAGTAAAACCTCCAAATATTTTTGTATTTATTCTGGGATTTATGCAAAATCTGAACACCTTTTCTCATTCTTAACATCTTAACTAAACGGATTTGGCCCTGTAAATGCTTATCTGCAGGAATCCCAACACCAGAAAAGGCAGGGCAGGGAAGAATGCAGCTGTCCCTCGGTGCATGCTGTTCATGCCTTCTTCAAGCCTTCTTCAGCATTAAAGCGAGTAACCTGTGTGGTAGGCATGACATCTTCCCACCTTACTTCTGACAACCTTCCACTGAACGTCATCCCAACAGCATAGTTGTGATCCCTGCTGCCTGGAGGACGAACAAACCTAACAAAGGAAAACAGACAAAAAAAGGGCTGGTCAGATTAAACAGGCCCATGGGGTCTGCAGTCTATAGGAACTGGCACAGCTAGCTGTGTGTTCAGAGTAGGTGTGACTGAACTTTTTCCCTACTATTGGCTTGTCAGGCATGTTGTCTGAAGCAGCTTTATTTCTGTATAAATTTGCTATACACGTATCTTCTTGGCATTCACTTTTTATGCCAGATTGGCAAGCTGCCTTCTTAGAACTAAAATTAAATATTCATGAAACAATTTTACAAAATTTCACCTGTCAGGTATTTTTTTGTCTCTCCTGAATGACTGTCATTGAGGTACGGTTTCAGTGGTGAATTTGTGTCTCAGGTTTGATTCCCACTCAAAGGTGTGTAATTTGAAACTACTCTTACAATGAGAACCTTCTATGTGTCAGTGAGGATGCAGATAACCTGGTTATTGTTTTACTCCCTGTCTCAGGGCCCTGATGAACACCAAGCAGCCCGCAGCAGAGGTGTCTCCCAGATTGCAGTGCAGGCTGCTGCAGTGAACTCGAATGTTTGGAGCTACATTCAATGAGTCATTTAAGCACCTAATTTGCATATGGTGTACTTTAAAATAGCTTCATCAGCCTCTGCTCAATCCTGGAAGCACTTAATTTGTTAACCACCTAACCTCTTGGGTTTAAGTTCTTGAAGCTGTTCCAGTTGTGCTTGGTGCACAGTAGTGCTTTTCAGGGTCAAAATACAAGGTGCATTTGAATTTGTGCTCACCTGGAAATGCTGGTTATTTGTTTTGCTTTAAACTGTCCTTGAACTGGAGGTACAATTACGCTGAAAAATAATTGATGGCAAGACTTAGCAACACAATCAACAGAGAGAACAGTAATGACATGCCAGTGTGTGAGATGTGCAGACCTGAGGGACTTCATCTGTTTCATGAATCCCATAAGCATCTGGAAACTTTCAAGCTGGAGGGAAAATGGTTTCACCTGCCATTGAGGTTGAGTAGCCACAGACTATAGAGGGTTTTCAATGTCATTTTCAGGTTGCACACCCTGTCTGCCCAACCTGTGTTTTGTTTCTAACCAAGGATATGACAGGAAGTTGCTGTGTGTAGAAATCATTTTTTAAAACCCTGCTTTGAGACATTTTTCCATCCTGTGTGGTGACTGAAGTGAACTTTGTGCATCGCTGGTGGGATGCATGCAGCTGCTACATGAGCACACAGTGGTGGCCAAGACATGCCCACCTGCTGGAGTGTGGTACAGACATCTTTGATATCTGAAGCACTGCATTTCTTTTTTAGCCCTGACAAAGCAAACATATATATCAATTTTTCTTCAAAATTAGTCATGAACTAAGACTTTTTACAATTATCTTAGAAAAGGCATATAAAATGAACTTGATAGTAACAAACTTGCCAAGTAACTAATATAACTGCCCAGTACAGGCTGACAGCAACAAAACACCCAATTTTTGACATATGAAACTTGGTAATGTTGCATTTTGCTCACTCAGACAGGAAGTACTACTGAAAATTGTGACCACAGTTTCAAGTCCTCTAGAGAGAGCATTTACAGTCTGCTGGAGGATTAGTTAATGTGTTTGAAATATTCTTACTGAATCAACACATTCTGATGCACTATTTGTCTGCTTGGTCGCTGATGGTAGGTGTTAAGGATAGAACGGATTGTGCTTTTCTACAGAGAAACACATCTTCACTGTCCCTCGATCTCCCCCACCCCTCCCCAGTGGAGTTGTAGCTGGGGGACAGGAGAAGCCCTGCTATAAAGCAGAGGGAACTTCCAGGGGAAGGCCTTCTTTTTTTCACGGAGCTACAGGACATGGAGCAGCCACTCATCTGCAGTCATGGCACATGGCAGCGTAGGCCCGATCTCAGGGGCCGCAGTCGAACACATTTCGAGGCAAGAGTGTCGACTGCGACACGCCAGCCCGTCAGCCACCGGCTCCGCTGACAACACGAGCAGAGTGGGATCGCTGTATCCTGCCTGCATCACACCAGAGTGGACACCACCTCTGCTGAACCTGCGAGCAGAGCAGAGCTGCCACATCCCACCCTTGCTGCCGCAGCAGCCACCGATCCCACTGCCAAGCCATGAGCAGAGCAGCAGCAGCTCTGCCCGTGTGGCAACACAGGCTAGTGTAGCCCCAGCAGCCAGAGCAGCGAGCATCGGGCCAACAGCACCGCAGGCTAGCCTCTTTGAAGAGACATTGGAACTGGTGAGCTACAGCCTCTTAGCCCACCTCGCTGCTGTGGCCATGGAGGAGAGGGCTTGTTGCTGCTGCTGCTGCGGCCGCTTCTACCTTCTGTCACCCGCGGGCACCATCTTGACCACGTCGCTGGCGCCATCTTGAATCTGTACTGACCCCGCGGAAGAGAAGCTGTGTCACAGCTACAAGTGAGAAATTGGGGAACATTTGACTAAGCAGGAGAGAGAAGCTCTCAAACCTTTGGAAAAAATTGTTAAGAGACTGGGGGTTGCAGTGTATGTTGCTACACTCGAGTGCTGGCTGCTGCCTGAGGGCCACGCTCATCGGATGCCAGGTCTCCTGGCCATGCCATGTGACCCCCTTGAAGACCTTGCCGAAAGCGAGAAGGGAGTGAGTCGGTGGGTGGTTGGAGTAGCTCTCCATGATAAGCAGAGGCAGGAGGGAGCCTCTGAACCACCATGGTCTCAGTCCCCATTTGTTGTATTATGTGTCCCTTTCAAAACCCAGGGGTCCTCATCTAAAGCTGAAGACCACTACGTAATTTTCTCCCGTTTTTCTCTGTGATGCAGTTGCTGTTCCATTAGTTTCACTTGTTTGGGGGTTTTCCTTCTGTTTCTCGGGTGCAAAGCTAATAAAATCTTCTCAAAGCTCCTCCATTGCTTGAAAAATTCTACCCAAGAGCTGGTTGGTGTGCTTAAGAGTACAAGCACCAACCTGAAGGACTGATTGAGGCCATTCTCAATTCAGGGCAGTAGGAAAACCAAGTGATAGGCATGCGGCAAAACATGAGGATCCCTTCTCCAGAGTGTTTTCCTTCTGCTGCCACCACTTACAGGATTGGAAACAAAAATCATAGACTGAAAAAAATCTATAGGACTTATGATATTTTATTGGGCAGCAGTTTGCAACCATTAGGAAATTAATGTGGATTAGGGTAAAAAAAACTGCAACAAAACCAGTGATGATGAGACATTCTTTCAACAATGTGGAGATGTCTTGTGTTCACTAGCCCTTGTTCTCATGGGGGCTTCGACTTAACAGATGTCTGCTGGAAGGTAAACACAGCATGAAAGGGGGCAATCCAGCAGGTTTCTGGAATGTATGGATGACTACTTCCTCTTGCAAATGGTAATCATGAAGCTACCAGGGGTAGTGCCCAAGTAGACCTACAGTTCACTAACACTTCCACAGGACTAGTGGAAGATGTGGTGGTCAGAGGTTTGGGGAACAGCAACCATAATATGATAGTTTTTTCAATAAGTGGCAAGGTTAGAAGGGCCATCAGGAAGACTTCTACCTTGGACTTCTGAAGGGCTGACTTTGGCGTACTCAGGACACTAATTTGGAGAGTCCTTTTGGAAGCAGTCATCAAAAACAAAGGGATTGAGGAAGGCTGGGCTTATTTTAAGAATGGAATTATGAAGACGCAGGAGCAGGCTTTCCCTTTGTGCTGAAAAATGAGCTGTTGGGGAAGAAGAGCAGACTGGTTGAGCAAGGAGCTATTGCAAGAACTCAGGGAAAAAAGAGTGTATCAACTTTG
>VZRI01002518.1:0-22451 GCA_013397515.1 Upupa epops | reverse complement strand
CCTTATTGGATAGATGCAACCCACCTGAGTCTAACAAGCCACAATCATTAAACGTTTCCACGTGATCAAAGAACCCAAAGTTCTTCTGTTCACACCAACCCCTGAGCCACTTATTCATATCAAGGATTCTCTTACGTGTCACATTATTGACTCCTGCTATTACAGGGATGGACCAAAGCACTATTTGCAGACCTACTCTATTGATAAGTTGACCAAGTTCCCTGAATTCCCTTTTAATTGTCCTGACTCACCTCTCAATAGCCATATTAGACGTTATGAGGGTTTTTTTAGAGTGGGTGCTCTTCGAGAGTTCTCTAGTTAAAAGAATTTCTTCGACCTCCTCATCCTGATCCCCAAAATCCAGAGCCCCAAACCTGTTCTCTATGTGTTGCCCCAAAGTAGAATGATGGAGATAAAGGAAGACATTTCTAAAATGAAAGGAGGGAATGTAGAATGAAATGCAGAACTCAAAGCAGCAAAGAACTAACTCTTGCATTTGGGAGCATATGAAAGGGTGGCATCTGAAAGGGCGGAGTGGGGCAGGAGTGTGTTCTCCCACAAGTGGAATTCTGTTCCCATTCCTTGTCATCAGGGGCAATCCCACCTTCTTCCTTGTGGGACAAAGCCTCAATCTCTTCCAGGTCAGGAGTGCCTTCTTCCCTATGATAGGGAATACCAAGATCCTCTGACTCCTGGGCAGCTCTAACAGATGAGAGAGTACCACTCCTCCTATCTCCTTTTCATACTTTTGGATACTCCTCAGCCTGTCCACTTCTTCCCTTAGCTCATCTACCATGCAGAGCATATCATTCACCTGCTCACAGCGTATGCAGATGTTCTCAGCACTACCCTCTTGCAGTGGCATAAGACTCAGACATTCTCTATAGCCAGGGGTCTGAACAGCCACGCCATTTGTCAAGGGGATTGTCTGGGCAAACGAATCCCTCATAGCAGCTGTTTTATCCCTCGATTGTTTAACACCAACCATTACTAACAAGGGAAAGGAAAGTAGTTGATAGATTGGAAGCAAGAAGCAAAAAGGAAACTCCACCTGACAAAACAAAACGGTGTCCGCAGTCAGGCAGGATAGAAGAGAAAAGCTTTCAGCTTCGGAAGAATCTTTGTAAATATGTAACCAGTTTGGGTTTATCCCCCACAGCAGGCAGTGGGAGTGTTGTTAGTTGGGTATAGACACATGAACTGTAATTTTCCCTGGCTCTGGGTGGTGGCAGGTGTGGAAAGCAGCCATCGAGTACTGCTGCACACAAGCTTTTTCTCTGCATTGCCTTTGTTTTGTTTTCCTCTCTGCAATTTAGCACCTAATGATTCTAATGAAGAACTTGTCTGTAACTTTTAACATTGGGTTGCCAAGGCCAAGGTGTTTGCACTAACTTTGTTGAGTGTCAGTGCTGCATTTTTCACAGCTTGTATTCATTGCACCTCTCAGCAAGGTGATCTCCTCCACATGTTTGGCACTGAGGGCAGTCTCAGAAATAGAAGTTTTGATTTCAGTGCAGCGTGTGGTGCCATTTTGGCAGGTAACTTATCTAGATGTACTTGCCCAGCCAATCAGCACTGCCTCGTAATGAAGTAGGTGATTTGTGAATGCTGAGGGCATGGTTAGGATGAACCTGTTGGCTTCTAAAAGTAGAAAAACCATGTTGAGCCTTGGGAAATCATAAAAGCTTTTTGTGCTACTGAATGCATACTGTGCATTAGGGAGCTGACCTTAATGCCCCAAAGCATTTAATTATTTTTTCCTCTGAAATGGCATTAAAAATTATAAAAATTGTTTTATCTTTTACTTCTCAGTGTTTAAAATATTACAACCTACAGCTTTCTCTGGTAACACTTGACGTTCATTGATTTCTCTGACTCAGAAACTAATTTTCCAGCATTAACATACAGGATTGGAAGCCAACTATCACCACATGCTCTAGCAAATATAGGACAACAGCTCTCCTGTTACTGCCTAATGATTTCTGTCATGGACTTTTTTTATGACTGCTGACACACAGTTTACCACATGGTAACTGCTGAATGATTCAGTAAGTTTCACTGGTGCTGTGGTCACACGATCTACAGCAGTTTGGATGTGGGTTGTGATGACAACCATAAAATGTTGTGTTGTACCCTAGGAAAATCATGTCCTCAGAGCTTTGACTTTCAGTTCCTGAAACTGAGTCACTGGAGCACACCAGTAGTGACATCCTGGCATTGCCTGCTTGTCAGTGGTAAGTCTTGTGCTGTCTGAGGTCTTGTTTCACTCTGACAAGCCATTGGTTTAGCAGCTTACGTCAGACATGTGCGGACAAATGCAAATCTGCAGAAACAAGAAACACTGTGTTGCTAAAACTGTAAAGTACACCAGAAATAACACGGGCAGAAGTGAGTTGTTTATAAAAAATGTGTTAGAAGTGCCATAGAGTGGAATTATCACTTAGGAAGATCTCACTCCCACAGCTTAGAATAGCTTAAACGTGCTAGAAAATAAGGTTCTGCATGGCTCTCTGGAGATCATGTCTATTTTGTCTTAATTATTATAGCTCTAAATATTGCTACTTTTCAATGCTGTGTTGTGAAATCCATGATGTGCTCAGCACTCCAACCATACAACACAGAAAATAGTTTTCAAGGGAGTGAAAGAAATATTGTGCCTTCCAATTCTTGAACTAGAGTATCTGTGAGCTTCTGCGATATGATTTACTTGAACTACAAGTATGTGTCTGTGCATTGATACACAGATCTTTTTCTGTCATGCCTTGCATTTTCTCCCAAGATGAGCAATGTCATTTGAATATTTCAGTAAGCAAGGTTTACTTACCTTGTCTCTGTCCATTTTCTTCCAACAAATGGTCTTTCAAAGGTGCAAGGAGATGCAGATATCTTCTTAGAGGTGTGGCTAACTCGTAGAGTCTCATAGGTTGGAAAAGACTTTCAAAATGAGTCCAACCATTACTCCATCTGTCCCAAGGCCACTGCTAAACCCTGTCCCTAAGGTTCAGATTTAGATGACTTTGAAACTCTTTCAGGGGTGGTGGTTCAACGTCCTCCCTGGGCAGCCTGTTGCAAGGCCTGGTGACCTTTTCAATGAAAAGCTTTTCCTAATGTCCAACCTAAAGCTCTCCTGGTGCAACTTGAGGCCATTTTGTCTTGTCCTATTGCTTCTTAGTTGTGGTGAGAAACCAACCATTAGTTGAGACCAAGTCTTAGATGGCAAATATTTTTCTCCCTGATATTTTTCTCTTGTGCAGGCTATCAATGAAGCAAATGGCAAGAAGTGAAAGGAGTATTCCCGAATTGTAAAGAAGAAAGACATATCCTAAAGTCAAGATCTTGACTTTTGTGGTGCTTATTGGTGTGTGTGAGCAGGTGGAGAACCTCTACTGGATTCACTAACATCTCTGTGTGGGGCAATGTATTCAGTGTTCCCACTATCTGATGGGTGTTGATGGCAGTGAGACTGGGAGCCCTCACTGGTCCATTGGCTCTGTCTGAACACAGTTGTGCTGGAAAATGCTTAATATAAAATCAATATTTTTCCACTGTCCTAGAGAAATAGCAGAAAAGATAAGGATGATGGTAGCTTTCTCCATGCAGGGAAGAGGAATGGCTTCAGAAATGTTGGCGGAGTCAAAGGTTTGACTTGTAGTGAAGGATAGTGAGAGGGGACAGCAAACCAATTTACTGAAGGAATAAGTTTGTGGGAGGATCTGCTAGGATTTGTGGCTTGGTAGGACAAAGTTATATGATGCCCCAAAGTAGAATGATGGAACTAAAGGCAGACATTTCTAAAATGAAAGGAAAGAATGCAGAATGAAATGCAGAACTAACTCTTGTGTTTGGGAGCTTATGACAGAAGTAAATGAAAGCAGCCAATTCTTGGTAGAAATTGCAGCAAGAATTTTTTTTATAAACTGAAGTTACTACCATAAAGATTTAGAGGGAAAACAAATGGGGAAAATCCCGGTATGTTTTGTGAGATAAATGTTACAATATTTTGAAGCAAATCTGATTTTTGGCTTGAGGTATAACATTATAACTGTTGTAAGCAGATAACATTTTAAGACTTCTATCTAGTATTTTTATGATCCAATTCTTCCATACTAATTTTTGGTGAAACAAACAGGTTTCCATAAAGTGAATTCATGGTGTCTTATGCTGCAGTAATTTCTCTAAAGTAAAGGGTAATTGTAGAAAAAACTTTTAAGTAGAGAAGTTGTTTCCGCTGTGCTTTTTTTCCCCATATACCTTATTCTTGGCATAGTTTGTGTATCATAGGTATCGTCTGAAGGGTAGTTTAAAGATGAATCCTGCATTAGTGGTATTTCATCTAATGAAGTGTGATTCTAGATTCTGTGTGATGAGTTGGGTGATAGGGGACGGATAAAATGCAAGTATCTAGTGTGATTCATTGATTTGTCAAGAACAGAAGTCTAATATTTAGCAATAATCTCGATATTCTTAATTTGCTGCTGTTGGCCTTGCTAAGATTGATTTAAAAGTCTAAAAGTTCACTGATATAAAACAGTTTATTAAAAAAATCCATGAAACAGAAACGCAAAATTGTGTGAAGCTCCTCGCTCTCAGAATTCAGGACAATGCAGGCTTAAGTTTGTTGTCTTAAGGTTTGTATTTATGGGTACACGAGTTTGCAGGTTGGAATGGACCACAAGACTCATCCAGTCCAACATCTGAAAAGCAGGATACAGTTGAAATAATCTGGCTCAGAACCCTATCAAGCTTAAAATTGTCTTCCCCTGTAAGACCATTCCACTAAGAGCTCTTATTGTGAAAAACTTTCCTCTTGAATCCAGTTGGAATCTGTCCTGTAGCAATATGTAAACATTCCCCCCTCCCCCCCCTTTCTACAGAACTACGTGTGAAAAGGGAATCCATCCTCCTGGGAACCACCCTTGATGGACTACAACATCACAATAAGGTCCCCATTAAGCCTTCTCTTCTCAAGGCTGAACAGACCCAGTGCATTCAGCATTCAGCATTTTCCAGTCCCCTGATCATAGAATCATTAGGGATTGCAAGGGACCTTGAAAGATCACCTAGTCCAATCCCCCTTCCACAGCAGGATCACCTAGACCAAGTCGCGCAGGATCACATCCAGGCGGATCTTGAACATCTGCAGAGAAGACGAGTTCACAACTGCCTGGGCAGCCGTTCCAGTGCTTGAAACGGCCATAGTTGGCCCTCCTGAAGTCCAGGGTTGTGATTCTGCTACATATTCTGTTCCTATCACACAAGACCCTGAACTCCACCATCTCATGGTCACTGCAACCAAGGTTGCCCTCAGCCTTCACTGCTTCAACCAGACGCTCCCTGTTGGTGAGTACAAGATCCAGCAGCGCTCCTCTCCTAATGGGCTCCTCCACTANTCACCCATGCCAGCCTGCCCCTTGATCTGCACCCGCAAACTCTCAACTCTCTCTTCATCCTGCCCTGGACAGTCTATATGCATCTTTTTTCTTTAGCGGGGACAAAAACTGAATGCAGTACTCAAGTTGTGTTCTGACCAGAGCTGAGTAGAGTGGCAAGGTAGCATCTTTATCTCTGCTGATGTTGTCCTAGTTAATGCACCTCAGCATCCTGTTGACCCTCTTTGCTGCAGAAGCAGTCTGTTCGCTTATGTTGAGCCTGCTATCCACCAAGGCCCCCAGGTCCCTCTCTGCAGCGCTACTCTCCAGCCAGGAGGATCCTATTCTGAGCTGATGTCTCTGGACAATTTCAATTCAGACTGAGTTTTAGCTCTCCTAACCACCTCCCTGCATACCCGGGCAATGACCTTATAATTTCCAGGTGGCAGTGTACCACTTTTCCATCTCTGGTATGTTTCTTGTTTCAATCTGAGAAGAGTCAGGAGCTTCTGGTTAGGCCAAGAGGGTCTCTTGCTTTGCCTACTTGCTTTTACTTTAGAGGGAATAAATTGGGGTTTTTTTTTAAGTGTAGGAGATTGTTCTTGAAAAACTCCCAGCACTCACTAGCTCCTTTACCCTCCATAGAAGCTTCCTGTGGGCTCCCTTCAAGCTGAACCCCGAGTGCATTGAAGTTCCAAGACCTTTGCTTTGGAACTAATGTTCACTGTGTTTAGTATTATTTCAAATTCCACAATACTGTGATCACTGCAGTCGAGGCAGTCACTAAGAGAGATCACACATATTTAACACTGTACTCAGCACTGGTAAGGCCTCATATGAAAATATTGTTTTCAGTTTTGGATACCTTAATATGAGAAGGACATTGAGGTGCTGGAGTGCCCAAGAGCAGTGAAACTGGTGAAGAATCTGGAGCACAAGCATTACTAGGAATGGTTGAGGGAACTGAGGTTTAGTCTTGATGAAAGGAGGTTGAGTGGAAACCTTACTGATGTCTGCAATTACCTGAAAGGAGGTTGTAGAAAGCTGGGGGTCAGTCTCTTCTCCCAAGTCACAAATGATAGGACAAGAGTAAATGGGTTCAAATTGCACCAGGAGTTTAGATTGGAAGTTAGGAAAAAGCTCTTAATTTTTAAAGAGTTGTCAAATGCTGGAACAGTTTGTCCAACAAAAGTTGTGGAGTCACCATCCCTGGTGGGGTTCAAAAAAACTGCAAAATATGTGGATCTGGCACTTGCAAACATAGTTTTGTGGGTGTGGTGGGTTGGACTGACAATTGGACCAGATGTCCTTGGAGATTTTATCTGGTCTTTATGATTTTATGAACACAGAAATAGATTTGCATTTTTCTATTTTATCTTCAGCTCTCCAGAAGTCTTTATTATTCACTGGCTTGACTTAGACAGAGCATCACTTAAGAGTTTATCTGCTTTATAACAACAAATATGTTTTCATGTAGCGTATCTGAAATACTCAAATTCTGAAGTGGCGCTGGAAATTGGACCGTGTGTATGAATATGTATCTGTTTTCTAAGGTGTCTTCTAAATTCTAATATGCTGTTTTATGAAATCTGCTGTTCTAATGTATTACTTTATCACAGTAGTTTTTCTAATCTTATCAAAGAGAGGGCATTCTGTCTCTTGTCTTGGCATTAGGAAGAAATTTAGTTTTGCTTTAAAAATTACTGACTTTCCATTTTGCTGTTTTTAACATGAGGAAAATGATGCTTCCAGAGGAGCAAAACTAATAGCAGTTCACGGAATCATGTGGATTTACAAAATGGTAGGGGATGGAAGGGACCTCTGCCATCTTTTATTGTTTTTATAGAATGGAAGGACTCTGAGAAGTTTTGAAAAGTTTTTCTATTGCAGGTATTATCAGACCTGCATAAACTGATTCAATCATATGTTTGTGGAAGATTAGATTTCAGATACTGTGTTCTGAGATTTCTTTTTTTCCCATCCTGTCCTAATAGGGAAAACCAGTTTCTTATTCAACAGTTCATGAATAAGAGAACGTAAAATACAAAACACAGGAAATGTCAGGAAATGTGTTTGAGGAAGCATGTGTCAGGTTTAAAACAAGCTTAAAGAAGAAGGTGAGGTTACACTCAGGCTTAGTTACAATGCAGTTGACAGAAGACGGTCAGAAACTGATTTATCTTAAGTGAAGACACCTCACAAGATTAAGTTTAGAGGTCTTTAAGATACTAACGCTTGTCAGTGTTCTCCAGTACTTTGGGAACACTCTTTATGCCTTGCTTCTGATTTAAAAGACTCACCTCTCCCCTGATCCCATTTCATTCTTATTCCTCACCTCCTTTATAAAACTTGTGGAGAGAGTACTGTTCATTTCATGTATTCATTGTTTCACCTTATAGACTTTAACTCTTTTAGTTACAATAGCAGTAAAATTTTGCAGTAATGTGTGTTTCAGCATGGGCTCCGTAATCCCTGCAGATCACTAGTCAGTGCCAGTCATGGCTGCTGAGCAGGTGCCACGCTTGGGACTGAGTAGAATAGGAGCAGGTGAACTCTGCAGCATGGCTGTGCTCTGGCAATACCTCTGGTCAGAGCAAGGACAAGAGAACAGATACAGTGGGGTAATACTTGCACCAAGTGCTTAAGCTTTAAAGCCATCCAATAACTGGGCCAAGGAGTCTTGTAACGATGTCTAGACAGTAATGAGAGCAAATCTACATTATGATAACCTTTCTTGGTCTGCTGGGTGGGTACACTCTTCCCAGCAAAACCCAAAAATTCAAACAAAACTTCAAACAAAAACCCTTTCAAAACACAAAATCTTAAAATACACTTGGAATGCTTCTGAGCCTGCCTGCCACCGTGTCCCAAGCATATGAATCTACCCTAAGCATGAAGGCAGTCCTCAGTGAAATTCTGGCCACGGGCCCTGATCCTCGGGAATTCTGAAGTCTCTTCAGTGCTGCCTCCCTAGGTGATGTCCTCAGCCCAATGAGGTTTTGAGTTGCGGGTTCCCTTCTTCCAGAAAGGCAGAACACTGATTCATTTAGGCCTGCAAGACAATTTCAGAATGTTACTTATTTTTGTTCAACTAAAAACATTTTATTGTTTGTTTAGTATTTTACCCTTTTTCCTGAAATAGAATTAATATTCTGTTGAGAGTAAACCCTGTAAGCACAGCTGATATGGTATTGAGGTTCTTACAGGAAAAATCCTGTATCCTTAGAAGGGGTTCCTGCTGCAGACTGAAGATGGGGTTGGTAAAATGCATAAGTCTTAAAGGAAATATGGTGGGATTTTGTTTCTCATGGGAACAATTATAAGGAAAGTTTTTTCATGTTGCTTTTCTTGACTGAAAACTGACAAATATGTAGTTGTCAAAGGGAATGGAAGAATGCGCAGACGGGCACCAGCTTCTTCTGATTTACAACTATAAATGCATTCAGCTATAATTGAAATTTCAAACTCTCCTAACTGCATGTAAAATAGGAAGTGACAGGATGTGATGGTTTAGGGAGAGGGTCTAAATCAGTTTGGGTTGGTGCCTGTAGTTCAAGCACAACAACCAGCTCTCACCGAGAGTTCAACGGGCAATAAAGCAACTTTGCTTAAAAGACAACAGTTTATTGAACCCATCACCAACAAGAAAAGGAAAAATCCCCAAGTAAGTAAAAGAATTGGAAAGGTAAACCAGAAACTGTATCACAATGCCTTTACACATACTGTGAGAGAAATGTGAAGCAGCTAACACATCGGCTTTTGACCTTAGATGAGAGCTCTGGGGCAAGACAGTGTACACCAACACTCATAACTACAAAGCCACCACACACACATTCCCTTTTATAGACTCTGTCCACCAGTTACCTGTAGAGTCCGGACACTGATGCAGGAGGTCTGCTAGGAAATTAACATTTGCAAAGTTGATAATTTTCAAACCATAACACAGGAGTATGTGATTATATAGGTGTATGTTTACAAAAAGACTCAGATATATATTCCACAAGTGGTGCAGCTATGCAGCCCAGAGACATTCTTGGCTTAAGCAGGGCAGTGGATATTCCTTGCACTGACTTGCCTTAGAGTAGTTCCATGTACTCCTACATGCATTTCCAGGCTCCTTTCTATTTGACAAGTCAATCCAGCCTTAGTTCAGTGCTATGGGTCAGAGTATGTGCTGAATAATTTACTCAGGAACTTGATAAGAAAGTAAGTTATTTCCAAATGTACTTGTTATCTCTTGAGGGATTATTTATGGTAAATGTGCTTGTTCTAGACATAGTCTTGCAATCTGACTATGCATTTTACCTCATATAGTAAGAACAATAGGCACTAGAAAACCCAAACATACTTTATAAGACAAATAGTTGCAGCCGAGGGTAAGGAATATAAATAGGATGTAATCAAATGGAAAGAGCTGATGATCCAACGCTTCTATAGATCATGTGTCTAATGTCAGGAGAATTGCAGAGCAATCTTGCTGCTCTTTATAAGTAAGCCTATTTATCAACTTTCTGGAAAAATCTAATTTAATGTGGCACATTTTCCTTAGTTCTGCCACACTTCAAAGCTTAAAGCGTAGGAGTTTGTCAGCCATGCTGTCTGGGCTGCAATCTGTGTGTGAGGTTCCCATTCTTGCTGTCCACCAGCTAGGTATGGGCTACTCCTGACTGATTCTGATAATTTTAGTTCTCCTGATTAGTAAAGAAACAAAAAAAAAGTGAGTAAGCCTTAGCTTTTAACAATGTCATCTGGTTCAGACTTAATGTTCAGAGAGAAAGAGCAATTTAAATTGCAAATGTTCATTACAAGTAGCTGTTTTTTTCAATGAAGTATAAGTCACTTCACAGGGAAAGGAAACAAACCCTAAAAATACCTCTATCTGAATCAGGTGGATACTAGCAGAGGCAATGCTATTTTTCCTGAATAACCTACAGAGAAAAAACTGTTTTTCTGAAGGCATCCAACAAGAAATGTGGATTGTAACAACTCCAGAGGAAATAGGCAGGGGTATAAAATTTCATGGTTTTCTAACATGTACTACATTTTTTAACATGATGCTTTATATCTGACTCTCAAATCAGATTTATGTGCATTTGTATTCATTCTTTAAAAGCTAAGTAGCGCTCAGGCCACTAAAACAAGCTGCTTGATATGATGTTCTTCACCACCGCCACCACCACCACACCCCCCGCCCCCTTTGACTTTATGTAGGAACACCTTAGCATGTAACATCACATTAGTGTTTTATATATTGAAATACTTTCAAGTCAGGATATGTAGTGTGAGCACGTTTTATCAGCTATTACTACTTAGAGTTTTACATACACAAGCTAAAAAAAAAAGTTCTGTTTATTAAAGTACAAGTAGTTTTGCTCCTATAGGATTTTTGCTCCTATAGGATTATCTAAACTTGTGAGGAAGTCTCTGTATGTCAAAGAATCTATGTATTGATTAGGAAATTTTATATTATCTGAAATGTGAGAAACCTGTTTGTTAGCAATGATGTGCAGGATAAAACAAGTGTAATGCGGTACCTGATTGTTAGTTAAGTGTGGTAATATCAGTTAACCATGATGTTTTCAATAGCCAGTTCTTACAGGCATTTTCTTAGGCATTCCAGAATGCTGATATTCCTACAGAGAGCTTTAGGATAAATCCGTGTAATTCCTGTGCTTGACAGGTTGAAAAGACCAGAGCTGTGAATGTCACACCTGATTGCTTTTAAGTCAAAAGCTTTCATGTGCAGGAAATAATGTTTCAATTAAAAAGAGAGGAGGGGGGAGGTCACTGGCATTATTACACTGCCTTCAAAGTCATGGACAGAGAAAGAAATTAGAGCAAATTCAATGGGCTGCTGACTCAAAGCTGAACAGACTTAAATGTTCGTATTGCCTGTTCCAAAGATGCATAGACCACAATTTTAGTATCAAATTACTGTATCAAACCACAGAACTTGTGGTCTTAGTCTCTTGCTATTTTTGAAGCTTTGCAATTGATAGTTACCAAGGGCTTCATTTTATTCTCCATTGTTCCCACTTCAACTTTGTCATCATTTAAGTGTCTGAAATCTATAAATTCTCTCTGCACAGATTCTGACAGTGGGGGGGAAAGTATTTCTACACCTTGGTGTACTGACTATGCATTGTGCTTTCCATGTGAACACTGTTTCATTTACAATTAAAAGTATATATATGTGCACTTGTGAGATTAGTGAGCATTTTAATTTTTAATACTGTGCATGGTGACATTGCACTGGGGATTCGGGTGAAATCCTTTCTGCGTGCATAAAAACAGTAGGATGCATTTACCCTAAAATTGCCCTTGAAATAGAAATTTTTTTTTCTGGTAATATTTTGAATAATACCTCCCAAATGAGACCTCTTTTGCTACATAAGCATTGAATCCTTCAGTACGGATTGGGGGTTTGCTTATTGCTGGGTTTGTCTGTAGAACCATTAAGAAAAAGAATTTGCGATGGGAAGATTCCCCATGTTCGCGTGGATTTGCTAGCTGTGTGAAAAGCATTGTTTTTCTACGGATGACCTCCTTGCGCAGAATGATAGTTTTATCCTTCTCTACATCATTATGTTTGCTGTACAAAAATCCTGCTGTGCTACATCATAATAACATGTAATCTTCTTGCTTAGTTTAGCTGAGATTTAAGGAGCCGCTGTTCATGGAAGCAGTTTTCTGAAGTCTGATCTATAATTTACTAGAATCAACCAGGCAAAAGAGCAAGAGGCTTTATAAGAGGGATACAGCCCTTAAAACTCTTAAATGAAGATTAGTTTAAAGTTTTACAATCCGGTACAGAACCATCTGGCAAATCTCATGTCAGGCTTTGTTAAACCTCTGAGCTTTCCTTGCATGCCAGAGTCATTCAACCCTCACCCCCCACCCTGCCTTTATCTTCCATTCTTCTGTCTCCTGCCAGCACTGGCTTTCCTCATAGAAGGGTTGGAACAAAAGGAGGAAATAAGTAAGTGAAAGGGCTGGTTTTTCCTCAGGAATGGTATAACAGAACTTTAAAGGATGGAGGCTGTGGGTGTGCTGCACGTCTGGAAATCAGCCCTTATAATTGCTGGGTGGCTGGATGCGCACTGGGTGATTTATTGCATCTTTGAGGAGGTAATTACAAGATAAAAGCTGCCTGTTGGCAGAACCATTAGAGACTTGCTGGGTTAAATTGTGGCTTTTGAGGCCAAGGAATCACTGGGAGGACCTTTAGTAACATCACAAGGCGTTTAGATACTTTCAGAAATGGAGCTGCAGTGGTTAGAGCCAAAACAGCGTAGAAGTTGTCAGTGGTGAATCCAGGTTGGAGTTTGATGTGAAAAGCCCATTATTCCTGTTATTCCTAAAACACATTTCAGGGCTTTCGAATGTGGGTTCCTTGCCAATACTTCCACAAAGGATTTTTTAATCTGCAAGTTCCAAATTCTTTTTTTGTTTTTTGGCAAAAGGCACACCTGATGTGCTTCTTGTATATGAAAACACTCCCTATGATTCCTTGCAACTTGATTTCAGCTGCTCAATGGCCTTTCCATGTGTCATACAGATCTATTCTCATGTTTGTACAAAGCTTGGAAATGTGGAACAGAGTAATTTGTTCTAGGTAGGTTATGTAGAATTATACTTTTTCCACCTGAGTTAACTCTTGTGTTCCCCTTTCATGTGTTGGATCTTAAGAGGCTGAAGGAAGGTCTGCAGGAATCCAATTACCTGCCATCAGCTCACAAGCAAGAAGGAGGCACCGTTAATGGGGACAATCTCCTTTTCAGACTTAATGGAGTTCCTTTTCTCAGTGTGATGGCAAAGATGTTCTGTCTGGACAGTGAAATTAGTGCATGTGGTTCTCTGATTATTACTCAGGTCTGCAGTTCCTGTCCAAAACCATAGCTTTTGGCTGGTTATACTTTAAACATGGTTAGAAAACACAAAAGCTGTCTGAAATGAACGTGTGCAGCCTCAAACAGAGCTCGATAGCCCCAACACAACTAACATACTACTTAGAAAACATCTTTTGAGTTTGTTTCCTAAATCTTGCTTCCAGCCATACAGGATTTCAGCTTGAAAAACAATTTCATAAAGCACTTCCTTGTTTTTTTTTCTTTCCTGTTCAAGGCAGGAGTGGAACACTTTGAGTCAGACAGTCTTAATGCTGCCGTAGCAATTTTTGTAAGGCACCGGAGAAAAATACGCTGTATTTTCTTTGAACTTCAGTCTGCTTTTGCTTCTCACAGCAATCAATAACCATTACAATTACTGGTAGTAGTATCTGTCTAGATAATTTCAGGGCTTTTCCAGAGATCAAAATGCATAAACCAAAATTGTCAGGTTGTAGTTTTTTTTCCTTTTTTTCTATTTTTTTTTTTAAACTCTAATAAATCCAAATTTGCTTTGAAGAAAAGCACAGAACTGCCAGGAGGGAAACAGGTTACACTTAGCTGAACACATCTAGTAGTTAGTATTAGAATTTGAGGGCCAGAACAAATTCCATTTGCAGTCTGTAAAAGTGATAGTCGTTGAGAAACTAATCATATCCATAGGTCAAGAAATTGTAACAATTATTGGAAAACCCCATCTCAGGAAGCGCAGGCCAACCAATTGAGCGTAATTTAACTTCTCTCTGTGAAATGGGAAGGACTTTCCTACCATTTTAGAGCATGTTGGAAGCAAAAAGATGCAGCAAGTCCTACGTCGAGGAGTGTGGCTTGAGATAGGTTTGGTAGTGAGCAGGCAGCTGCCTGCTTCCTTGCTTTGGTGGTTGGACAGGATCACCAGGAACAGGCACTTCTCTTCACCAACCACCTGTCTCCCATCTTCCTGAACTACACAGGGGACTGCTAGTGCAGGATCCAACATAGAGAGAGCTGGACTGGTTCCTAGGGCAGTGAGAGAATAGGCTTAAGTCTGCTGGATAAAATAGATTGGGGAAAATTTTCTGTCTCATGCTATGGATCAGTCTAACCTGTGCAGACACCGTGAGCTGAGTGGCATAGAGGGAGGATGCCATCAGAAAGGCAAGAATGTCCGCTTGGAGGTGTCTGTGGCCAGGTTGGATGGGGTTCTGAGCAACCTGTCCAGTGGGAGTTGGATTGTTTGCTGTCCTCTCTAACCTGAACCACTGTAAGATGCTGTGATTTTCCATGAACAAGTAATGGTATGATTAGTTTGAACTATATTAAGTGCACAAGAAATTCCCCTCATATTTCATAGTGGGGACCACCAGTGCAGCATCTTGGAGACAAAAACATAAATTCTGGCTTTCATAACATTGAAATTATTTTATAATTTATTTTTTGAGTGTATTTTGGAAGCCTGGATGATACCTGTCTAGCTGTCATAATTAATTATATGTTTGTTAACTTATTGTTCCTAATAAACAACAGGAAATATTCATGGGGATTTTTTTCCCCTCAAAAATAAAGATTTACTATCTACTTTGATTAAATATTAAAGCTTTCTTGTACTTGTTTCAACTAGACTGAAAAGTCCAAATACCAGCAAAATACATTGTGCACGACGTTTTTTTCTGCCTGTCCATTATGCTGGACTTTATTGGTTGTTAACATAATTCGTCAGGGTAATTTCGAGGTGGTCAAGTTGAAGACTGATGTGTTTAGCTGTATGATAACTCAGCAAACGCCAACATCTTTCATTCTGAAAATACATGAAAATTGGCCTTTTGGTGGTTAGACAGGATTGCCTGGCCCTGGGGAACAGCTGACAATTTTTGCACTGGGCAAAAAGGGATTATTGAACTATAGGGAACTTCTGCAGCAAACACCACCTTATATGATGTCTCCAGTGTCAGTACCAGGGAAGCAACATTGGCTGTCTAGTAATGATTTAGAGCCAGAAGAGTCTTCCTCAGCTTCAGCAGACAGGATGAACTAGTCAGGTGTTGGATGAATGCTAACAACTGAATCAGTTGTCTGGATGAACCCTGTACTCTTGGAACAGTAGTTGGCTGTAGCAGAAGTGACAGGTGGTTCATCAAACAAGAAAAGAACCTCATTGCAGAAGCTGAGCCTGCATGCTAGAGAAACTGTAATAATTGCATGTACAGGAACTCAGAGAGCTTTAATGGCACCGCTGAAACCATAATGTAATATCCAGGTTGAAATCATTCCATCTTTATCTCATTACGAATACAATTTTCTTCTATGTGTGAAACTTAAATGTCAAATTGAGGAAGTGGAGGGAACATAAACAAAAAGCTGTGGGCATATACTATTGTTGCTTTAGAGGAACCATAGGAGCTGTAGAAAGCTGTGGGAAGATGCTCCAAGCCAAATGGGGGGCATAAAGGCCTCTAAACACTTCCCACATTTAGTAAGAGTTGCTTTATCTGAGTTTGAAGAAAGAGGCTCCCAGGTGGATTGTCTATCATTAGCATATCCTTCTTTAAAAAAGACAACTTGTGAATAAGTGCTGTGCTCATGTGATCCATTACTGATGTGAGAGTAGGTAGGAAGCTGGTGTACTAGAAGCACCATTGCTGTAGAAACAGGTAATTCGGAACAGGTATTGGCATAGTTCGAGGCTTGCAGCATGCTGAGTTGGAAGCTGCCAGAGATGTGCTGCTGGTTAGTGGTATGAGTGCTGTTTCATTGTAAGCTGTCTCATGTTGAGTCACAGCACACGTGACAGATGTTGTTCCGCTCCAAAGTGGCAATGCAGATACATTTACAGGGTCTGGCTAGTAGTTGCCCCAGAATCTTGTGCGCTGTTTTCACGCTCAGTGTGTTTTGTCTCTCTGACACTTGCCTTCTGAGGAGTGAGAGGGTCTCCTTGGGTGGAAATGGTAGGATGTAAATGAAGAACACAAGGTGGTGGTCTATGGGGAATTCAGCATTATGGGGCATTTGAGTCTCCATTGAGTCATACCCAATATTGTTATCTGAGTTTTCAAGTGTTGTTCAAACATTTAGTACTGTGTAGTGACTGCATGTTTTTGTCTTACCTTTTGCATCTTTTTTCTTCACATGTTCTGTTGTAAGATAGAACTGATGGGATAAAAGTCACTGATGTAAAATTCCAAGAAAAATTGGTTTTCAAGAAATAAGGTGTTTTGTATTGTTTTGATGTCAGTTCCTGGCTGGTTGTCCCATACAGAACCATTACAATATCTTGGCACCACAGCTGATACGTTTAATACTTTCAAATTGTATTTGGGTCCATTCAATGCTGATTATTACATTTAGAGAAAGATTAGAAGGTAGAATACGTTTACTTTTGAACATGAGAAAACCACAACCTTTTCTTTCCAGGCGCATTTATTTGAACTCTGTTTAGCTTTCAGTCAATCTGTGGTTATATTTTTTTTTCTTCTGAAATGAACTTATTGTTCTACCTCAAGAATGAATCATATTTCATTGCTTCCCCAAAATATAACAAAATAAGTAAAAATGATTGCCTGTAATTCATGATTACAGGCAATCCAATCTGCCAAAACAGAATTGCCAATAATAAGGTGTTTTTTTGTAATGAGCCCTATGAATGCTCCATACTAACTGAAGTTGCCATAAATTCCATATTTCAAAAAGAGTTTTTCTTTTCAGTGGCTGTATATTACTGTATGCTTCAGAAAATCCAATGGTTCTGTTTGTCAGTGCTTCCATGGGCATTTGGATCTGGATAAGATGATTTTTTTATTACATGTTGTCAAAGGCCATGTCTGAAGGGTAGTATGTTAGAGATATCATATTTCAGGAGGAGGAAAATCCTAGTGCTACTTGAATAGTGACTTTCAACAGGGGAACTTCATTGTTTTCATGATAGAAAAAATACAAGGATGAAGAAAATATGAGAGACTTGCAATGTGTAAAGTTTCTTCCCTGGGAAATTCATATGGAGAAAATTAAAAGGCTCTAACATCCTATTCAGTGCCCAGTCCCAGTGATCTAATTGCTCAGCTTCAAAAGTAAATAGACATTAAGAAGTAACAACAGGATGTTTTGGTCATGCTAAAAGAAGTGTGAACAGTCAGCCAGTCAACTTCTTTGAAGACTACTTGATTATACAGACGTGTTTTGGGGTAGTCTATCTAACTATTCAAAGTTAATGGAAAGATGTGGAGACAAGCTGTTGACTGCTCAGTCTTCTGTGTTGAGGATGTTGAGGAATAGAAAGGGCTGTCATCTGAAAACACAGCTCCCTGCCCAAATAATGCAGATTTAAAACTTTCTGTATCATATTTATTTCAATTAACTTTTTAACATTACTTCAGATGTGGTCTGTGCCCTTTTTCCAGGGTGTCCACTGAACGTAGTACAGCCTGGCTTGAAAGCAGCAGAGAAACCAGAACTGGTTGCCCTCAGAAATTCTGCTGCTGAAGTATACTCTGTGTGCATAGGTGAAGATCTATATTCCCTCACCTTTAAATTTAAAGGAACTCTAATTGACATAGCTGCAAAAATGTCAGACCTACAGCCTTCTCTAAATGCATGAACGTATATGGTTGTGATATGGTACCATTACTTTGTATGAATTTTGTACCTGCTTGTTTTGTTCCCTCAAGGGAAATTAATGCTGAATGCTGGCAAAGTGTTTGAACATGTAACTGATACATACTTTTCTTTCCTAACAGCACACTAAAGAAATGGGAAGGCCACAAACTCCTTTGAAAGAAACAAACTTGGAGCCTTGGACTCAGCCACAGGTAGACTGGAACAACTTTTCTGATTATGTGTTTTCTCTTTTCTGATAATGTGTTACGTCTAATCCTGGTTTCTGTAAGACTTAATCTGAGTCTCTAAAGGAACATTCCAGCAGGTAGCTCTGGTTCTTGACATCGTGTATCAAAATTATTTGTTTTGGTGGTCGGCTGCCCAGACTTGTGTGGTAGTATCCATTTACTTGAAGTCTTAGGTTTAACTTGCCTTCAGTTTGTGTTTATTTTGTGATATGCATAAGTTAACAAAGCAAAACTGTTTTCTGAATGGTGGTTCAATAAATTGGGAACATCTCTTGGTGTAAAGTTTGTGAAAGCTTCTTATTTTGAGAGGAAGGTTTTAAAGTCCGACCTTTTCGGTCATAAGAATTTAACTAAAACTGAAGGAATAATTTAATAATTCAGAAAGATACAGAAAAATGGGGGTGTTCATATGATGGGTGTTCCTGAATACTCAGTGGATTTGGATGGCTTGATCTAGAGGCATGTGACCAGGACAGTGCATGAATTTAGAAACAGAAAAGTCCCACATCTCTGTTGCTGCTGCCTTTGTTCATGCTTGACTGCTTTTATTTTTTATTACATGAAAGGCTAAACATAGTTTTTTAGGGTACAACCTATGAAGCTAATTAAAATACTAGTACCTTTTAAACAGTAAGTTCTTAATTCATCATTGTGGTCACAGACACCTGGTATTTGGGTTTCTGCACTTCTACATACAGAAAGACAGTTATCTGTAAATGTGGAAGCCTTCCCTTGGATGGGAGGTAAATCTTTTAAATGTTACTTTTCCAAACACAGGATCTTTTCTCCTTCCTACATAAAAGGCTCCCTGGTGTAGCAACCGCCCTGACTGTTTCCAGCTACTGCAAATCCAAACCTCCAAGCGGCTCTATCCAGGCAGCTGCTAATCACAACAGTTGAACATTGATCAGTGTCTGCAGTCAATAATGTTTACATGCAAGACCACAGGAGCTTGCTGTGGTCCATAGTTAAAAGCAGTAACTCTTTATGTGCAGGAACACAACTGTTGTGGAAAGTTTAATACCAGCAGTTACTGCTCAGCTGCTGATGAAGGAAGGGACAGCTAACAGTCTCCTCCTCCTGTTCCCTTGCAGGTAGAGAGCTTGGGGTTAGGGCTGGACTTTACTGGCACAGAAGACAGAATGTTGACTTGTGAGTGGTGGGAGGAGCTGTTGAATTAGCTTGATTTTGTGTGTAGCATTTAGGGGAACTCTGGTGTGTGACTGTGGGGGTCAGGTGAGCAAGAGGTGATCTGTGTGAGTGCTTCCAGTAGCAGCGTCAAAGAAATTCTCTATTGGGCCATCCCAGTGCTGATGAGAACCAGTGTTCGAGGTACCCAGATGGTCATGGTGATATTTGTTCACTTCTCAAAGCTGCATTTCCTGTTGTTTTGCTTAGCAACTACATCAATTAGTATGTATGAAATGTTTTTATAATTTTTATTCATTTTTAAAAAAGTAAAATCTGCCTTTGAAAAAATTACTTAGAAAGAAGCTGAAGCCAATATGTTTTTTTTATTTCATGGAGAGAAGAAATGTAATCAACAAAATCAAAAACTGCTGGAACCATTATTGTAGCAGAAAATTAAATTAGTTGTTAATTCCTTCATGGATATAATTTTGGCCCCTGCAAATCCCTCCTTAGATATTTTCTATAAAGTGAGTAAAAATTCATGGCATGGATAAAAGCTTTGTCTATTTTATGAGCAACAGGCAAATGATCCAAATGGTGCTCATAAAGCAAATGGTTCCCAATTCTAAAATGAGGAGGAATATATTTAAAAGCTGCTGAAATGAACCAGGCATAAAACCAACTCCTGTTTACAAGATGCTATTATTTACAGGAAAGTTTTTTGGGCCGTCCCCCAACCCTCAAAGGATGAGAGTCACTGCTTAATGACAGAAATTTATAAAAATTTCCATTTTCTAGTAAAAACTTGGGGTACTTGCTGCCCATTCACTGTTGAGATCTGCTGTGGGATGTGTTTTACCAGCAAGGAGAAGGAAATGACTGTGAGCAGAGTGTTAGTGTGCAGGGCCAAGCAGCCAGTGAAGCAGAAAATAGCACATCTGGCCCCTTATCTTGGGAGATGAAGAGCTGGTAACTATTAGTGGTCAGGCAATTTCACACAGAGGTTACAGTCTAGAGGGAATGAGAAACGCTGCTTTTGGTGCTGAGAAATGAAAGGCTTTCCCTTGCCTGTGGTGTCGTGGCACTCATTTACCTGTTGCATTCAACATTTTCTCTTGGAAGCACTCAGGTAGCTGGAAATGTTGTAACTAACTGTTCATTAAAAAAAAAAAAATTAAGAACTGCTGTGCTTTGTAGGCTCGTTTCTTGTTCTGTGGTGAGGTTTTTGTTCTTGGTTTTACAGTTTTGTTTTCTGGGGTTTCTGCCTGTGATTTGAAAAGTTCCCAGAGCAGTGCGACATTGACAATGTGGAAATTCTTTTTCATGGCCATACCTTTTAACTTGCTGTTTTCTCTCTTTTTTTCTGTGAACTCAGTGAATGGAAACTGATGTTACTGCCTGGAAAGTAAAGTACGAGAGATTCATCGTGATAAATTTGGGACAAGACCTTTATAGATAAGGAACATGTGTGCTAGTAGTTGCCCAAATAGACTTGTCTTTGGTTTACAAGCTTTATTTAAATGCTAAATACCAGGTATTCCTGTAGTTATGTTTTTGCTGCTTTGCCTGATTAAACATGTAGCTGATAAACCCTGTCAAGGCTCTTCAGAGCTGCTGCAGCCAAGATTGAGGGTTTATAGCCTCTGTTTTTATGGTCAGTTAGAAAGATGGCAATTTAAAATCAAAGTAGTCTGTCATTGTTTAAATTTTTGACATTGCTGTCACTATTTTAAAACCTGAATTTTGTGTGTAGTGGCACAAAATAATATTGATCATGATGAATCTGATTGAAAAACAAATGACTTTATTCTTTAAATTACTGGGAGGATAAATCTACAAAGAGAGAATAATGATTTGCTAAAGTAATAAAAATCAATTAAGGTGTTATATAGCTTAAAATTGCAGTAATGGTAAATAATGAGTTTTCCCAGCATGGCAGATAGAGGAAACACATCACCTGTTGTGGCAGAGTATTTCTGTTTTAAAGCTACTCATAGAAGTGATTCCTGGAGGTGCTCAATTCCTATAGTGTGAGGTGGCATTACTAAGCTGGAGCTTTTTATTTGTTTATTAATTGCAAGAGTACCAAGTGCTCTCATTCACTTAAGATAATGGATGAAAAGCCAGTACAGTTGCATTAATTTTCCTGGCCCAAATGTAGCATAATTATTTTAATGAACACATTAATTTATCCCCTTTCTTCATGCTCTTCCTTCTTCACAGTTCACATTATCACTGGCAGCCCAGATAATGATTACCCTCAAAGCTTACAGCTCTGCTCAGAGTTCCTTGTGAGGGTTAAATATACAAGAACTAGGGCTGGCTGGACTCAGGTGGTGCATGTACACCTGCATCTTACAAATAAGCAACATCTCACACCAGTGTGACTTCATTACCACCTGGTGTAATGGTGGAGCACTGACATGGCAATGAGCTTGACAAGCAGGAGCAATAAGATACAGACCTCTTGCCTCTCATAAGCAGAAGATGAAAATAATTTTTGTGTCTTTTGCATTTATAGTTCTATTTTTTTCTTTTAGCATGGTCTTTTTTTTTTAAGTAAAATTACTTTTTATGGAAAGGCAATACTCAGACTGAAATCTAATTACAAATGATAGAGTGTAGTATTTTTCTGCTCAGTTTTAAAGAATCACTTTATAATCTTGGAACAGTAGATAACAACATCACTAATCCAATATTTCAACAGTAAATACATTTGATGATAGGAATTGCTACACTAATCTTATATCCCTCCACAGTATAGTTAAGAAATCCACAGGGGGTTTTACTAATCAGTTTTTGGAAAGTAAATCAAATCATGTAATTCTTGTTCCCTCTAAATGCCCAGCAACTGCCACCAGAGCCATGTGTGGCACTTTTTTGTTCTTTTTACCAGTTTGGTATCCTAATCTGCAGCCATGCTTTCCTCTTCAGTATGCAAGAAAGAGACATCCAGAATGGAAAGTCTCCAAGCATCCTGTGATGAGGATGACTTAGTAGGTTTGCTGGCAGTTTGCTTTGTGCCCTCGCTTGCCATGACCACATCCACTTCCTGCACATAGGTGAAGAGCCTCCAGTCATAAACATAACATGGCCACATTTCCTACTATACTTCTAATAGATGTACTTTAGGCTACTTGGTTCAGACCCCGGTTTTACTGGCCCATGAGATAAATTGCAATATAGCTTGCATTTTTTCTCATGTTTTAATAAACTGTCAAAAAATGAAGTAGTTTTCTAAATTATGA
>VZRI01002517.1:995850-1060574 GCA_013397515.1 Upupa epops | reverse complement strand
TTTATGGACTCTGTCCACCCATCACCTGTAGAGTCCAGACACGGATGCAGGAGGTCTGCTAGGAAAGCTGCCTCCAGCTTCAAAATGAAATGCTTTCTTGGCATAAAAGCACCACAACTAATATTTGAGAATGTAGTAATTTCCAAACCAGCACATTTCCCTAGTTGCTTTGGAGGACAACTGGACACTGACTTCCAAGCATACTGGTGGAATGTGAGAGAGGAATGCTGAAAGTTGTACTGTAAGGGGGACTTACAGGGATCTTAACCGAAGCAGCTCCTTTTTTCTCTCATTTGGCTCCTCTTTGCATGTTATTTGACTTTTCCATCAGCAGGAGTAACCCTAGAGCAAGAAAAAAACAGAGAGGTTGGGTAGGGGGATTAAAAGGAGGGGAAAAAAATGATACCCTTATATTAGGATGTCAAATCAAAGCCCTTAGCTCCTATATCTTTAGATGTTCTGTTGCATTCATAACGTGATTTCTGAATATTAGAGCGAAAGTACAGAATTCAACTTCTTAAATGCTATTTCCCAAAAAACGTCTGAATAATCAGGCAGATATAAGGAGACTTGATGCAGGGGAGTGGTCTTCTGATGATTCACATTGGAACTTTGAGAGATTGAATAGATTGAAGGCCACGATAGAAATAGAATTTCATCTGAAAAAAGCTTCAACAGATTTCCTGTTAAAGCAGAGATATATTGTGAGGTCTGAGGACAACAAGGCTCCACAGAACCTCTCAAAAACTCCCACATCTTCAGCTAACGAGGAGAGAGCATTTGCTTGGGTAAGGCTACCAAACCCACTGGTCCGTCATCATAAATCCTTGACAATTTTGAATAGAACAAATTTTGCTTAAATTCAGTTCACTGCACCCTTCACGCTTGTGTCTGCAGTCTCATTGCAGGAGACTGGCACTGTTCACAGCTCAAGGAAAAGGGGGGCGATGTGGGGCACCCACTCCAGTAGGAAGGAAATACTCCTTCCTTTGCACTCCCGAGAGCAATTTCTGTCTGGACAGAACTGATGTGTGAAATCCAGTGCATAATCACTAACCATGACAGTTACTGTCTGATGAGTGTCACAGACAGCAAATTGCGATAATATACTTTTGTGTTTGTGAAATAGTCTGTGGACTAATAAACTAATTGCCACTGTCTGAATTCCACGTCTCCCTGCTCCACAAATCAGGAGCGCGCTTTGCCAACTTCCAGCTTACTCCGAGATCTGTGAACTGCAGACTTTACCCTGCCGGCTCCAAGATGCCTGGAAGAGGCGGCTTTACAATGCAACTCTCTGTCTTGGTTTGAAGTGGGTAAAATACACAGAGCTTTTCCATTTCTGCACATGATCTACATAGCCAGGTAATCTCCAAAAAATCTTGTGAGCCATTGCACGGTCCTAGGGAGGGAAGATGAACATAACCCAGGTTCCTACTCAGTACTCTTGGCAGAATTAGTATTAAAAGATGCCTAAAATGGAGCTCAACTATTTAATCGGTTTGCTGTCACAGCTGGCCCACATCTGCTTCACCAGAAAACGAAGAGTCAATTTGACTTCAGTCTGCACGGTTCAAAAGGTTTGCAGGTCACCTCTGCCTTGCACTACTGGAGGTCTGCACACACCCTTGTACAAACACAGCGACTTCCCTTACCTGTTGTCAGGGCAATTACATTCCAGCTTTGGTTGGCAGGTAGCTTCACATCCTCAGGGCTCCACTCTGCTAGCCAGATGCTCTGTGCCGGTGAAGCACAGAGGCTGTACAAAAACTCATCCCAGGTGACAAAATTGTAAGAATAGAGGAAACAAGATTCAGAAGCTGTAGAGAGTAACTTCACTGTGTCCCCCTTCTCATTCTCTGTTCAGACCATCCCAGATTCAGGGGTGATGAGAGACAAGTTCCCAGACACATCCACTCACATATCGAAGGTACCAGCCACTGCTCAGCAACTCAAAAACATGAGTTTCTTTGTATGTACTATAAGCCTTCCATCCTTATGAGTGATCCCTGTCTTCTCACTCCTTTAGGGATTTCAGGACAGGGGAAATACTGAATAGACAAAATAATTGGGGAAAACACCACCAACAGAAATAAAGTAAAAGTTAAAGCTTCAGTATGGCAATTCTTCGCATGATGATGATTTTCTTTCCAGAAAAGCCAGCAGTCACTACTCTTAGTGTGTTACTGCACTTTTGTTCGATGTATTTGAACAAATAGTAAATAAAACACTATTTTAAATTATTTTTATTTTAATCAATAAATAGTAAATAAAATAAAAATAAATAACTCTCCGGATATTTACTAACAAATTCACTTTTGGCTTTAGCATTTAACCTTTAAAACCATAGACAGCTCCAAACTCGTAATGCCAGACCGTGTAGTGGTTTCCAGTGTAATATCCAAGCTATTGCTTCACTGCACATTGAAGCAATAATTGAATAGACTTGGGACTAGCCTTTACCTACACACAAAACTACTTCCGCAGGCCACAGAGTTGTGATCTGGGGTCCAGACATAATGGAAGATAAAACTAGGTGCTCTGCTATCACAAAAAGAAACAAAAACATTACCCAAGAAGGAAAGACAAAGATGAAAAATCAGCAAAGCAGTACTTATTCCTCAAAGTACAAAACTAATTTAAAGTTTTTAATTCCAAATGTTTAAGGGTTGTTTTCTATCTTGCAACTGCTGAAGACAAATCCTACCCTGAAGGCCAACTTAATGCGTGTGCTTTTTTTTGGTGATTTTTAAACTTATTTGGAAAACAGTTGCCTTGCAGTAAGAAAGTAAAGAGACATGAGGTAGTTCAGCAAATTGAATATTCTTACAACTACTTAAAGATATCTGTGACAATGAGATCTAAGAAAAGCACAGGCGACCAAACTGCTGAGAATATAATTTGGAAAAAAATCAAAACAGAGTTTTTAAGAATTGGGCTACTGGAATAATTCACATAGGAAACTGGAATTTTAAAGTCAGAGATGATGTTCAACGATCTTGTTCCCAACTTTAATGCAGCACCCTTATCCCAGTGCCTCTGCTAAAGTTGTTCACCATACCGGCCCCTCCTTAAAAGACTCTATCCGTTGTTCTCTCCAGAGACTGTTTTTCAAGTGTAACCATCGTAAGCCTCTCTTCACTTCCGAACTGCATACCTACAGCAGAACTAGTTTCCTCACCAGCTGCAAAGTGTAAGGCTGAGATTTTTGTAAAGACCACTATGTGACTCTAATGTCTCTTTTCTGCATCCACTGCTCTTTACCTCTCTCACAGGCATGGCTAGAGAATGCTCATCACCTTGAGAGGACCTCTAAAAAAACGACTGCAACATTCACTGCGGCGATTCTGGCAGAAACTGAAATTACCACCTCATTGCTTAAGTTTTCAGGGTTTTTTCCTCAAGCATTCATACATTAAAAGCACGTTAATGGCTCGACTGCTGGAAGGTCGCTGCTGAAAAGGTACATGAAGTTCAGATAGGAGGAGGTGGAAAGAAAAGCCAAGCACCTGGAAAACACTTCATTGCCTCTTTATTTAGATGCACCCACAGTACAGAGCCTCTTGAGCATGTGCAGAAGAGGAGGATTACACATTTATAGCTGGGAGCACCATTGAGTTTGAGTTTCCTTGATACCATTTTCAGGAAAGTAAACTTTCCAAAGAATGACATTTGAATCCAAGAGCTTAAGATCTGTTTGTACTTTTTATTCAGAGGTGAAAGGTATTTTTCTTTTATTATAACTTGAATGTTAAGTAGAAGACATTTTCACAGTCTGGTTGGATCAGTCTAGGTATTTTCATATGCACCGTTTCATACATATAAAAAACGTTTCATTTCCCCCCCTACCCACAGATATTTAAATGCATCTAAGTTTAAAAACAGTAATGGACCAGCGCATTCCTATGGGGAAAAAATGAACTTTTGCTGCCCTCTCCTGCTTAAACAATGAAATGCTAAAATATTAAGATCTATGAATTTAATGCTAACCTTTAAACAAAAAGCATGACAGGTCACTCGCTATGCTACAATCCAAAATAGGATGACAATGAGAAATGTATCGGTACTACTTATACTTGAAAACCCCTCATAGTGACATAAGGTTATGAATACAACATATTTACAGGAAGTGATCCAAGTAACAAAAACTTGTATTCAGAGAGGTCATGATAAAAAGCATCTGCTTCGGTGGATGGGAAGCAACACTTAAATAAAAGCTTTCAATCAAAATTCATTCCATTCTGTTTCAAGATACTGTCTCACAGACTTTGAAATGAAAAACTGGGCTATACAAAATCCGCTGCACGAATCAACTAGGAAAACAAACTCGTGGCTCACTCCAGAGCTGCTGAGGGAAAGAGGTGAGCAGAAACAAGAACAGCCACACATAAGTAAAACCATACAATCTTGTGCATTGCCACCTCTGCCTTGATTCAGGGCAACTGCTTTGGGAAGATATTGTTAGACAATTAAGTCATCTTTCATTTTCCAAGACAGAACTAAAAGCAAATTGTTTTGGTTTTACTCAGGGGGAGAAAAATCTAGTCATTCCCCCTCCTCACAAAACAATAAAAAGGTTTTTAAGCTCCTAATGTATTTTCCTTTTCATAGGATGAGAGCACCCGAGGCTGCACTTATAAAGCAAGTACAGCTGCTACTTTTCTTACTCAAGCAATTCTTGGCTCTAACACCCTCAATTTTTCCATATATAGGAGGAGATAAAAAAATAAATTAAATCCTTTTATTTATGCTAACAAAACCAAGATTAAGTTTACTGTAAGCCTGCCAGTGAATGCTCCCTCCAATGGCATTAGAATACTTTTATTTAAAGTATTCCAATCTTTGGAATAGAGACAAAAACCACTCAAAATCTATGAAAACAAAAAGGGAGACTTGCAGATGAAGAAAGCAATGTGTGCTCAATTGAAATTATAGGAGAGGAACTTTACTTCTAATGGTTGTTATAGCCCTACAAACTGATGCAATGCCCTAGTACTGAAAATGCAGCACTTTCCTTCTATCAGAGAGCATTCAATCCTTTCTCCTGAAACCAATATGGTCCAGGATGCGAGCAACCACTCCACAACTGCCTTATTGAGCAGTTTATAAAATATTTACACAAACAAAGGTAGTTTCTGGAACTCAAGAAGCAAAGGAAAGCATAATTAAACAGTCACAATGATCACACTTGGACCCACATATTGCTGCCTTCTTTGCCGGCAACTCTGATTGATACCAAAGGGAGTTCAGGACGTCATGTTTGGACTGCGGCAAAGAAGAGGTTCCCAGGGGTATAGCTGTATTTTTGTGGTAAGTGCTTCTTCACATACAGCGCACAGTGCCACCTAGGTCATATCGTCAGCCTTTTAGAGTCAAATGACTAGTATCACATCATCTCGTTCAATTAAGCATTCCTTCTTGGAAGTGATAAATTATCTATAAAATACTCCCCACTAACCCCACATCAGAGGTAACAAAATATTGCAACCCATCAGGTTTTCGTCAGTTCTTTATGACCAATAGCAGAATGTCATGTAAAAACCAGAAAACAGAGTTAGGAACAAATACCACTCACCTAGACTCTGAAACAGGACAAGCTGCTTTTTCTATTTCACATTGTCGTGTTTTACTCCACCGGGTGGCAAACACGGAACTTTTTCTTCCATTCCATCTCAGCTTTTCCCAATTGAACATAGGCTTTAAGCATGAGTTTACATCCCCCCTCCTGTCATAAATTTTGTACAGAAATCACACTAGTTTTTTTTTTGTTAATAGAAATAAAAGACTATCAAAACAAATGGGCTAAGGGACAGGATTTGTTATAAATTTATTTAATCTTCAGTATTTCAGCTTGCACCTTTGCTTCAGCACTTTAAAATAAAATGTTTCAACTATGACATAACTGCCTAATTTACATTGCGTCCCAGTCAGTGTCTGAAAAGCAGCTCATATTAATCCCATTAAACCAGGTTGTGTTTGGTGTTGCGTATGACTAGTTCTCTTTTTTTTTTTTCCAGAATTAACAGTGTCAAGTTTTTACAAAACCGTTGAGCTTACAACATTTGTGTGCGCAGACCCAGGAGTACAAACTGTGACCTGATAATCCTGAAACAGTCAGTAGTCTTAGAAGGGAATTCTTTTTTTACCTCTTTTCTGTGCCGGAAAGTGAGATGACTTCAAGTCCTACTGTATATTTAAATGGTAGGAAGAAAAATAGACAAGCTTGTATTTATACCGTATTTCTACCAATGGCAACAGGTCATCAATTTATGTTTGCAACTATCACAAAGACTCATGAACATCAAATTCAGTTTTATACTGTAAATACTGCTGGATTGATGGTTTAGGATTATCAATTCACTGTTGTCATATGTCCATAACAGTTCAAAAGCATCTTGGAGAAAAAAATCCCGAAACACATACCTTTCGGTATATAATAATGCAACTGCATTAGCTAAATATATACTGTACAGAAGTCTTATCAGCATTTTACCTACCAAAGATGTAAGATTCCACTTTCAAATACAAAGCAGATAGCCAATAATGTATATTTATAATACAGCCCCCTCCTCTTTGTTTTTGTGTTTTTTTCTTTTGTTTTAAACAATTTGGTCACAATGCACCTTTGATATAAAAGCATTTTAAACTTTATTATTAATACTCAGAACATTAGGATTTCCAGAATTATTTTTTTTTTCAGTAGCATTTGTAGAACCACTTTTGGTAACAAATACAGTAGTTAGGAATGAGCATCCAGATGAGAATGCAGAAGAATATTATCCAGAATCCTTTCCAGCTAAGACCATAGGGCTGGTACTGTGATGAGTAATAGTACTAGAACCACAAAAACACTAGAGTATGTTTCTTAGAGGCTACATCCTCTTTTGCTGGAACACTTTATAAATACATATTAAAAAGTAAGGCAACAACTCCAAACAGTTCAAACTGCTGTCTCAACTCGATTTCCAACTAGATTCATGACCGCTGGAGACCAATGTCAGGCTTGCACTGTTTAGCGTTTGTCTTTATTCTTTCAAAATGGTCCGATAAAGACATACTGTAACAATTTAGCAATTAGTATTTCTACAACGACCCTGGGACGTGTCTTCAATGCCGTATCACTAATACTGGTTAGGTACTGAAGTCCAGGGTGTTACCTCTCCCCATCATCAGAAGCGTGGACAGCAGATCAAGAGAGGTGATTCTGCCTCTCTGCTCTGCTCTGCTCAGACCTCACCTGGAGTACTGCATCCAGCTATGGAGCCCTCAACATAAGGAGGATGTGGATTTGTTGGAATGGGTCCAGAGGAGGGCCACTAAAATGATCAAAGGGCTGGAGCACCTCTCCTACAAGGACAGGCTGAAAGAGTTGGGGTTGTTCAGCCTGGAGAAGACTCCAAGGAAACCTTATAGAGGAGAGGCCTTCCAGTACCTGAAGGGAGCCTACAGGAAAGCTGGTGAGAGACTGTTCACAAGGGTGTACAGCAACAGGATGAGGGCAATGGTTTTAAACTAAAGCAGGGTAGATTTAGATTGGATGTTAGAAAAAAGTTCTTTATAATGAGGGTGGTGGATCACTAGAGCAGGTTGCCCAGAGAGATGGTAAAAGTTCCATCCCTGCAAGCATTCAAGGTCAGGCTTGATGGGGCTCTGAGCAACCTGATCTAGTCAAAGATGTCCCTGCTCTCTGCAGGGGGGGGCTGGACTAGATGACCTTTAAGGGTCCCTTCCAGCCCAACACATTCTATGATTCTATTCTATGACTCTAATTTGGATTTGCAATAAATAGGTGCATGAATCCAAAGCTCCCTTTCCTACTATGTTTATCACCTACTCAGTTTTTTAACTCCTAATGTTCAAATTAAGGAAGCACCAGAGACAGTCTGGCACTTAAAAAAAAAAAAAAAAGCTCACACCAGTAAACAAAACTTTTATTCAGGACCTATGTTATTCACGGCCCTGATCTGAATGGACATTCAACTTATGAAGATGTGCAAAAGGAAAAAAAAGTCAAATTACAGTAAAGTTATCCAGAGAAGGAGGATGTTACACAAACTCATAAGGAAATGACAGTCTTTTTTCTCTTTTACTATAAATACACTTAACAGTTTAGCAGAAAGACGAGCTAAATTTTAAGATTGTTCACATTTGAAAGTTGTATTACACTCTCTGCTAATGATAAATAAGGAACAGGTCCTGACAATGGAATCTGACATTGCAATTTTCATCAACAGATCTTTGAAGACTGGTTTTAAAGAAGGGTTAAAACAATGATTATGTTTGCAAAGTTCTGAGAAGTCCATCTGCTGTCCAAACTTTGGATTAAAGTCCTTATTTTTTTTCCTTTACTTAGAGACAGGTATATACAGTGCTGTTGTAATAATGAAACAAATGTGAAATCTACTGTAAAGTTGCACAATACAGAAAACTGTTGCTCCATCTTCTACTACATAAATGTGTGACTCCACAGGTTAATAATGCTGTTTTGTTTTTTGTTAAGTTGGAATTATTCCATCACGTCTAAGACCTCTCTTTAATTCCAAATCCTCCAGTTTTTTCCACAGTTCTTCACGCTCCTTCTCTTTCTTCTTCTCACTGGCAGATGAAACAAAATAAAGAGTTAGCAGAAGATAAGACTGTGGAAGACTTAAAAAAATACAAAGTTTACATGAATTGGCAGCACTAATTTTGATGAACACACCTGCCATTTCCCTCATACATATTTGGGTTTTCTGCTCTTTGTTACCTACACAAGCATCACTAAACAAAGCACTATGAAAAGAACATAAAACATAAGCTGAAACAAGGGACAATGCTCTCAGCAATCAATTTGTAATGCAGTCGAAAAAAGTGCAGTAGACTCTTACTATGGGAGAAATATTATATACATTAACATTTCAGAACTAACTTGCATTTACTTGTTTTCAAGTTAATTTATATAAGCAAGGTGGGGTTTTATCTTATAAATAACAGTCACTTTCTAGAATGAGCATACTCTTGTTCTTTTAGAATCACTGTTCTGACTTACATTGTCTGATAGATTTCACATCACTTAGATAGTAACTACAGGCTGTTTTAGAGCTCTCCTCTTTTCCCTTACCAAGTCCTTACAAGGCCTGTGTAACATTTCCTTTTGCAGCAGATTTTAATGGCTGACTTTATAAAATCAAAAAGCTAACCTAACATTTACTTAACCTGCATTATTTGCTTTCTAAATTTCCTATCTCCACCATAGCTTACTTTAAATAGATCTCCTTGGTACTGCAAGGTACAAAATGCTTTCAGTTTCTACCACATCACCTTGTAGGTTCAGACAAAATGAATTATAGAGACACAGATTCTGCCAGTCACATCAGAGAATTCTTGTGAGATATTTCAGCAGATTCAGATGGAAACTTCCCTACACTTCCCTTCCTGACTCAGTCAAAATGCCAACATCTGCCTCATTTATTTGAAATTTTAATTTCCCCAAGAGAATTTTCAACATACACAAAAATGCAAACAGCTCAGATAAATCCCCAAAAGGGCAGCTTAGGAAAAAAAAAAAAAAAAGACAAAAGAGGCTGCTATTCCAGAAAAGTATTGAGAATAAGCAAAATAGCCTGACATTATCAGGCTACTTACCAATATTTATCTTATAATCATTGTGAAATACATGCCTCCCTATAAAACGCTGTTAGAGGGTGATCACCTCCATCCAACTCACCTTTGTGACCTATCACAGGCATTAATATTGAATATATTTCTCCTCAAGCTTAAGTGGTGCTCTCAGCTGTTAAGAGGTACCTTTCTGAAATGCAGTTATATTTAAATGCTTAAGATTTCCTGTGAACATCAGGGAGAATATCCCAGTTTACCTATTCAGGATTTACATGACTTAAAATGCTAAATAGTAAATAAAAATGGTGACATGGTCATTTTTAGTCTTGATATGAGATGAAACATCAATGGGACAGACAAATTCTTTCCGCAGTTCAGTCAGTAAACCTCATTCAGTATCCAGACACAGGACGTAGTATTATAGTGCCTGGTCCTGTTCAGAGCTGAGTTCCTCATCTTCAGGGGAAAAAGCAATCACAAATTGATTCCAGTCACTGAGTGAACTCAGTAAAAGGTTGAATTAGGTGACCAAACCTAAGATTCTCTGCGTTTTCAGCTAGGAAACTGTGCGGACTTGACTCAACCGCACCAGCGACTTGAGCCTTACTTATCAACACCTACCTAGAATTCACCTGTCATCTTAGCTCAAATACATTTCCAGGTCTCTAAAAGTAAGGTACTGTATTAGTGAACTGTTAAATGTAGATTTTTTTTTTGTGTGTGTATAAAACTTTGTTTTACAGCAATGAAGCAGAACAAAAGGACAGTGTGACTCCACTCACACAATTCACAAAACACAGCCTCCAAGAGGTTCTAACTTAAACAAGGTCTGATAACATACAGTAAGTACCCTTCACTTTGCTTGGGGCAACCCTGACTCACAGCAAAGGACTGACATACATGAAGTTGCAAACCCAGAGTTGCTGAGGTTTCCTCATTTTTTTCACATGGTACTTTGGATAAGCTGATATTTTGAGTTGAAAAACAAAGATTAAGGAAAACACAAAGAAAAACATTTTGTTACGGTGGAAACAATGACTGAATGTGAATGCTATGGATGCTGCATACTGTAACACTCAGACACTATAAGATGTCTGAATAAGAAATGGAGGGGTTGAGAGTTGTCCCTGTGCCTTAAAATTTCATCTAGCCTACAAACAGTAGTTTTAAAAATCAAATCTTAGGGTTTTCTCTCATGTCTTTTTCCGAGCTTAAGTTTTTGAAGTCTTTAAGCAAACAGCTATCTTTAAACCTGTGGTCTTTTATCAGTGAAGGTCTTGATGTATTTAAGTCCTTGGGAATGCAGAGTCAAAACAAATTCCATGAGGAATGCAGATTCCCAAGCAATGCAATGGACACTGTAGTTCAGAAGGGGTAAAGAAAAACCTCTACATGATATGATCTTCCATCTTGCAAGAAGGCCAAAGAGCAAGCAAGGGGAAAACCAAGGCATTGTGTCTGTTGTGAGTGAGATCACACAACTGCATCTGAGTGTAAGGGAACAACTAAAGAGCAGGCCTTATGCACAGCTGACAAAAAAAGCTTTAAAAAGTTACCGCTGACGATCTGACTTGTAAGTGGCTGTCAGCTCGTCAAACATGGTGCTGTTCATCTCCATAAATGCCTTCAACACATTGTAGACTAAAGCCACAATAGCCCTGTGAAACATTAAGAAAGAAAAAAGAAAGGAGGTCTATTAGTTTCAAATGTGAACCAGTATCAAATGTGATATGAAATTGTCTTCTCTTACCAGCAATTCTGCAACCGATTCTGCTCTTGCAAGTATGATAATGTAAGTTCTTTGATTCTAGTGAAACCATTTTGATTAACATATTTAAAGGTGAGAACCAGCTTTCATGCCTCTACAGACTATTTAAATGGAGCAAATCAAAACTCTAGGGTAAAAGGTAACAACAGAAAGCTATTACATACAGCTACATTGCTGTGGAGCAATTCTGAATGCAACTCTGGGGATTCAAATCAGTGCTGGCAGAAGGAATAGAATTTGAAGCACGAAATGGGAGTGATTCATATTTCCTTATGATTTTTCTATGAAGCTGAATATTCAATGCCTCTATGCAAAACACAAGGCTGTATTTCAAGTGATCTCCTTGGTACTCATACACTTTATTTTCTCTGGTAGAGTGACAAAAATCTCCTAAAATCCCCACAAATTGTTCAGGTGAGTGCTGCAGTACCTGTGTAAAACTGGGGATATGTGTAATACATGTATGAAAACTACACAATATATATATAATGAAATGATACATTTTCTAATATATTAATTATACATATAGTGTTTCTCTCTCATCTGTATCCAATTTGGTTTTTGCTGTGGCTGATCTTACCCAGAAGTCAACACACCACTGCTTGTCTAAATTTGAGTTGTTCAATTGCATAAAACAGGCATTACTATTTCTAATTTCAAAAAGGCTTCAAAGACAAGACATTCTATTCAACAAATGTCCAGACAAGGTAGAAGCAATGTACCCTTTCATACCATCTGACTGGATAACTAACCTAAAACACACTAGAATTTTCAAAGTATGATGGATCTGCCAATAGTCTGATTAGCTAGAGGTCAAGATTACTTTATCTTCAACCGTGCTAGAAAGTAACAACTAAGTAACTGAAAACAAGAGAACGGAAAGAAACAGATCTAAAAACCTTTCAAAGAATTTGGAATGGCTAATCAATCAAGAGATCCCAGCTCCTGACTCACTGTTGTGGTTGTCAAATGCAGACATGGGATTGATTAAGAAACAGCTCTCAGCCAGGAGGCGGTGAATTAACATTGCAGGTGCCAGGAACCTTCAGAGCAAACCTGTACAGCAGACAAACTAAATACCATTTTCCCTGCAGCCCTATCACTAATCTCTTCCAATATAATTTTTGTTGCCTACATTTTGGAATGCTCTTAGAAATATAAAAACCTCTTTAAATATCTTCTTTATTTTACATGTATCTTAACTCAGCTTGTATGTCAAAGGTATATAATTCCTGCAGCTATGAAAACTCTGAGAACTGTGATGTTGGCATATTCTCATTACTTGAAGAAGCCCAATGCAGTGTATAATGTGCTACTATGCTGTGGAAAGTGTATTTTTGTGATGAGTGCTAGTTATCAAAGTTTTCCAGTAGCATTACATTCATAAGCACACAAATGAGGGTTGGGCTAGGCATAGAACAAAAAGTGATTCTTGAAAAGATGAAATATTTTACAAATACTTTACAGTAAGGTTTTGAAGCAAGTGGGACCTGAATGTAACACAACTCATTAAAAGCACTGGGTTTACCAAATGGAACCATCCTCACTTAAAAAATCTTTTCAGATAACATGTGAAATGCATGGCACCTACCTATAACAAACGTTTTACAATGAAACACTAATAAGTCATTCAGTTTAAAAATAAAAAGTCCAAATTAACAGGATATGAATAAGAAGCAACTGCCTGTTACTGTGTGTAATAGAGAAGAGCTGTATTTAAATAAATGTAGAAAAACAACCCAACCTAAGAATATACTCATGTGTACATGCTTCAGAAGCAGTTTCAAAAATGTTCGTATCAGAGGTATCAGTAATATCCATGACATGGCCATGAAGCGTTCTTAATGCCAAGTGATATTCTTCTAGACAATTTACAATCAAGCTTAAAATGTTAGAGAGTTATAAAAATCTGTGTAGGAGAAATGCTGGGTGAGCAATACTTTCTTCAGTAACAATGGAACATCTAATTTCTCTCTTCTCCAACTTGTGAGAGGGTCTATTTTTATTCCATAAGGAACTGATTTTTGTACACATACTAGATAATTAAAAACATTTTGAGACAAGCTCAAGTATAGACTAATTTATATTGGCATTAACAGAGCTGCACCTGCTAGTGGCAGCTTTGAAACTGGATCTCTTCTGTACAGATGTTCTTCAGCAGACATTCCTCAAGTTTATCAGTGGGTTAGATAAAGTGTAATGGCAACAACTTACGGATTCCAGTGTTCTTTAGAAATCCTGTACAGGCTGGAAAACATGATGGGAAGTATAACATTTGAATTCTCCTCTATCAAACTCATGATGTATTCATTATTCCAATAATACAGCGCTCGTTCAGCCACCTTTGAGACAAAGGAATAAAATATTATCAGGAACTCAGATACCTATAATTTTGCAAATTTTCTCAAGGAGGAAGAAATCAGAAAAATTTCAGAAAGATTAATTAACAGGAATCATTAAATTTGGCATCTAATCTCTAATCAGAAGCATAACATGCCTTAAAAGAAATAGGTTTTTACAGTATAATTCACTCTGCACAGCTTCCACTGTTTCCCCTGTGCAATATGCTGTTACTCACAGAGGACCAGGTGCAGATACCACATTAATGCTGCAGATGTGGAGGGGAAAGGAGAGCAGACAGACTCCCCATCACCCCTTTCCATTCATCCTGTGACTGCTGTTAAAAGGAAGTGGGCAGTGCTGGATGGGATAACAGAGGAAGAAGACAGGGAAAGGCTCGATAACTGAGCTGAATAACGGAGAGATCTTAAGTGTGGGGAGAAGATGGAGGAAAAGGAGCTCCAAGGAATTGCTGAAAACAGTCACACCTGCCTTTGTGCCAGGATAGGTCACCTAGCTTAGTATGGGGACACCACATGCCACGAATCCTATCTGCTCTTGACATATGACTTAAATTAGATCCTGTTCATTCCTATTCTTATGTGCAGAGAGCAGGCACTGAGTTCTGTCACCTCTAACCAGGTATCTCCTTAGAGAAGGAAACTAAACAGGAAAACAAAAATGCTGCACAATACCACACTAGGAAAAGGACTAAATCCTATCTGGTTTAGCAGTCTGAAGGCCATAGAGGGAGTGCCCATCACCTCCTGCCAGAAGGGCTCCGAGTTAGTTTGGATACAGTATAAGGTGTAAAGCTTAAGGCTCAAAATAGCAAAGTCTGTGCTTTAACCCCAGATATGTCTGTTTATTCATGGAGCTTAGAACTGAACTTCCACTGCAACACATCCAATTCCATATAAATGCAGAAGACAAGTATTTAAAACCGTGTAATATGAAATAACATTCACATTTGGAGGGATGTTATGTTTGAAATTGATACTGTTCATTCCTATACAAACAATCACCTCTACACAACTGACCTGAAAATGAGGGCTAGAGACACACTTGGCAATTTGTTTAAACAAGGGTTCCTGGATTTTGACGAATTGTGATGGTTCAATTACATCCAAGATTTCCTCCAGCTCTCCAAGAAACATGACCTAAAGACAAGGAAGGAAGCATTAGTATAACATGTCTGAATCACCTTGATCAGCAAAATGCTGGTAATCCTCAAATTCTATCACTTCAGAGAGAAAGGGAAGCCTCGGTATCTTAGCAAGACCCTCTCCCAAAAAGTATGATCTATTCTATCTTTAGCAGCTTCCAGCTTCATTCACTCTCTTTAAAGGAGGAGGACAAGCAAATGCCGTATTTAAAGGAGTCCAAAAATCTGGCCAAAGCTTCAGCTTTGTTAACTAAGAAGAGTCTCTTAATTTTTCCCCAATTCTGGAAGCATTATTCAAAATAATGGCTTGGCTAAGTCTCAAAATCCCATTAGGGAAACCTGTGGTTCACATCAAGAAATAAAAGACATATTTGAAATAAAAATGCAAAGGTCTAATTGTACCTTTTACATGTTTAGCAGGTAAATGCCTTTATCCTCCCTGGAAAAGTACTAACCATACACACAAACAATTCACAACCTAACATATTTTCCTAACAATCCTTTAATAGTTTCTCCTTTCTAAAATAAAAGGAAGTTTTCAGCTGAAGAGCCACTGCTTATTTTCTGAATAATTTCCTGAATTCTGAATAAAAGCCACAGTTATCAAACTTTTCACAGTCCAAACTGTCCAAAAGACTAGAACTTCAAGTACAAAAAACCATGCAAAAAGTTAACAGCATTTTGACTACAGCACTTGTTACCTACCTCAAATTATTTAAAGATTTGGTTTTTTTGTACTGTAGAACAAAATAACTCTTCTGTTTTGTTAATACTAGCATATCACTTACCTCCTTCTGACTGCAGGTTTTTGGCCAAAATTTCATTAAACCTCTAATGACCTAAATTAGAAGGAAAAAACAAAAATGAGACTTTTTCCTTTTCTTGCAATAGGGTAAGCCATTTCTAATAATAAAAAATAGTATGAAAGTAGTATTTACGGGTTCTGTGAGTGAGGGGTCTTTCTCCAGAAACTGTACTATGCAATACGCCAGCTGTGAAGCAGGAAAGATTTAAGAAAATGCTTAGGATATTTTCATAAAGGAAACACAAACCATTTTATTTTAAAAACAGACTCAAGGCAAAATGCTATGCAACACAGCTTTCTCAGATCACATCCAATTTGAGTACAATCAAAGTTCTGTTCATAACAGAATGCAAAAAAAAAATATACAGAGTGACTAAGTAGCAAGAACAGTAAAATTCAGAGCAACTTGGCATTCCAGATACATTCATATAACCAGTATTTGGAAGCTTCTGTTACTCTCTAAAACTGCAGCTTTTTACACAAACAGGCAAAACTCTTGCAAGATCTGCCAACAGAGCTAAAACCCAGAGTAACATATTTAGGAAGCACAGCTTTATTAGCACAGGGAAGGCTACACTATCTGAAAACAGGTTATCAGTTATCAGATGAAAGATTACGTAACAAAAGCCAAATGTATAAAGAGATACATGAAAGCATAAATGCAGCATTAAGAAATCAGTGAGGAAGAATGTTAAAGATTATGCAAAACTGAGTATTAGCATTCAGAAAGTTGCCAGGGTGAAGAAGAGCCTTGACAGCACAAGACTAAGAAAATCCAAATGTTGTCTTGGGAGATGAAATGCAAAAGCAAATGGGAGAATGAGAAAATAGCAGAGAAGAAAACCTAAAGAGAGTTCAGCTACTCAACAAAATCCCCACAGTATTACAGATGTTACATTTTCAATTCTCTAATCAGAAGCAAGACTTTTATCATACGAAGCACACTGATTTTTTTTTTAAGTCCACTGTATTTTTTTTTATACACTTAAAACTCTCCCCACTAGGCAATTAAATTTCCAAAGCAAACTTTAAAAAAAGCTTTCTAACTAAGTAGAAAATAGTTTTATAATGTCTACCTGTGCATGGAAGAGTGATAAACTCCTGACAGTATGTAAAGGGATCAGCACCTTCACCAGAAACTGTTTATGCTCTGCCTTAAGAGGTAAAGCAAAACCATTGATAATACTAGAAAGCAGAAAAGAAATATTTAAGTTAGTGTTATCATCACAAAAAACATTCCCAAGGTCTGCACAAGCACTGTCTAGATTAAAATAATTTAGCAGTCAGCACATGTTTACAAACAGCAAGCTCATGCCTTTTGCAACCAGGTGCTGACTTTTGTCCTGCTTTGAGTTAACAGTGGAGCACAGATCTAGAGCGCAATCCAGCTCCAACACAGGAATAATCATATAAACAGCTGCACAAACCTACTGCCAAACACATAAGACCCTGTCTATGTGGTCTGTAAAGTCACGTAAGCAAGGTGGCCTTGAGTAATTGTCTTACTGGAATTAGATTTACTACAAATACTACCAGTTAGCACACTCAAAACAAGAAAATAATCTGTAGCGTGTAAGGATGAAGTGAAGAGCATTTACACACACGTACCCACACACACACAGAGATCAGTCCAACACTTTTGGCTGTAACTTGCATTATTACAAACTCTTGGCAAAGACCGACAGAGATTTGCAGGTGGGCTTCAAGATGAGCACGTGCACACATCTGTTTTCAGAATCAGAGCTCACAGCAATACTTTTTCCAAACCTGACACTATTCTGACATGTCCAGAAGGGAAGTTTGAGATAGATAATACAGACTTGTTTACCTTCCTAAAATTTCCAACAGTTCAGCTACGCCATTGAAGTGTTCAGTTTCATAAACAAATCTAAAAAAAGCAAAGTTAAATATAAGCAATATATCAGTCTTCTAAAATGTTCGTAAGCAAAAAGTACCTTCTTCCACAACTTACCGTAGAAAAATATTATTAATCTGTTTTCGGATAAATGCTCTAAGACCCAGAAACTTGCCATAAATTCTGTGCAGGACTGTTTTTAGGTAGTCTCGTTCTCGAGGGTCTTCACTGTCAAACAGCTCCAACAGCTGTGTTGAAGAGAAAATGAGAACTGAAACAGTAGGCATCTGACAATTATGACACATAGATATCAATTAAAGTTAAATTTAAAGGCACATGCACGTAAGAGTGTGACATCTGTGCTACCCAGGGTGCAGGAATACAGTAGTAAAAGATCTGCTGTACCCCCAGATTATGACATCACGAAAATCAATTTCTTAATTCCCACTCCTAGCACAAAAAACACTTTGGAAACCCTCAAACAAGTAATAAACATGTGATTAACTGGCTCCAAGGTGCTGCCCTCCTTCTTTCCAAAAATAAATTGGTAGATGTCGCCATATCTACAAAATAAGACAGTCTGCCTCTTACCAACAACCATTCCTTCACTCAGCAGAACCAAAAGATTCTCACTTGCTCTTTTTGTTCCCACAACATTGTGTCAAGATCACATTTTTCTAATTGCCTGTAATGTAAGCTATGAGCTTTTAAACCTCCCTAGTGGTTGTGTGGCCTTCATGCGGTAGAAAGACTCAGTGAAATTTTATGCTGCTACTAGATCTGCAAAAAAAATAAAAAAAACCCAACCAACCACAGCAAAAGAGACCGACCAACCAAAAACACCCAAAAAAAAGAAATCAACAACCACCCTAAAATACATAGAAGTGGAAGTTTAAGGCAATAATAAAGTGTGATACTGTGATAATCATAAGCAACCAGTATCTCTCTTGCATAAAAAGTAACTATCAACTAGTACCTGCCTTGCAAGGGAAACACAGCTTTTTTAGCAAAGAGGTCTTACAAATGTGCAAGATGCTATTGTCAGAAAATTATTACAGGGATGTAGAAAACAAAATTCTCTTGGATTCACAAGCACATGACTATTGATATTATTAAGTAGATGTGTCAGTGTATGTAAACTGCCTGATCTTTGTTAACCTGCTACACAGCTTAGGAGTTGGGAAAAAAAAAAAAACCACAGAAAAACAATGTTAAATGTTGTTAGACCATCTGAGATCTTGCTTTCTAACATCAAGGTTTAGGACTGACATTCTATTGTTTTGGATGTTTCTGTAACTTGTGGTGAGATCCCACTATTTCTTCTCTGCTGCAGAAATCCATAGTGGCAACTTCACAAAGAAATTATTAGGTTTGTCACCTGCCCTCCAGAGGTTACAGGCTCACTGCATTGTTCAATTTGTCCTATAGTTAAGCAGTCACCTCATTCTTCCCCAAAGAGCAAATTTCACCCAAAGACCACAAACAGCTGGAAAAACTTATGTTTTCAATTTTCTAATTGGATTGCTTTTAGAAGCAAAATATTTATACTTCCAGTTCTCTTACACACATTCCCTGTGGAAACATTGCTAAAGTAAGAATCAGCCTCTCCATTTAAAAAATAAATAAAAAATTATTTTGATATGTTCAATTTGTTATGAGGTTTCAACATTGTCTTATTTTTATGGCTAAGCTGCAAGACTTCCATCATTTATGTGACTATTGTGACACAAAACATACACAGAAAAGGGAAATAAATTTTCAAAAATAGCAACCTACATAACACAGACATTTGTGGATATATTTGAATAGTATGTCTCTTAGCAACCACTGCCAACCATTTCAGACTGTATATAAGCAGGCTTTAGAAATTAACAGTTACACTGTTAAGTACAGCACTTTATCAAAACATACAGCTGAAAGCCAGGAACACATCTGCATTCAAGGAAAAAAAGCAAGACACAAAAAGCAAACAAGAAACAACCTGGAAAATGCCCATTAAAAAGCCAACTTGTTTTTATTATGGGTATTACTACTGGCTAAAAGCACTTTGCTGAAGTCCTCAAATCTGAAAAAAAATACCCACAAGACAAACTGAAGAGAAAGCAGATTTCGAAGACTGTCACAGTGGTGCTGTCGGTGTCATGACACATCAAACATGCCCAGCATTATAAACCTTTAAACTGGTTTCCTGTGGAAGTGATCTGTAATCACAGATCCTTAGGAGTTAGTCTAGAAACACAGTGACTTCAGTAATAAGTGGAAAGACATCCCAGTTCCTACAGAAATACATCTATGTACACATAGAAATACATGTACTTGCATGTACACAAAAGGCTGAACAGGAAGTGTATTAGACAAATCTGCACTTGAAATTGACACACAGTGCACAGCAATACATAAAACCACACACCATCACAGAATGGGTTGGGTTGGAAGGAATCAAAGATCATCTACTCCCAGTCACTTCTAGTTTGGCTGGTATTCAAGTTTTAGCCAGGAGAGAAACCTTTTCTGACTGAGTGATCTTTCTAAATTTCCTTGATTTCAAAAGCAAGGTACAGATTAATATTAAACAGATACTTCTTCCTGAATCTGTGGTTATGCAAAAATTCACAATGGCAACAGAAAACACAACAGGTCTGTTCCCAATGGCTGAAGAAGTCTTAGCTGTAGTTTCCTGGCTTACTCCAGGAAACTTCCTTCAGCCATCTCTGTTTCAGCATCTGTCAAGGCCAGGAGAAATTCTCCTCAGTGACAAAGATCAACTACTGTAGTTTCAAATGAAATGACAAAGCACACAAGAAGTCTGGCTTGTACACAAGGAGAAAGATGAGAGAAGTGTCAAATACAAGACTACCTGCTGACTGAGGCCCTCTTTCCATTTAGCCACCATGATGGCAGGACAAACTATTACATAAAGCTATTTGTTCTTTGCCAGTGTTTATTACAGATGCTACTTCTTCTACGATTTTAGTAGAGCTTAAACTTTATGTGGCCTTTGGATTTATTTCCTCTCTGACCACTATAGCATCACTTCTTGCAGTACTGTGCAGGGAATAGGTTTGTTAATGAAATTCTGCCCCAGCTGCTATCTCTCCAACAGAAGGAAGAAATAGTCTCCCCTTTCAACAGTAGTATTTTAACAATATTAAGACACATTAAAATTGGCATTTAAGTAGTCCCTCTATATAACAGCAGTTTCTAGTAGTAAACCTTTCATTTTCAGTTCCGTTTAATAACCAGTAAGTCAAATATTTTGATAAAGGTATCAAAATGAAGCCACACTGACTATTTTATTTATCTGTAGCAGCAGATACTGACACATAAACACACATACACATTTCCTCTACCTCCATAGACTAAAAGCTTGTATTGCATATGTTCGTTCAGCTTTTCCTGTTGGAAATCAAGTTACACATTCAAATTCTAAACAAAAGCTTAAAGAAAACAGATCAACGTACCTGCAATACAAATTTCTGATCTATGTACTTTTTGGCAATGCTGGGCTGAAATTCTTGGCTTTCCAAAAATCGTATGAAAAACTCATATACAAGCTGTAAAAGAAAAGCAGAATGTCCATGGTTTACTTTATGACTTGATCTCTCTTAATGTAAGAGAAATATCATATTAAGAATTTATTCCCTGAATTCTTTTGCTAGAAAGTAAGTGTTTTTCCACAGAGGAGATTAAAAAAAAAGAGATTTTTTCCCCCTGTTATCAGACTGTTACTTTAGAGCCAGAACTAATTACATGAACTTTTTAAGCTAGTTTTGCTTCTTTAACTCTAGACAAAAGACATTTCGTCACCAAGAACAGGCACTGCCATCTTGTAATGCTTGTTATCATCTTGTAAAGCTTTCCCAGAGTAATTGGAAAGCACATTCAAACTGCCCTCTGAACTGCTCAAGTCACATCAAATACAGACACTACAATTCTGAAAGCATTGGCAAAACAGCTGGAAATATTTAAATTAAATTAGAAACTGCTTAGAGTAACTTTCTACTACAACTTGAAACAGAGAAGTACACCACAAATTTGAATTTATTCAGAAGTTCCTAGCTTCCTGTAAAAATTAGCCTCAGGGCTAGAGAAAACCTGCTTATTTTCATGCAGTTCCATCTCTGCCTAAACTATTCAGTGGGAGAACAACATACTCTTCATGCAGTACAGGAAAAAAAAAATATAAAAACCAGGCAAGAAGTGAAGTGAAAACAGGGGCTGCTGTGGCCTCCTAAGCCACAAAGTGTGACTTGTCATTGATCAGATGCTACCAGCTTGTGATTCTTTTTGCTGACCCTTTCCAAGAAGAGCAGCCCCTGAAAACCCCTTCCTTTCTGACTTCAGCGAGTATAAATTTTGATACTGAAAGGAGAAAAGAAACTAAAAGTTACACTTTACAATCATTTAAAACTTGCCGATTCAAACACTAACTGTTGCCACACTGCTGCTGCTTTATATCGGTGTTCTCTGACTTCTAAAAATCAAGCAACAGGAAATCATGAAGGTTTAGAAATATGACAAGGAAAAAGTGACAGCTTACATAACTAATATTTTAAACCACCAGGAATTCCATCAGCTCCTGACAAACACTAGTACATTTCTTCCTGACAATGGTAAATCATCCACTGGCTAAGAAATGCCATTGTTTCCTTGTCAGAAACGAGTTTTAAAATTACAGCACCAGTGTCAATGAACATAAGATAACCGACAGGTAGGCCCGTGCTCTTGCCAGGCAGGCAGAACTGTTGAGAGCTGCCTTGAAGCTCTTAAGATTCTTATTCTTTGTGGAATTTAAATATAAAGGCAGGGTGGGACCTACATTTCAACTGATTCTGAATTTGGGAGCACAAATCAGTGGAGCAAACTGCTCATAGGAAAGGATTGTGCATGCAACACCATCCTCATTTCAATCTGAGATCAATTATGCTCCTTTGCTCACTGAAGCTCTCAGTCTGCACAAACTGTTATGTAGACAAATTTCTTCTAAATTTACTAGTGGTGTAAGTCACTGTCCTGACTATCACAGACCCCCCAATCTGCATTTATGCTCTCTCTGAAGAAATGCACTGCATTAGCATCAATGCTGCTTTCTCCAAAACCAGCTCATTGTTCAAAACAGCACATTTTTAAAAAGCTATGTTAACATTTGAGGAAGGAACAATACACAGCAAGGTAATTTCTAAATCAATGAAGGACTGATTTAAGGGACATGATGGGACAGGGACATAATCAATACAGTTTTGAAAGAAAGCTTTAACATTGCAATTTTACAAAGTACTCTCTTCTCAGTCTTTGCAGGCACTACATTACAGCCATGAACAGTATTAGTAAGTGTTAGTGTTTCACAGACAAGTTCTGACTCGCAGGTTTAAAAAAAGCTGAGAAAATTATTAGACACATTAAGCAATGATAAGCATTTCTTCTGAGATAAATAATGAAAAACCTGTAAATGTGGCCATGATGCCTCCAAGGTGGGCTCATCTTCTTCTGGATCAAATTCATTGCTATCACTAGGTGGGAGAGTTCTGAAGATATTGCAAGATACCTGAAAAGCGAAAGAAAGAACGATGAGATATGCTTTTCAATTAAATTCTGCATTTCAGGACAATCTGTACCTACCCTATCCTCCATCACTTCAGCACTGTTTCTTTTCCCTGCTCTCTGGCAAAGTTCTGTAGCAACAGCACAGGTCTAAAGAACCTTTCACTTTACAAACCTAAAACCAACGTTGGCTGTCCTTCCTCCTGGTCTTTTTACTACTTCTTTCCACTGATATCCCAGCATTACCCAGTCTGACACCATTTCGAGTTCCATTTTCCACCCAGTCCACCACACTCCAGATGGGCCCACCAACACGGACCAAGAGCCTACTAAGAGTTTAGGAGTTACCGGAAATGCCAGAAAACACATTTACAGTTGTTTTCATACAACACTTGGTTATTTGCCTTTGTTAAGGGTTTCCAGTGCTATTCACACATTATATGCCTGGGCACTTCGTGCCAAGCACAGAACTCAATGGGAACAACAAATACTATTTGCTCTACACTTAGCCTACATTTTATTTCATGGTTGGTTCGCTTTGCTTAATCTCATTTAGAGGTATTTTGCTGAGACTGCTGGGCTTTGTGAGGTTCATGCTATCAGCAAAGACTGCTTTCCTGGGTTAATTATAGTGCTGAATGGAGTGTACAGCTTATTATGCAGCAAATCTGATAAAATGCAAACACGCTGTAGGGTCTTTTCTGCATTCTGAAGGTGCTGTTGTGTCTTCTTTGCATTCTGCTACTGCAACTGACCCAGCTCTAAGCTTGTTAATCAAACAGCTGGGGAAAGCAGCACGTTATCTCCTAATCCCATATATACATGACCCCTTCATAGTAGTTCAGATAAATTAAGCTATTTAAGACACAAAACAAGTATGTTCTTCTACATCCTCCTTTATTTTTTGAGCCCTTCACCCCACGTTTCAAAGGGTAAGGCATATTTACGGCATGTTGGCAAATTGTAAGAATGAACATCTCAAACACTTTTACCCCTTAAACACAACACAAACACTGACAAAAACAGATTGAGACAGTCAAGTTCCTGAATTTGCAGGACAAATTAAATAGATCTGGGCATGGCATCAACAGAAAATTAATACAACAGAGAACTGTAGGAAAGCCCATGTGGTGCACAGCAGTAAGGAATATTCACTCAACACAAGAAAAAGGCAGAAGTAGTAAAGCAAACCAGTGAGCACAGAAAAGAGGGCACATGGTTTTCAGCCTGGACATTTTCCTTCTTGCCACAAGAGGGTGGAATTCACTACAATTACAGTAACACAGGCTTTTACAGAACCTTTCACCCTGTGTACACGTCATGTTTTCACATCACACAGCTTTCAACCTTAACAGATGGAGCACTTACACACTGTGCCCATAGATACTGAAAACCGGCTTGCTTTGTATCACCTGCCAAGTGATCATCAGCATCTGAGAGATTCCTTTTCCCCCGTCTCCATCCTCTCTCCCCAAATCACTTCTCTCAAGAGCTCCTCCATGATCTCATGCACAGAAGTCAAATAACTACTCCAAAAATACACCAGTCATGAGTTTGCCTTGTCTCAAGGATTCCTGAGCTCCTCCTGAGCTATCCCTGCTATGAAAAAGCAAGGAGAAGGGGAAAGAGATTGCAGTTAACAGGGCAGAGATGTTTCTGGGTTAAAGCACAGGGTAAAAGTGTGAGCCAGCCAAAAAGATACCAAAGTAAGAAGGGAGAAATGTACATCTGGGATTCTGCAATACACACTGAAGCATTTTTGGTTAATGCTTCACATTCAAAAAATCACAGGATTTGGATCAAAATAGGGAACTAGCAAAATGAAAGACATTCCATGGTTGTGGGATCTCTTTTGCTCTTTTTTTTCAGATGAAGTCTAAAGCAGAAATGCTTATTTTTTTTCCCCTGCAAATTTAACCATACAGGAATAAATGAAACGTGTACCAATGGATCAGAGGAAGCTGAAATATCCATCAACTGCTGTGTTTAGAGACTAGTACAAACACTGAATTAGGGCACAAGCAAAATCTACAAGGAAAAGTAGATGCTTTCAGAATGAAAAACTAAGATAAATTCCTGTAACATTTAAATTAAGTCAAACCAAGTCTCCAGCAGTTAGTAACAGGCCCTTAGCAGCATGCCTGAGGTATGAAGGCTTCAGCAACAATTACTTAAGTGCCAGCACTGACAGTTTGAGATTGTGACAAACCCAGTATGGTTTCCAGAGAGTGTTTATTAACAAAAAGCCAGACTTAAGGCAACTCAAAAGCACGGTTTTAATATCAAAAATTAATTTGCTAAAGTAATGGCAATACAAGTTAGAATACTACTGCAGAGTTTGCTCTCTCTATTTTTGCATTAAGCATAAACTATTTTGAGCCAAAACGCAGCTCTTCTCCTGAGGCAAACAAAACAGGTTAAGTGATTTCCCCAGGTTATTGTCATTTTAAAAGATAATGTGTGCCATTACAGTTACATTAATCACCACAGCCCAGCACGATAGCTCATTTACATGTGGTGTCAATTTATAGCATGCTTATCCAAACCAGTAGCCTCTGGGTGGCTGATGTTCATAAGCCTCTAAGGGAGAACTGAAGGCAACAAGTTCTTCCATGCATGAACTGCCCAGCTGTACATCAGAGACTCTGACAGCCACCACACAAAGATGGGAACATGCTGCATCAAATCTGGAAAGAGTAATTTCTCCTCAGATAGGCATAAGGTAGCTATTTAGTATCTATCCCTGGGCCCAAGCAGAGTGCCAAAATTCCTTCAGCTGGATGGCTGAATAATTTTTCTTCTGGCCTCTCTTGGATCATCAAGCCAAGGGACATGTCTGCCAGCCTGCACACACAGTCCCTGATGACTCCTCTACCATAGCCAACACAAATGCCTATTGATCAATACTGACTTGCATCTTCTACTGATCAGGAACCCCTCCAAGCCCAGATGATATTTTTGTGAAGCAAGCCCAAGCTCTCATACTACTGTGTCATGATACATCTCCCGATTATGTCCTCAAAGACAGCCTCACTTTGTCCTCTGTGACTGGCCCTTTCAAAACATGCATCAAACTGGGTGTGAAAATTTCTGAGTGGTTTAGGTTGGAAGGGTCCTTAAAGGTCATCTAGTTCCAAACCCCTCCCTAGACCAGACCGTCCAGAGCCTCATCCAACTTGGCCTGGAACACTTCCAGGGAGGGGGCATCCACAACCTACCAGGGCAACCTATTCCAGTGCCTCACCACCCTTCACAGGGAGGAATTTCTTCATAAATCTCCCATCTTTAGTTTGATACCACTCCCTCTTGCCCTATCTCTACATGTTCAACTAAAAAGTGTCTCTCCAGCTTTCAAAGAGCATCACTACCCCCTCCTCCCACTCACAATTTGAACACCCAAGTGCCAGAAACCAATCATTTTAACAAATCAGTACAAACTACCCATTGGCACTGAATCAGAAAACTCCAAAGTTGAATTGGGAATACCCAAATGACAGATTTATAAATTGGCAATGTCCAGGAACCTCTAACTCCATGTCAGTATGTTAGACAGGCACAGCTCCAACCAGAAGCAAGAGGAAAACTTTTCCAGACAATTACAAGTGAATGTCACTTTGCTAAAAACAGAGAAGGCTGATCTGATACCTCACAAAGAATGATCTGATGACTGGTACCAGGCAATGCACAACTACAGATCTATGAATATACAGTTAAAAGTAACAAGTTTGCAGAAAGATATGCTTTTATCACCATGTTTAGAACCAAAATAACTTTTAGAGAAGAAAGCCTGCAGCCAGAAAGAAGTATTCTGAGAAGTCCTCTCTTTGTCCCTCACAGGAATGCTATAAAAACAGCAATACTGGAACAGAAACACTTCACCAGTTTCAGCTCAGTGCTCCTATTCTGTGCTGTCTGAAACAAAGATTTTTATCAGCAAATTTTCCTGAATGGAGCCTGAAATGAAAACAAACATACAAGCAGGGAAGCTTCAGTTATTAGTTACACAAAACAAGGGTAAGTGAATCCCCCATTAGCTCACAGGGAATGCCTGCTCTTCTATTACCAATATGTGGAATCATCTAAATAAATCCCAAGTACATACGGAATTTAACCCAGGTATCTGTGCGCACACAGTGCTTAACCTGCTGTGCCTATTAGCAACGTGCAGCAACAATAAAATGTAATTAAGCCATAACATGAAGCCATCAGAACAATGGCCCCTGGAACACATATTAAACTTGTCCTTCTGAAATGCATCTGCATGTGTTTTTTTTTAAAGTTAAATTCATAAACTATTTTAGAGAGTTGTATGGATGCGACCCTGTGTGGCCTGCCCTAGGTGATCTTGCTTTGGCAGGGATGTTGGACTAAATCATCTCCAGAAGTCCCATTCAGCCCTTAACGTTTTATGATTCTAGAGCCTGAACAGTCACTATTGCCGTCACTCAGCTATTGTCTCTCTCTAACCCATTGACTTGTTCCCAGAAGTTTGACTGAAGTACATCTTATAAAAAGTAATGCCTAATTTTATCCGGAAAGGTTACGGAAAATTCCACCAGCTCCGTTCACCTGAAGTTTTACTTCTAATTTAACTACTGCACTGCTTCTAATCTCTAAGTGGAATCTGCCCAGATTCACCATTGGTTCTTATTCAATCACCAGATCTCTTATGTCTGTATACGCATCCGCACATGCAGTATGCATCTACAAGTGACAGGACACGAGGAAATGGCCTTAAGTTGTGCCAAAGGAAGTTTAGGCTAGACAACATGAAAAACTTCATTTAAAGAGTCCTCAGGCCTTGGAACACACTGCCCAGAGATTGGATTAAATTGACATGAAAGTCATGTAGATATGGAGCTCAGAGACATGGTTTAGCAGTGGCTTTAGGACAACTGGGTTAATGATGGGACTCAATGATCTTGGGGGTCTTTTCAAACCTCAACAATTCTGTGATTCTACTTATATACAGGTATTTTTATGTGGACATGACACTTATCAACCTCTGTGCTACTAAAGGGAACGATACAGATTCTGAAACCAGCCACTGTTGGTTTCTTTGTTTTTAATCCTGTGATTCTTTTTGCTTCCCTCATTTAACTCTCACATGTGCACAAGCGTACTGGTGTAGGCATAAAACGCCAAACCACCTCTTTCCTTTTTTCCTGCATGTTGCTGTTCCAATTCATCAGCATTCACTTCTTTGCACAGTGAGCTGTACCAGAAACCCTTAAGATACTCATGATAGTAATTCACAATGCTCAGGTTCTCTTCTGCACCACTGCTTGCCTGGATACAATCATTCATGACTCAATATTACTTGCCTTCTTTTTGCCCAACAGCATTTTTTTCTTTATTTGGCTGCATTAAAATTAACAGTGTTGACAGTGTTGATTGTGAACAGTCAATAACACAGATGACAGGGTGATGGGAAAACAGTCCTCATCTTTTCTTGACCCTCAAAGTCTTCAGAAAATTCAGTAAATACCCTGCAAGAATTTAGCCCTAGATCAGGACTCCTAAACTTGTTAGTTTACCATCATCTACTACTTCAGCAGTGGTAGCAGCTGCCTTCCATATAGATAAGCAAGCAGCAAAAAGGAAATCCTTAGGAAGCGCCTCTGTAGAATAACAGAGGTGGGGCTCAGGTGCAGTGTCCATAGTACATGCGCTTGGAAGGAGGAGTTTCTTCCTAATCATGTCTTTCTTTGAAGCCTATTGACAAGTTGGAAAGCATCAGGTACACTCCTGGAGAAGACAATTTCTCTAAAAGGAACCAAATTTGCAAACCTAAGACATCTCTATCACAAGAAGAGAGCAAATACAAGATCCATTTCACCCTCACAATCTGAGTTAGAAGAACTAGCATAGACCCATCACCAGGCAGCTCCTTGGGGTCCACCTTCTTGCTGTTCTAAGCTGGAGCTCTGAAATTGCACTCTAGGTCAACTAGGTCTGAAACATAACAGGGTACCCTACTGGTAAGAATACTGTTCATCACTGTCTTCATTAAACTCTTTTGAGATGATCCAGGGGAACAGTTATTTCGTATGGTCAGTTATTTCCACACAATCTAAAAATCACAGCAGTCACTTCAGTATTTTGAACTAAATGAAACCCATTACCAGCAGAAAGAGCCCCTCATGTCCAGAGCTGGCATCAGACCAAGTGAAAGCCTGTGAGTACATGAATTTGAACTCTAGACAGTATTTCAAAACTCATGCTCTCATGGACTGCAAACACAAGAAAAAAAACAAAGGATTCAAAAAGCTCAAGAAAACAATCCCTTAAAAGATTCACATTGTGCTTATTTACAGACACAATGTTCAAAAGATCAATTTAAGACAATGACGCAGACAAAATTGGGGGGTGGGGGGAAGTTACACCCTTTAAGAAAAAAAAAAATCAATAAATAAATATTAGCTGCAGTTGACACAAGTACTTCTAGAACCAAATGTTTTTCCATTTTATTTCACTGCTTTAGACCTAGCTGCTGTATGATTATGCAGATAAAGTCTGACGAATGAAAGGCTTGTGTAACCAGCAGGAGGAATAACGGATACGGGTAAACGTAATTACATACTGCCGGGAAAAATTATTAGGGACAACGACTGCAAGAGAAGCTGCCTCCAACTGATTTTTTTGAGAGGAGCTCAGCACAGAGCCTCTTCTTTTAATAAGCATTGTGCTTTTCCTACAAACTAGGTGCCTAAAGGATGTGAAAAATAAAAGGCATCTAACAGGAATTTAGAAATAATGCACAAAAGCAACCAAAGTAAGATTCTGGTCTTGCTTCTACAGAATTGATAACTTTTGCTTTAAAAAAAAATAAAATAATTTAAAGGACAAGGTCATCTCTATTAAAAAAAAAAACCACCCTAACAAAACCAAAACATGGCTCCATCTACATTACATTTTTTAGTTTAAGTCCATTTTGTGAGTCAAAGGACATTGCACTTTCTTTTCAGCATTTCAGATAGTTTCAAAACAATCAGTTGAAATTCTCCTGAACTGAGTTTAGTTCTTAGTATTTTACAGAATTCCTGAAGATACATAAAATTCAAAAGGAGAAGAGACACATTTTTGCAATTTCTGGTAAAAGCATATGATTTCATTTATTTCCCTGAAATTCAAAATGACATTCAGTGTTATATTTTTAAATACAAGAGCCACAAGGAACGGATGCACAGGAGTTTTGCTGAATCAAAAAGGTAAGACTCAATATAGGTAGGGTTACATAAAAGCCTCCATCCAAGAAAATTTTAACACCAAAAAGCCTAAACAAGATGAACATTTAGCAAGCAGGCTGTCATACTTAGCCATAAGCTAGAGCTAAAGCTACAGAAAAAGACAGACATGCAGAAAGCCTATGAAGTTTAACAGCTAGAACACTTCCTAAAAATAGGTTCTTTAACATACTAAAAAAAAAAAATATCACGGCTAACAGTATATTCTTTATGTTTAACAGGTCTGTCACAAGCCAACTCTGGATCAGACTCTGCCCTCACATCTGTTGAGAGAAATCTGCAGTAAAAGAAACAATCCCTCTGGATTTATGTCAGTAGAAAGAAAAAAAAAAAAAATCAGAACCTGACCTTTACAATGCAATTTTTGGTATTTATTTGGGTGTTCATTTAACAAAGTTTCTTTCACTGTGTTGCTCAACACAGCTTCTGATCCACAGGAACTCTAATTTCACTCTGGTTATAGAAATGACAGTTTTACTTCGTTTGATTTGTCGTTACAGAAATGCTAAAGAGCCACAGTAACAAACCAAAGGCTTTTCTGCACTTAAAAGAAAAGAGAACAAAGTATGCCCATTCCATTCTAAAAGGTGCATCCAAACACTTTTATTAATCATCTCTTATGGGCTGGCAACTATTCATGGATGTTGCATGAAAACATCATGGCAAAGGACAGAGTTTGGGTTTACAATTTTTGAAGAAGCAAGTAGGAGAGAGCTGAAAGATTTCTCACCAACAAAGACATTCATCCAGATTTTTCGGTTTAACAGTTTGTCAATTTCTCCCCTCTGATTTTTTTAAACAAAACAAACAATCTGTCTTAATACCCAGAAAACACCAAAAGTTACACTACATACACTCTGTAGGGTACCACAGATGATAACAAACGTTTCTTGCATTCAACTACCATTGTTTAATCTACCAACAAAATCAGCATCGCTAGCTTAAGCCTCCAGTTTACTTAGACAAGAACAAATTTTAGATTAAGTGTCCAATTATTGCCTCATAAAGTCATATTACTGGCATTTCCTTCTTAGCAGAGTGTGGTTTAATTGGCAAGGGCCTTTTTTTCCTAAGACTACCCTAATTCTAAAGAATGTCGCACACCCTTCTGAACAGCATCAACCAGCAGGGAAAGCGCACTGAGCAATACCCTCCTGAATAAATCTGTCCAGTTTATGGCCATTAGCACAAATCCCAGCCGCTCATCCCATTAACTGATACTGACGACAGCAAAAAGGCCACTGCATGCTTGCTTTGGTGACCATTAGCAAATCCAGTTTTGTTCTGCTTTTTTAAATAGCCAACAACATGCCAGACACTTGTGTACATATCTCAAGTTAAAGAGAATGGCTTTAAGAAGCAGGTGTATGCAGAGGTTGACAAACAGCAAAATGTAAAATCACTTGGCTATGAGCATCAAACCACATGACAGAGAACAGGATGAAAATGTGATATTATTTGGGATTACAGTTTTAATGGCATGAATTTAGGATAGGCAATAAAAATATCCAGTTCTTATACCGGCTATCACAAATCAATGCTTTTCAAACACTTGCATTGTAACACCACCACATTTTAGTAGTAATTAAAAATATTGAGGTTTCTGAAGAATTTTATAGGCAATCTTTTTCTACCCTGTTATCTGTAAAGCCAAACTCCTTTGGGGACATAAGCAGAGAACACTAATATACAGATATGTTACAAAATTTCAAAACAAAACTTCCACAGACCTCACTTTTTTGACATTTTAGATAATCTAGATTTTGAAAGCACTTCAGCCATTAATCTTTGTGTATAAATATCAGTAATTTTTTAATATTAGCTTCCGATTGCCATGCTTTTTTTCTGCTCTTAAATTATGCTTAAAACTCACAAAACAACTTCTTTCTTTTTTTATATGCTCAACAGTAGTCCCCTTTGCCTCCAAAATCACTTCAGCCTAAAGGGGCCAAGCAGGAAATATTAATTCCTAGATAAATGCTAAACATGACAGAAAAGAGACATTCCAAAGGGATAAAGAACACTTGTGCTCCATTCTGATCAGTCCTAAGATACTGGTCTTTCAATCAAACTCCTCCTGTAACAACTGTGGCAGGTGCTCAGTGGGGACACTAATTTGGTCAGGACACAGATACTGCTGTTTTCCTCGCTATCATGACCAGTCAGAGATGGGCAACTTGACAGTTCCTTTGTGAACACAGTTGGAGACCAAAATGAAAATCCTCACAAGTAGATAAAGGTGGCAGTTGCCCTCACGAAACCAGCTGTGTATGTCTGTCTCAGTGCATGATTATGGGCAGAATTCTGCATGAAACAACTACACATATTGCAGAGAACAAGTGACACCAAACATGAGGCTTCAGCACAAATCAACTAATGTTGGCTACTTAATAAGTGCTGAAAACATAATAGTATTAGGAGTCATACCTTTCCCGATAGGGCCTGTATAGTCAAAGTGATGGAGATGCCTTTTATACGGCAAAGGTCAGGAGGAAAAATAGCACTTTATCAAGATAGTATATAAGGAAACAAGGGGACTGAGGAGTGTGCAGAAGCCTTACAAGGAGTGGCTAAGGGAGTTGGAGCTGTTAAATCTGTAGAAAGGAAGCTGAGAGAAGACGTTATTGGTGGCTACAGTCACCACAAAGGAGGCTGGAGAGAGATGGGGGTTGGCCTCTTCTCACTAGGAACAACCGATAGGACAAGAGGAAATGGTCTCCAGTTGCACCAGGGAAAGTTTAGGTTAAACATCAGAAAAAACTTCGATCACTGAACAGGGCATGAGACTTCTGAATTGGCTGTCCAGAGATTGAGTTTCAATGGCCATGCCAAGACACACTGAAAAGCCATGTAAATCTGGAGCTCAGGGATATGGTTTTGCAGTTGGACTCAACAGCCTTCGAAGTCTTTTCCAACCTAAACAATTCTATGTTTCTACCTGTAAAATACAAAATACCCACCACATGAAAAAGCCCTGATGATGTGGTTTAGTAGAAACATTCCATTAGCATTCACTGGGATGATCACAAGAAATCTATACATTGCCATGGATTCATTCACATAAATTCAACAGCAGAGCAACACATCCTGCTTACATGGAATCCAGCCACCAAGCCACTCAAGCTTTTTCAATAGCTTACACCTTCATCAAAGCACAGGGGTCTGTTGCAAATCAGAGCTGCTTACAAAACTTAAATATGGCTACATTTTCAGGAAATTCTTCAGGTAAAAAAATTTCTGCTTCCTTAATTACAGGCATCTTTCTCAGTCCTTCCCTGCTTAAGTGACCTGGCACTGAAGAGAAAACGTAGCTCGAGTCCAAAGCTGGAGCTTAAATGCAAGATAGAAATAAGATTTAAGTGTATAAGGCAAACAAAGGAATCAGGGGAAAACTGGAAAAAAGATGACAGAACAGTTTTCCACCAAAGAAAACCAAGCTAAGCTGAATATGGAATTCCTTAAGCTCCATTAGCAACTATGTGTGAAATTCACTGGAAACATTCATACTGTCTTTACTTCCAGTGACTCCTCCATATCATAGTTACAGACTACATTTAAGAAAATTTTTGAAAACCACACTTTTCAAACTATTTAGGCAATACTTAATTTCCCAAAGATACACTCTGCTCTATGAATCGTAAGCAACTGCAGGGACAATTAAGACATGCTAGCAAAGAGGTTTTGCTTCCCTTTCCAAAGTTCAAGTTCAGATTGCTCCATAGGTATGAACTTTATCACCAGTTACAAATTAGATCCTTCTGGTTTCCTGGGGTCCAAACTAAGACAACACTAACCCAGTCTCTTTATTCTACACTTTGCTGCACTAAAGTAAATGTGAGAATACAATCTTAATAATAGAAACTCTAAAAAAAACCTACACATACTCATAGGATGCGAATCTGGAGCCACGTTCTATACACAGAAAAAATACCGGATTGAAGTGTCCTGTGCATCAGTGCCCAATCTATACAAAGCGTATGGTCCTGTTTGTTCATCATAAAGGGTACAAGTAGGATTAAACTACCATTTGCAAACTATTAGATATTACAGTGCAGCACCAGCAAAAAACCAGTCATTCTGCATGAGACCACATGCTAAAGAAATAGCACAACAGACTAAAAAGCAGTTAATTCAGAAGATTGGTCCAGCATAGAAGGGAGAAAGGGGGTGGGGAGGGCAGGAGGTAATGTGTGTGTGAGGGAAAAGAGGAAGAATCTGATCCCATAATTACAGGCTTACTGACAATGCACACACACACAGAAGCCATATTAATATTTTTCAACATCCTCAATTCTGGTGTTTTTTCTTCATTATTAACTGCTTGATGATTCTGTCACCATTTACAACTATTTTTTAAATATTACAGACAAGCAACACAGCATGTGTTTGTCAAAAAGGAAGTAAGGAGCATATATAATGCAATGTAGAATCTATTCAGGTTCTTACAGAACATAGCCAGTGAATTCCATCATTACACAGTATCAACAGGAAATCAACACCACCAAATCTCTATTTAACCAACATAACCAAATTTCAATTTAACTAACTGCCTTCTCATTTAGATAACATCCTATAAGGGTTCTGTATGGGAGTAAAGAGTAAACACTTTAAAGCAGTGATTGATTTTGACAATCACTGCTCTTTGTCATACAGCCAGCAGATATTACTGTTCCCGTTCCTACTTTTACACTGAAAACACCATTAGTTGACAATTTATATATACATGGGTGGCTTTACTATTGAGCAGTCTTGCTCACTCTAACAGCAGCTGCTAAGAATCCACAAAGTGCACACGGATCCTATATGACAGTTTTAGCATTTATTATTGAAAAATCATTATCTGTGCATACTTTAAGCTATCGCCACCTAAAGTACATGCTCAAGAGCTTGGATAAAGTTCAAAGAATGATAAGAAACTTGCAAAAATTATTCCATTATTTATACTGGAGGGAGGAAGGGGAAACGTAGGGAGGGTAGGTGGTGGGAAATGTGAAAGACTCAATATATGGCTGCTGGCTTTCTCCATCAGGAAACAATCCAGGTTTCCTTTCATACATTTGTGACACTATAATAACCATTATCTACTCAACTTTAATTAAGCATATGTAAGAATTAGTATTTTTGTCTTTGGAGAATTATCCCCAAGTGATGTCTGGTAGAAAATACAAACCAAAGGCCTCATTTAATCCACCTACTCGAGGGTTCGATTTCGCCCACAACACGTAACTGGAATTGCAAGTGGATTTAAAGAGACCACGAAAAAGAAGGAACTCACCATTCTAACTACTTCAGGGTAAGTCTGCTCTGTCAAACAGCCTCTGCTTATTGTAATGTAGTCCACCAGTTCATTAAGAGTGGAGCGCTTGTATTCTTTCATTTTAAGGTCTGAAAGCGTGTCCATGAAGTCAAAAATGACACAGCACTGTTGAAGTTTCTTTAGGAACAGTTCAGGCTGCTCTGAAGATGGAACGTCTATGAAACAAGAAAGGAAATCTTTGTGAGTCTGGCATCTTATTATACAAAACAAGATTTCTTTTTTGAAGATCAGTTTCAAAGGAAAGCAGCATTCATACAATTTTTGTAAAACAGAGCTCAGGTTAACAAACCAACCAACCCCATTTAGGAACTGTATTACTACTGCCTGTTTGAGATCTTGAAAAACACATTGTAGAAGTAATTTAATAATTATCTGCTATTCAGAAAATAAAATTCACCAAAAAAGGCCAGGCTTAAGCAGAGAATGCAAACACAACAGCACTCAAGATTTAATTCTACGATACTCCACTACTTTCACTGGAGGCTGACATTCGCCATCATTAACTTACACTCAAAGGAAGGAGGAAAGAACTGCCAAACAGATCAAGCTTGATTAATTTTACATTTCTAAGAACGCTCTGTCATTTATAACTCTGAATGAATATGCGTGACTGTGTCTATGAATACACAGCAAGACGATAATTCTGCAAACAAGTTTTTGGTTTCACTCATTACTCCCATGTTGACACTTTCTACAGCAAAATCCGTTTCACTGCAGCGCAGCAAGGAATTTCTGCTGTACCATGAGCACACAGCCTTCATCAATGGGAAAATCTTCACATAAAATAACAGTATGCTCTTGACTGATAAAATAATCAGAATGCACTATTTACTATTTTTGTCTGCTTTCTTAATTCTCAGCAGATAAAAGACGATAAAAAATAAAAGGAATGCCATCTTCTAAGTTATTAGTTTACCATGGGTATCACCAGACCACACGTATAGAAGAGATTAACACTAACAGAAAGTTACAGATGAAACCTGCTGTATTGCTCTGGAAGTTTGACCTCAAGAGCAGAGGGCACTTCACTTCCTTTGATGCTCTTTGTTTCTTCTTTTCAAAAGGCACAAATGTTCTGTCAGCACCAGAATCCTGTGAGTGACCTCCTAAATAATAGTATAACATACAAATGAGAAATCCCAACTGACTTCAACTAGAAAAACATTAATAGTAAAAAAATTGTTTTTTAAAACCTGAATACGATAGTAAAAAGCTAACCCTAAGGTGGAACTTCTCAATTAGACACATGACTACACCAAGTTTAAGAATACTTGTTAAACACTGGGACCTGTTAGTAGTTGGTTAATAGTTTTAAGGACAAAGTACCATGAATCTGTTTTGTTAAAACCACATACACAACAGTTACTAGTTTCAAGTTCAAAAGACATTTAAAGTATTTCAAGGTCATAGTATAGAGCTACAGAGTTCTACAAATCCAAAGACCCTGAGGCACTTCACCTCAACTCCCTGAACTGCTTAATCAGTGAAAGAATAAATAAGGATTGATGTCAAGTAAAGACCCTACATGCTTCCTGATATGGTAAATCATTGCCGTTCACTGAACCTTCTCCCACTTAGAGCACTGCAGTAGCAACATTATTCAGCAAGCACCCAAACTGCATGCCGCAAAGAACCATAAAGATCTTAGTTGTCAATATGAAGAGCACACATCAATCTCAGTCTTGGTTAAGCAAGACAACAGCAGAGTCCAAATTAAGGGTGGGGAGAGAAGTGGCATGACACCACACTTCCTGTCATCGTCACTGTTTAGCCCATGTTGCCACAGTCTATGTTCAGCTGTACTACCAAAGACGCACACAATATAGTCCTGAAGAAATTTTAGCAGCTATATGGGAGAAGACTGTGCCTCCCTAACATCTCTGGAAAAAGTGGCCAAGTGTCTCCCACAAGTTCAAATGTTTCACAGTAGTCAGTGCTGAAACCTAAAATAAACCAAGGAGTCGGAGAAAATCATTAGCCCTCACCCACAACAAAGATGACTGCTTCTATTAAAGATACTCTGAAGTCTCACAAGAGAAAAAGGGCCTGGGGGAAACTACTTGTGACTGATCTCCTGAGAACCTGCTTTTACACAATACAAAAAAAAGGAGAAAGGACTTCACTTCAGAATTTGTGGTTATGAGCAAGTAAGCAACAATTCATCGATTAACATTTTTTTCCAAAAGACAAGAGTGTAAATACAGGCTGGGATAACAGAAGATACTAAAATGCAATTGATTATTTTCAGGAGTATTATATTTAATTCTAATTTTCACTCCCTCTTGAGTTGGTGTGGAAACAGTTTTGGTAGCAGTGTGGCTAGGGAAATGGTTTCTGAGAGAAGCTGCTGGAAGCTTTCACTACATCAGCAAAGCCAACACCAACAGCTTCAAGACTAACGTGCTGCTGGCCAAAGTTAAGTCTATCAGGCACCATGGTAGTGCTTCTGGGACACAGGGGCTTTGGGTTGCTGCATTCTACATGGCTGCACACATTTATGTTGGCCAAAATGGATGTTCCCAAAACACAGGCTGAAATCAAGTGAGAATCCATTAAGATTCCTGGTCAGGCTAGAAAGCTGGGCAGAGAATTGAATGAGGTACAACAAGGGTCAGTGTAGAGTCTTGCATCTGGGCAAGAACAACCCCAGGGACCAGCATAGCTTGGGGACCGACCTGCTGGACAGCAGAGTAGGAAAAAGGGATGTGGGGGTCCTAGTGGACAGCAGGATGACTATGAGCCAGCAGTGTGCTCTTGTGGCCAACAGCATCCTGGGCTGCATCAGAAGACGGATGGTTAGCAAATCGAGAGAGGTTCTTCTCCTCCTCTACTCCACACTGGTGAGACCGCATCTGGAGTATTGTGTCCAGTTCTGGGACACTCAGTTCCAGAAGGGCACAGAGCTGCTGGAGGGCGTCCAGCATAGAGCAATGAAGATGATGAAGGAAGTAGAACACCTCCCTGATGAGCAAAGGCTGAGGAAGCTGGTCTCTTCAGCTTGGAGAAGAGGACGCTGAGGGGTGACCTCATTCATGTCTATAAATCTGTGAGGGGTGGGTGTCAGGAGGATGGTGCCAGGCTCTTCTCAAGGTCATCTAGTGATAGAACAAGGGGCAATGGGTACAAGCTGGAACAAGGGAGGTTCCCTATAAATATCAGGAGGAACTTCTTCACAATGAGAGCATTGGAACAGGCTGCACAGGGGGGTTCTGGAATCTCACTCTCTGGAGACATTCAAGACCCGCCTGGCTGTGTTCCTGTGTGACTTGGTCTAGGCAATCCTTCTGTAGCAGGAGGATTGGAGTAGATGATATTTTGAGGTCCCTTCCGATCCTGAATGATTCTGTAATACCAAGATCCTATGCAGCACATGTTACATCCAGACTTAAAGAATTCAAGATTGCTCTTATTTTAAGGTAGGGTTGGCAGTTACAAAAATTTTAAATTACTAGAGCATTAAAATCACTAATACAAAGTTTGTTTTCTTTTTCCCCTCTAGTTAAGTATCTGTGCGTGTGGGCACAAAATAAAAACATAATTAAGTTCTTCTCAAAAAACGACTCTAGAATGTAACATGAATTTCCTCCTGTCAGAATCACTGCATCAATGAAGCCATGGGAACTACAGAAGAAAACAAAAAAAAAAAGGCAAAAAACCCACAGACAGACAACCAACCAACAACATAAAACTCGAAGGCTTCATAAGTAAAGACACCTAACCCAGCTGTTCTGGTCATATTTACTTTTCTTTTTTAAGCAAGTTGTCCAGCTTGCTACAAAAAACAATTGCAAAATATTTCATACAGTAACATTTCTTATTATTCTAAGGAATCTGGGGTGACTCAGGAGCAGGGTAACTCATCTAATGCCTACTTGGAAACAAGAAAAGCATACAACAATAAATTTTAGGGGGTTCTAAAGACATGGCAGAAACCAAATATTTCCATGGAGACCATACTATTACCTGGTTTTGGGTTTGGTTTGGGGCCTTTTCCTTAATCCTCTAATGTCTCTTTCACAGGTGTACCAACCCTTCAAAAAAGCCACTAATATCACTAAGAATATGGACTTCCCTGGTCATCCTTATGCCACTATTTGAAGCGTGGAGCACACACACTAGTGTCCAAATAAAGCTCTGCAGCAGAGCTGAACATTAATGCCATCATTTGAAATGAAACACACGGTTCATTACAGACATTCACAGTTAGCTGATGAAAAGCAGCAAATCATTTTCTTCTCAGCAGACAGCCACTCACAGTTTTCAATGAATTCTGCAACACTTTACTAATGTGAGACCAAACATTTAGGCTCTCAAATTTAAAAACCTTGAATATTACAAATGTGTCCCCTTTCAGCTGAACGAACCAAAACTAGTTGCTCTAATAAATCTGTCAAAACACTTCTAATACTTTGATCATCTATAAAATGAAACCAAACTGACAGCACTAAGCAATACGTCTGACTTAAGTCCAACACACAGGAGAGTGCACACCTCAAAATTTGAAGAAAGGAGAACTTCAGTCTGAATGACTCTGAGAACTCTCCTAATTTTTCTCTTTAGACGTTTAATACTGGACAGAGCTTTTGAAATATACTGAATAGCCACAGACTGAAATGGAAGTGGCTCAGTGACATCAGGTACTAACATATCTGAACAGAGATCACCAAGACAGAATCAGATCCCTTAACAAAATTAAGTCAGAGAAAAATTAACAGAAAGCAGTGTAATTTTTTCATAAACATGGACCAGCAAGGGCTGAAATCTAATCCTAAAAATGGCTGAAGTAATTCCATTTCTCTTTTAATGATCTTTTTCCAAAATAATCCTAACCCAGCCAGCCCATCCCTTCTTGTTAGGCAGTTTCTGCCTTCCACATTGGTTTAGTAAATATACAAAAAACTGATAGAGTACTTATAACACAAGTCTGTAACACAGAAAAAAATTTTAAATAAATTCAAATATATTGATACTACATTCACATTTTAATTTAAGTTACTTGTAAGTAACAAATTTTGGATCATAAAGTAGTAAAACTATCCATCAGAGCAGGAACATTGAATCCACCGAGATGAACTATGGATAGTGAAAAGCCAGCAAGGGGGAGATATGAAATACATGGATCAGTTCCCTGATCCACTTTAGCCTTTAGTTTTACACTGAAGGATATAATGCCAGGAAGTGAAGACGGGGAGAGACTGAGCTGCTTAAGCCAGCACCGTAACTGTAAAGAAAAGTCATGGGTTTGCAGGTACATGACAGCACAGGACCTGGAATTAGGCTAAAACCACCCAAATGATGCAGATTTACATACAAAATATTAAGCAAAACTAGAATATGCTCATCCATGCTACCTTGCACTCACTCACATACTATTAGAGCATTTATTAATAAATAAAATCAAAATGCCCTCAGAATAACTATTGCTTCCAGTATAAACATTACTGCTGTTAATTAGCTCTAAAATAACATTTGCACAAAGAACTAGCATTCTCTACTTGCATGATAGTAAAACCAAACACACCCTAAAATCAAAAAGTATGTCCAGAACGCGGGAGAGATTAATCGATTATTAACTCGCATTAAGAACCTCCTTATAATCTTCCAGCATCCAAGAATTCCGTATTCCCTTGCCCCCTACTCACTGAGACTGTTCCCTCTATTCCTTCCCTATCACTTTAATGGCAAAATAATTCCCCAGTTTTTCTTCGGTTTCCTTATCTTCCAGTTATTAAATAAACCTAGAACTACCAATTTTGTAGTTAAGTGAAATAATTCCCTGTGATTAAAAAAAAAAAATCTAAAAAACCCCCAAACACCAAACAAACAAACCACTCCCACTTTGCTGCCACTCACCAAGGCACCAATTTAAACAACCAGCTACTGAAGCAAGGTCCTACCTGAAATAAGCAGCTGTGCACAAATCTGTACAGTTACATCTAATCCCCACAGATCACTACAAAGACTCCATTTTGTAAAAAGCTACCTGTCTTATTTTTACTCAAATAAGGTTTACAAATAAGTGTTTGGAAGTCTTTTGGTCTTTTTTGGTAAGTTCACTTCAAGTGAAGTCCTGGTGATATGCAGCTTTCGCTTAGCTCCAGGTCATGTCATACAAATACCCCAGGACAGAAGAAGCCACATTGCACAACCAAACGTTGGCTTTAAGATGCCAAAAAGTACAACTGTTCGCCCTCTCTTTCTGACACAAACTTCTGGAGAAATGTAATCACTATCCTGATTGCATTCACTTCACTTTCCTGACTGGCTGTCAATACTCTGAATTCTTTGTGAAGTCGGTAATCATTCATTTATAATAGACACTTTTTTCAAAGTTGTTTTCCCAACTCATTCTTCATATTTAGTAATTATAAGGCAGGGCAGCAATGGCACTGTGTTCCAAATATATGGTCTAACCAACATTACTCACATAACACAAAATACAGCGGGACAAACTCAAGCTGACTTTTGTGAGCAAACAGGCACAAAAAGAAAAGCACAACATGCACACTGATTCCAGTCCATTCAAAATGCACCATTACAACCAGCATAACATACAACACTTTCCCCAACTGACAGTGTCTCTCCAGAGAACCAATTACAAAACCGAGAATTATTTCTCCCTTGATCACAATGAACAGGTTCCCGTCAAGTGGTATTCTCCTGGGTAGTTCACAAGGATCCTGGACACCACAAATCCCTCTACTGCTTGCCAGTATTCCTAGATCATTTGACAGAGGTTTTCCAAAGACACCATGTACAGGGATGAGTACTAGTGCCTCGAGTGCACATGGAATAGCATTACAAGCAACAGGAGACACTTCTCAGTATTTCCTAGCATAAACAGACTTTTAAAATATATTAAAATAAATTCTTTACTCACTTACATAAGAAACATATGAACTTCAGCCCTCTAATACAATGCATGGCTGAAGGGCTGCCATTTCTTTTGCCTCAAGACCAAGAAGAAAAACAAATTTACAATTAAAAAAACAAGTCAAGGATACTTTATTGAACTATAAAGTATGAAGCTTCAGGTACATTTTTTGCCTACTTCACAGTAGGCACGGTGTAGGCAACAGTTCAAATTTCCACACATTCACCCATATGGCTTAATGACCTGTATCGTCAAAAGTTTCAATGAAAATACTCCTCTAAGCTATGCTTTGTCAATCTGTGACCAACAGTTGTCCATCCCACCACTGCCTACAACGGGGCCTAAACTGTGAACTTCTTTCAGCTTCAAAAATGGACCACAAGACCACAAGCTTGGTTGCCAAAGCTAACGATCAGATTAGCAAAAAAAACCTACTACGTCTATCCATACTCATTGCTAAAGATTCTGCATTAGTGAAAATTAGCACTAACAATGTGTCACTCATAACTGAGTGTCCAGGGTGCTGTAGGTTTTACAAGTTTGGGTGCTCTTATCACTAACCTAACATGATCAATCCATTATGAAATGGCTACATCAAGCATCTTGGATAATAATACATAATCAGGGAAATACAGAGCGGATAGTCATAACTCATGAGCAACTAATGGAAGACAAGATTGCCAGCTTTCTCAGTCCCTCAAAAACAGAGACTCCTAAGGTGTTTTTTAGTGCCCCTGATTTTAGGACTAATAATCATGACATAGCAGCAGCCATGTCTTTGCATACTCAAACAGCAATGACTTCTTCCTTAGGTAAACTGACAGCACTTTTCAACCCCTCCTCATTAGTTCTTCAGTGAATGGGAAGGGTTTATACTAAAGGAATAATCCAAGACAGTCCAAGTTCACCTGTTCTACTTATGAGTACATTCAAACCAAAACTGATACAAATCAAAGACGACAGCAGACAGTAAGGAACACGATTTGAATGGCAGATTTTAAAGAAAAAACAATGGAAAAAAACCCAAGCACATGAGTGTACCACAAAACTTCAGAAGCAACTGTAGTATGAGACAGGGGCAGAGTGGGAAGCTAAAGAAGGTAGAGCAACAAATATTAAAAGATGGATAGATTTAGCATGATCAGGAGGAGACCTGGAAAAGGACTGGAAAAAACAGGGGGAGGGAGGGAAATAGCTAACACAATGAAAGTAGAATATTTTAAAAAGGAAAAATACCCGTGAACTCAAAGTATTTAAGCAAGACAGGAATGCATGAGTGGGTGGTTAGGGACTAGATATGACTAAGCAGCTACACAACTACAGGTTCCAGGCAGTCCATGACATTTGTAATATACCCTATCACATTATTTATGAGTCCATAAGAACACCAAATTAACTTATCACAGGTTTTATGTATTGCTTTCTTCCCATATCCCACTTTTACTAATATTTTGAAAATTATTATTACAAATGTTAATCTTTTTTAAAGGGAAGCAAAAAGCCACATATAAATGTTATTTCAATTTCCTAAACTGTAAATGTGGCCAAAATCTTCAAATAAAACAAACAATTTGCTGAAACACTACGAATTATTGTGGCCAATTCTTCTGGACTGACTCAAGTTTCTTTTGCACTGGCTCAAAGAGTTTACACTGGTTGTTTTAAGAAGGTTATTGTTGAACAGCACTTTAAAAGTACAAGCCAGACTTCTGGTGAGAGAATGTAGGGGATGCAACTAGGAAAGCCAAGGTCTCCTGAGAATTAAACCTTTAAAGAGAGGTCAAGGGTAACAGAAAGGGCTTCTTCAAATACATTGCAGGTAAAACTAAACCTGGAGGCAATGTGGGACTCCTGCTGAATGAGCTGGGTGCCCTGAAGACAGAGGATACAGACAGAGAAAGCAGACATACTGAACACTTTCTTTGCCTCCATCTATATTTCTGGGAGCTGTCCTGATATCAAAGCCCAGACTGCTGAGGCTCCAGAGGAAGTTGATGCAAAAGAGGAGCCTGTTTTGGTTGATGAGGACTGGGTTAGGGATGTGTTGAGCAAACTGAATGTACATAAATCCATGGGCCCTGATGGCATGCAGCTGCGCAGGCTAAGGGAGACTGCAAAAGTCATTGCTAAGCCACTCTCTGTCATCTTTTCTAAGTCACGGGGATCAGAAGAGGTGCCTAGGGACCGGAGGTTAGCAAACATCACCCCAACCTTCAAAAAGGGTAAGAAGGAGGATGCAGGTAACTATAGACCGGTCAGCCTCACCTCCACCCCAGGAAAGGTGATGGAACAGTTTGTCTTGGACACTGTCTTTAGGCACATCAAGGACTAACCACCTACTGTCTTCTCCAAAGGCAAGGAGAAAGTTTTTACACATTCTTTAAAAAAAAAAAATGAAAAGGAATGGAAACAAATCCCAAAACTGGAAATTATTTATCTTCCTACATTGAAATAAACATTAGATTTGTACGTGGGGTTGAGGGTGGCAGAGTTTCATACTGAGCTGTTAACTTTGCTAGGTGTTTTGAAAACAACAACCCAATACTACACTGGGTAAGAATATTAAAACCTGGAGCTCCCAGAACTGTGTCAGAACATTTTTAGGCTAAGAATCAAAATATCCACACCCCCAAAGTTCTGAGAATTTTAGCATCATGTTTCATTACAAACATAAGCCTCTACATGAGAAGTCTTTGCCCTTGAGTTTCTTGAGATTGGCATGTAAGGAGTATCACATATTATACCTTAGCTTAATTCTAGCTGATACTGTCTCCAGTGCTGGACCTTCCACAGGTTCCTTTCAGGTATTACCAGGAGACACTCCACAGCAGAAATAAACTCAAGCTTGTCTACTGACATTACCATAACAAAACCTGCAGGTGGAGCACAGGTAAGCACAAAATAAACTAAGCTTGATCTACTTGTTCAGCTCCTCTATCTAAAACACATCATAAAGACTGGACACAAGAGCACAAGCAAACAAAATCATCTCGTTTTTTAACTGATTTCTAAAGTTAGAGTCATAGAGCTAAGCTACACAACAGTAACTTAGTCTTTCACTGCATCACCCCACTTCTGTCTCCCTTTCCTTTAAAATGTCCAACATATCTACAAGCTGATTTTCAGTGCATTTTTAATTACATACCCAGTCTCTAGGACCCTGCTGCTCCCCTCTCAATCCTAATTTCTCAGTGCACTGGAATTCAAAACCTGGAGACACAAAACATCCCAGCTCATTACTGCAACATTATCATGCTGTGCTTGCACCACTTTTACCTTGTACTTTTTTCTCTTAACTTTAGTGAGAATGATGAAGATGGATTACACTGAAGCTTCAGCTTTATCTTGCTATAGCAGGTGCACATTTGTAATTGTCTTTGTTGTGGTAAATTAATAGCAAATACCAGAAAATGGCAAGACTGGCAATCTATAATGTGCATCTCATGGTTTTCAGGTTCCTTGGCTGGCAAAAAATCTAAAAAACAGGAAAATGTTTACAAGTTCCAGGCTACTAAGAAACACCTTTGTAAAAAGCCCATGATGGCCTGCTGACCCAAGACAGAAGCATCCTTAAGAGGATTATTGTCTTCCTTTTTATAAGATTCTTATCAGGTCACAATTTTTTTCTGCCTGACATGACAAGCTTCTGCTCTATAATGATCATTAGATACAAGAATATGAACATATCACAGCCACCATACAGTTACTTTCCATTCTCACTGTAGTTACAAGGCAATTCAGGATTTGCATAGGCATTTGTTTGGTGCATTAAGCACAGAATGAAATCATTACAAAATGATGTATCTGTAAAAGTACAAAAATCATACCTTGCTTAGCAAGTGTTCTGAAACTGCCTTCGCCCAAACAAATACACACAACATTCATTTTGCTCGAAGTTACCCAATTAAATTTATTCAGGAACACTCATGATATTTGCAAACAAAAATCTGAAGCAAGACCATAGGAAACCCAAACCATAACTCTCATCCAAATAGGCTCAGAGTAAGTGCCAGAATTGCTACTATGCTTCACACTGACTCACTAATTTATCCCAGAAGTCACAGGAGTACTTCATTCTCCAATGAAAGAAGTAATTAAGTGTGAGCAGTTCTACATACGTAACCCACTGTTCAAGAGCTCAGGCATATATTTTACAGTATTTACTTTATTAGCTTAAATTATATGCAAGCATATAAAATACAGATTTTTATAAATCTATTTATAGATTTACAGAGGTTTAATTGAACCCTGCAAAGGTAACTTCCACTCTCTTCTTTTATGGTAGTAGAAATGTAGCCAAGACCATATTCTGCTTTATTTAACATAACAGTCTCTCAACACTGCACAACTCAACCACCAGGTGTTTGCTCTCTCATTCTCTTTGTAGAAGGAGCAATTTAAGAGTTCTACGCAACTTCACTGTACAAGGAAGACACGAAAATTTAATAAGTATATCCCAGAGTTATGATGGACAAAGTGGAAACAAGCTGGGGGTTTATTCATTAGTTGAAGTCCCTGATGGACCACTCCAAAATCTCCAGCCTTTACATGCATGTTCTTTACTACACAAGCTCCAGCATGACAAAACACAGTTATTTGTCCCCCACTATTTAGACTTCTAATTACTAGTTTCAGCTCACTGAGACCTTCTGAGATAAGAACCAACACCTCAAGCTGGATTTAATGTCATGCCAAAAGAAGTGAGGGTTGCAGCGAGAGATGATTCTGCAATGGCATGTCCCTCAGGAACACCAGCCACAGCACTTGCTGCTCATCTACTTTTCCTGAGCACAACAACATAAGCCCTACAACATCTCAGCCGAGCCATGAGGAAACACAGGATAGTTTGAAGGTACATCCTGATCTACACATTGAGATAATATCTCCTTGACAACTCAGAAATTAGAAGGCACTATTCAAAAGATGCTACATGAGGGCTTTGCATTCACAAGCAATCCACATGGTTTTTGTCAAGAAAGGAAGTTACCACATTGTTCCCTCCTTCAAATTATGCTCCTTGCATAAGACATTCTGGTGCTTAGGCTCAATCAGCTGCCCTAAGACATGGTCATCTGTAAGGCTCAAACTATTACTCAATACCTGATGACAATAACTCAAAGTGAACATCCTTTCTCATATTGCCAAGCCAAGCACATCCATGTAAATGGCAGAAAATAAGTGTAGTTAATTTTTAATTGGCCTTTACTTAATTTTTAATTGTTTTTGCAATTACTGTAAAGCTTTCCCACATTCCCACATATTTTTCTTTTTGCATAATGTATTTACCTGAATGCACATACACCAGTCATAGGGGTTTATTAATCCCTCACCGATACCATCTGCTACTGCAAAGGCAAATCTATCTGACGATCTCTGGCCCTTGGCACCTAGAAAGAACTGCACTAAGATTTTTGTCTCCTCACAATAGAGCTATCAGTCCACAATGGGTATTATTACCTTAAAAATATTTGACCTATTACAAATAAATGGATTTGCATTAAGTTCTTAAGATACATAAAACCGTTTTTATGAAACTGAGAACTACACAGACAAGGTTATGTCAGGCAACTAATATAACTAAAGTTCTCACTCTGCTGTGCATCAATTCACTGCACAAAACTTCCTTAGTTTAGACTGCTACAAATACTAACCTGACATAACAGTTTAGGCATTAAGTATAATTAAAACTTTTCCTCTGTGGTTAACAACAATATTTTTCATTGTCATCTGCTACCCTCACTGTTTCTTCCAAACTACTCATTAGTAAAGGTGCTCTCTGTTGAAAGTGATAAGTTGAAAACAGATTACCAACAATATTTATCCTGGGCTCTACTGTGGTTGCAAACCTCATCTGCAGTTGGCATCCTGGCCAGATCAAAATCAATGGGAGTGTTATACTGTTTCATTAGAATTGTGATTGTACCTTTGCCTTAGTTGGCTGAACACTCATTGCTTACTAATCAAAAAAAAAAAAAAAAAAGGCAAAGCTATCTCATCAGTAATGTATTCTATGAAAAATGAATGGTGACAAACTCGGCAGGAAAAGCAAGTGTTTTGCATGCTTACATATAAGCCTTACAGGTAAATCTGAAAGCTTCCCTTTGTGACGTGGTTCCAAACACACTAAAAGTAAATTCACAGTATTTTCAAAGGTGGTTTTATAGTGTCTCTGCAGGTACAGATGACTGCTTGATAAAGCATGTACCGTACAGTAAATATGCTGTACCTACACGACCACATGAACACAAAGACTCCCTAGTTTGTCCATAATTTTTAGTAAGTAGCTAAAGAAGTCTCTGTTTAACATCTTCTGTGTTTTTAAAGGTAGGGCTTCAGGTGCATTGTCTCATCTTCACACACACACACCCCCACACACCCCCCATCAAATTCACCTATACATTATTAAATTACAAGTAAAACTTGCCATTTACAACAAAAATTAGTATTTTAAGTAATTACCTCCACTGGACTGAAGTTTACAAAGAGAAGGCAGACAGCATTCTACATTCTCTTTACATTCTGGCTGAACCAGCGGGCACTTACATAGATGGCCCTTCCCCAATCCAATAGCTCATGTGCAGTCAAAGTAGGTCAGTGAAGAACAAAAGAGTTTTAAACTATACTAATCCAGAAGCTTCCCTGTCCTACAGGAATGATAGAGAAGGACCGTCAGAATTGCTGTGGTCATAGGACCAAAGGTATAACTGTAAAGCCTAGAAAGCCAAATACAATCCTGTGCCTTGGAGTTCTCCTGCCAAGTAATACCTGGCATATTACTTATTTGGTCTCAGAGACCCAGTCAAGAGGAAGGCAAATCCAGTGAAGCAGCACTGCTGTGTGTCTTATTCCTTCCTCTGACAGATGCAGTAAAGCATCAATCCTTAACACAGGACTTAACAATTGAGCGAGCTTTACACCCACTCCCCTGGCTCATGTCATCTTCAGAGGATGTTAGAGCTTGTTTCATTTTCATATCAGTTCCAGCATTTTCTCTCTTGTCAGAGCAAAGTGAAGAACCCGGCTCAGGCACAGCTTCAGCAGTGGCATAGACCCATCAGTTTGAGGGTCCTATCTCGTTTTGCATTTTGCTGTTTCTCTGGGCTGCTCCTATCTTTGCCTGCTCATGTTATTCCTCACAATCATATTCTTCCTGAAGCTCGTCTTTGTCTTGCTTCTTTCAGTCTGCAGCTGAAGACCTTCAAAGCAGCCCCCAGCTTCTCCAAATGCCATCTATTTTTACCTAGGTGCTGCCATCTCATTCCGGATGCTGCTAATTGGCCCCTTAGTCACAACTGGAAGAGTAACCCAGCTGAGTAACTCTTTCTGAGCTACTGCAACGTGAAGTTTATGCCTCATCTTGCTTCATTCAAATGAGGAAGCTTCTAGTAAATTTGTTTCCATATAAGAGGAAACACAGAGTTTAATACAAATTAACCAGAATTTACTCTCTAAGATTCTGTAGCAACTTCTCAGCTTCACTCACACACCTGTTTTTAAAGTAATGACCTTCCCACATGAGAGCTTTATGTGTCTGAAGTTCTAAAACCTCTATGGAAGCACCACAGGAGAGATCAACTGTACTCTACCTATTCATTGGTCTTTTTTCCACATTACCCAGACCAATCTGTAAACTTGCAAGAATCTACTCAAAAGAATTGACAGAAAACCCATGTAAAGTTAAGATTTTTTGAAGAGTAAAACAAGTCATGACAACACCCACAGTCAAACATCCTGTTCTGAAACAGGTGCTTTTCCACACAGACTACTTAAACACACAGCATGAAACAGCTGGCTTCATAGTAATGAAATAATGACCAGGACAATTCCATGAGCCTTGTCTGCTTCTCAAGCACTTTGCTAAGGAAAGTTTCAGCTTAAACATCTAGGAATTTTCTCCCAACTATTCTGCTCCTGCATAGTTATCAACCACACTGGTGCAAACAGGAAAAAAAAAATATTAGGCAGACAGACTAGTTAGGCAGCTTTTTACTAGAAAAGCACAAGTAAAACTAACTAACTAAATTATCTAAAGTAATTCGAAATTGCTTTGCAGTCATTCTAATACTTTATTATCTAACTAGAAAAGCAAATTTAAATGTGCAGTTATTTAAAAGCCATTACTTCAGGACTACAAAATGTAAATGAGAAAATGACCATTTTATTGAGATAACTTGATTCATTTTTACTAATGAAGACCATGGTTGTTTAATATTAATATAATGAATAGAAATTCTGAGGTTACCACAGGCAAGCACAGCGTGTTTTTGACAACATGAATGCAACTATCAGATGTCCTGAACATCATCTGTGAAAACTAAAAGCAGAGCTTTTCCACAGATTAGTAATCCTGGATTCAGTTAAATACTGGCAGGATTAATGCTATTTCCTAGGACGAAAGAAAGATCCTGTTCCATCCCAGAAAGACAGCTCTGGCTGTCAAGAGCCAAGGAAAGAGCTGTGGATCATTAAGAAACAGCCATTTCAAAAACTGGGATATTTTGGTGATCAGAGCATTCAATCAAATTGTTGGAGTACTTTTTCCATGGGGACCAAAGAGAACTTTAAATCATTTATTCTGCAAATAAGAAATTGCACATGTCTATGATGGTTTGTTTTGCTGAGAAAGGAACTTTTTTCTTGAACCGAAGGCAAAAAGGATCTGCTTTAAATGTGGTTCTGCTGAAAACAATGAATATGTACAGCAGATGGCAAAATCCCTGCCCTGCAAACACCACCATTACCCCTGTACATCCCTACCTCCCACTCTCACATCAGTTTTGTTTTCTTGAGGTTAATTTTTTTTTTAAAAACTTCCGAATAGCTGTTTCCAACTTTGGTCCAGACTGAGGACTCAAGTAATACAGCAAGAACAAGTTAATTGTCTTAGGGAATGGGCATACCTGACTATTCCATCTCAAGTGTATGGCACCTTAAAACCTGTAACAATCCTTGTTTCCCATGGCAGTACTGTGAGGGGCATTGCAGGGCCCTGTAGGACAAGCAGAACTCATCAAAAGCTAACCAGGCAACCTGACACTTAGAACCCAGCTCAAGAACACACCCCTCTCTTTCTCCAACTCCCAAACCACATGCTTTTTGTTCTTAAGTGTTGGGAAAAAGTAGGGAAGTCTCTAGGTGTGAACACAACCAAGACAGGACAGGACCATGGTTACTACCAGCTACACACTCACATTCTTCATGGGATATTTACCAGACGAAGGCCTAATAACGAGGCTCCTCTCTAACTCTCAGGCAGATGTGGTAGGCAGGATAAATCGAACACAGAACTACAATAACCTGTGACAAGCCTAAGGGCTCACAAGATCTCTGGTGGTATGCAGCTCTAATCAGTCCAAATGGCCTGGGCTGGGCTCAGCCACGAGGACACCACTGACTTTCCACAGCTTGCATCCACCCCTCCTGGCTTGGACTGCCTAGCCCAATGCAAATGGAGCTTTTGTGCCACTTCAGTGTCACCTGCACTCAACCCGGCCTACCAGAGATGGATGAGCTCCAAGTTCTTTGTCCTCTTCCCGATAAGGTGCAAAGCACAGCCTGGTTTATCCTCTCACTGTACACAGCCTTACCTGGGCTCACAGGTTTCATTGGCCTAATGCAAGGGTTTGATCAGGACACGGCTAAGCAGAGGAAATTAATAAAGGCTGCTTGTGCAATGAAGGGGAAAACTGCAGGTTCTTCTGCTCTGGGCACTACTCTTCCCAATATGAGACAATCCTTCCTTGAGGCATCAGCACCACCTTAGGGCACTCATGGTGCAAGTATTTACCCTTGGCCTTCACTTCAATAGCTCAGATCACCTGAAAAAAATCAAATTACTCAAAAATACAATCAGCTTGTGGGCAGATACAGGTTTATGCATCAGTATTTTTGGTTAAAGCTCTTGTAAAAGTGTATTACTGTACAATAGCATACTTCACCTGCTGAGGAATACAACCCTACTATCATTTCTCCACATGTTCGCTATCTCCACGTAACCAGCATACTAACCATCCCTTGAATTTCCTCCTTTTTTCAACATTACCAAGGGCTCACAGTTAAAAAGTGAAAGCTCAGATACTACAAACAGTCTGCCAGCAGTAGCACTTCCCTCCTCTCTCACTTGCAGAATAAGTGAACTTGAGCAGAGCTCTCTCCATGGCTCTACCACACCTGATCCTGCCCAGCTCCTCTTATCCAACAGGTCTGTCCAGTTCCTTTCTGCTTCCTGATCCTGTGACTGAACAATAACTTCCCATGGTTTTTCCCCCCTTTCCAGATCATCCCACATTTTCTTATCACTACTTACTGAGCTGTCATTAACCCTTTACTTTTGGGTAGGTCTCAAATAACAAGCAACATTCAGTCTATGTTTCTGAAGACTTAAAGAACTACTTTAGAATGTTTAGGTTAAAAATCAACACTAAAAAGTGACAGCCAAAAGAAATGTCCATAACAATGGATACTCCTAACATTTTCTGAATGTCTGAGGGGTAGAGCACACAGTCTAACAGGAGCTGAACAAAATTACCCCTGAACTGATATTTTGAAGTGAAGTTTCCTTTTTATTCTGCCTCAAAAGCAATAATGCCAGTGTCCTTTCTCAAACCGAACAGAAACACTGTATTTTTCCCTATGGAAATATTTAAGACCATGCGACTGGATTTACAATTTTTTTGATATAATTTTACTGGATTTATAATTTTCATATAAAAACTTGGAAAACTCTAAATCTAACTTGCATCTAAACATCAATTTTACCTTTATTCAGCACATAATTCCCTGCCTCCAACTGGACAGGGATCAACTGAGGCCCTGGCATATTCAACAAGTCTTTACTTCAGCAACAAGACATGGAAAAAGTATACTGCAATCTCTATTTTGAACTAAAATACATACACAGTCTCTCTTAAATCCTTCAACGCAGAAATCTGTGCATGCCTTGTTAACCAGAGTAATACAGACATTCATACACATCTGCCTGCCTTTCAAATAATGAACCTGTTTCAGCAATCCTTAATATGGCAAATATGGCAATTTTAATCAAATTAGACTTGTTTCTGAGTAACACAAAAACCAGGCTTAATTCTGAAACGCAGGAAAAACTGTTATGACATGGAGACTGGTCCTGCGCTTCCTCAGATATTAAGGCTCTCAGAGGTAGAAGAATTCTGAACACAGGATCAGGTTGGGAGCTAATCTAATTTCCACTTGGTGTCTCATAAAGCTCATCATATATCTATAAATACCAGCCAAATTAAACTATCATTTAAAAAAATAAGCATCAGCTTTCCTCTGAGTCTCCTGCTTGGCTACAGCTCGCCTAGACAGAGTATTATTAAACGGTACCTGTAAATGGAAGTTTATAGCTGCTGAAGAAAGCTGTTTCACATTAGAAACCAACCCTGCCCAAAACTTAGAAACCAAAACGTAAGCAATCAGACAAACAGTAACAACCAACAACAAAGTAAGACCAAAAAACCACCAACACCTCAGCCTTCGATTATGCAGAAAAAATTTCACAATGAGTGGTCACTCAAGACTGCATGTCAGCAAACCTATCCTTAAATACAGAAGAAAATATAAAAACAAATGAAAAGCTCTTATTTTTTCAGACCACTCCAATGTGAAGACCCTTACCCTTTATTATATCCACAGGATTAATATAGCTTCTTTCCAAAGCGGCACTGTGAATAACATCCCTCCTTTTAACATGATTGCTTACTGAAGGTATGCTCAGAAGTCCAGCACTAGCCTACAGTCTAATTCACCTGCCTAACAAGCGAATTATATTCATAACTGGATGGTGATTAACACCAAACAACCCAATGCTCACACAAATAGCAAAGCAAATCATTCTTTTCAAGCTGCCAATCGCTGAGGTCAAAACATTCATGCTTTTAAGTCAAATTACAATCAACTTCCTCCCCACCCATTCTATTATTTGTTATTCATGCATTGACAAGAGCATGAAAACCACAAAGAAGATCATGGGTAGCCTGGAAAAAACACTACTTAAAACACAAAACAGCATTGATAAACCAAGAGATGGAAAGGACTTCTTGAGTTTAAAAGAAACAAACAAGACCAAAATGAAACCCAACCTGATTTCCCCCTTTTATTTCTTTTAGGTACTTCCTATCATTTCATCTGCAACAGTATCCATCAACTACAACCAGCCAAGAAATTGCTTTCTGCTCTGAAATGTGAAAAAAAGTTATGCAGCAACACTTGTAACAAGTGGTTTGGGAAGCTGAGTGGTAATCCCTGAGAAAACAATAGGTTTAGATTTTAAAATTGTCGTTGTTACACAAAACTTCAGTAAAACAAGCAGAAGTTTTCTACTTTATATTGAATCATGCTACAACTTTGCTTGATCTTTCTAATCTCTGTTCATTTCCATGATATTGCTTTTAGATCAAGCATTTTCTAACCAAAAATTCTAATAACCTCCTTAAAAGGCTACTATTAACAGGAGCAACTGCACACAAAGGACAACACTACTAAAGACTCGTAGGAAACCAGAGCTTTTCATGGCAGAAACTCTCAAGTAGTACTGCTGGCACATGCTTCTGAACCCGAGAGCACTCTCGGTTTCTGCTTACCCTCCCCGGATCTTTAAAGCAGCCGTGACGTAGGAGCAACGGCTATGGTCAGGCACGGAAGGCAACTCCCCAGCTGTTTACCTTCTCCAATTCCACTCCAGTTTTCATGGGTAAACACACACTGGCCAGTTCTTTCATTATCTGCATAATCCCAGACTCTCTGATTACTGGACTGCAGTACCAGTGCCTGAGTGAGCTTTCATTGCTGAGTTATGGCCACACAGAACATGACCGGGAGAGTGCCAAAACAAGATGATTAAGTGGCAAAGTATGACAAGGCATGAATTACATTGTTAATATTCCTATCTGTCGTTAGCTGCAGAAACAAGGGGAGTGTGCAGCCAATAGCAGCCAGGCATGAAGAAAGCTTCTCCACTTTGACACAATTTCAAAATAAGAGCAACTATTTATTTTGAGCAATTTTGTTCCTGGGTTGCTGTGACACTGAAATGCATTTCGACAGGTTACAAATTACTTCCTTTTTCAAGTTCTACCTTGAAACAAGGTTGAAAGAAGCTTGCTTTATAAAGAGTCCAGTTACCATCCTTTCTTTTGAGAAATTCTTTTGAAAAATTATTTTTCAACCAGATATGCTGAATAGTTTTCATTGCAGCAATTTACTGCTTGTATTTAAGTAAATACCAAATTTCCACAGAATTTGGATGTCATATCTCCACATTCATTTAAAAAATAAATCACAAAGGTTTTTTTATAAAAAGTGAGTTTTAAGAAAAGTCATGAAACCTCCATTTGTGCTTTTTTTAACCATATAATCAGTATTCAAGGTTTCATTCTTCTCTGTAAGGATAGCCATTCTCCTCTACCTTCAAGAATCTGACTATTTTTAAGTAATTTGTTTGGAAAAGGGAAGGCAAATGCCTAAGTCTGGCAAAAGTCAGTATAAGGGCATGTACACAATAAATTACTGTATGTTACACCACAATATCAGAAGAATAAACACAGCAAGAGCCCACAGAGTCACTTTGTCACTGCAGAACATCACTTCACAGTACTGGAGAAAATTGTTCAACATTCCTTAAGATTTTAACCCCAAAAACAGGAATATCAAGTGAATATCAAGTGAATACGCAAGACATTTTTCACTCAGCTGTTCTCAGTTGACAAGGAAAATGACAAAGGCACGTGGTGCCAGAAAGAGGGGAGAAAGGGGCAATGTGAAGACAGCTCTGCTCAGGACAGGCAAAAGTGAGAAAATACAACAGCTTAACCCAGCAAGGCTCACTAAACATACTAATGAGAAGAAATGGTTCTGATGAAGCAACAAATTCATTACAAATTACAGTAAAAACAGTAAAAGAATGCACAGCTTGCCATGCTTAGGACAAAATATTAACTATGCATAATGACAGAACTGTGAGAATTATTTTAAATCCAGATTAATTCATTTACATGTTTTATTACTTTTCTTTAGAAATCTGATTAAGAAGGAAAGGACTTCATAGGTGACAACAGGTAGCAAACCGCAATACTCCAGTCCAGAGCATACCTGAATTTCACTAGCCTGCTTCATTACATTTAATCAAGGCTTCTGAAAAAGATTTGTGACAGTCTGTGATTTTAAAAAGAAAACAAAAAATTATTCAATCAGATCTGCTTCTAGTCAAATAAGATTAGAGAAATCTTTCAGTCACTTAGCTGTAAAAAAAGCTGCAAATCTTTAATGAGTTTGTGTAACATCATACTTAACTTTTATCACTTGTTTTTCTCAAGCAAAACTAGAATAACATTTTAAAGACTGTCATTTTAAGCTGTATTACTCACAAGATATTAAAATAACACTAAGAAATAAAAAGGTTCCAATTAAAAGCATCCATTAATATTCAACTGCAAATTTGAGACATTCTGTTTTTTCCTCAATGCTTGCTTAGAGCTGTAGAGTATTTCAGGACTGGTTCCCACCAAGTTCTCTTGCATTTTGAGTCATTGCCCATTCTGTAAATCATGACCCAGCATCTCAGGCTGAGCAGCAGAGCAGCTAGCAGTGTCACCCAAGATGTACAGAGCAGAGCAAACTAAAAAAACAAGCTTATCCAAGTAAAGATCCAGCTTATCTAACTCATGAAAGCCTCAGTTTTCTTCCCAAATCCCTTACTGTCTTTTTCACAAACTTCCAAAGCTTCTGAAATGGGTGAAGCTGGACATCTTAAAGCTGCAGATTTAGGAAATTGCAAGCTGGAAGGGGCTAACAGAGCAGATAGTCCTTAAGATTTTCTAATGAAACAACCGCTGTGAAATAAGTCCAGTAACTTATGCTCAACTAAAATAATTTTTCTATGAGTCATGACTCTTGATTTGGAAGCACACAAACTGAGAATCTAATACCACTTTAAGCAGTCCTGCCAGCCCATATTTTTTCCTCATTATTAAACAGGCATGCCTAGTCTCTAGCTTTAGCCAACAGCACCAGTTCTTCTTGTATTTGATCAGAATCTTCTCCCCAAAAGACAATTACCTGCTCTCAAGCTTCCACAAGTTAAATAATTATTTACATATTTTTATTTGTAATCCTCAGACATTTTCTCTAGGTCTTTGATGATTTAATGGGTCTGCATCTCTCTCATTCTCCTATAGCTTCAAGTATGTCAAGGCCCAGACCCCACAATGCATTCTAGTACTGATCTCAGCAGTGCCACAAAGAGAAGTGACACCAATGCCTCAGTCACACCTAAGAGGAAACAAATCATCCTCATTTGCTGTCTAAGAATGATGCACACCCACTCCAGCTAATGGCAGATGCTAAATGTCTGATCATTCCAAACGATGATAATACTATCTAGCTGTTACACACAAAATAATCTCAGAATTCTGCCAAATTTGAGCTGGTGCTCACACAAAGCAAAAGGTTGATCCAGGGCATAAAACCCATCACTGATAAACAGCAAGGTACAAGATAAATTCTACAGCAGAACGGAAAAAAGGCACTCATGCACATTTTTAGAAATTCTACAAGGAAAATTATAAACGTATGAAACTGTGTACATGACTTTGAGCCCTGCTAGCGTATAGGGCAGTAACAAACAAAACAGTAACCAAATGACAAAACCTATTTATCTAAAGTGAAAAACTCCTTTCCAACAGAAGAACTAGAAGCTGAGACAGAAAAAAGACGGTTTTAAAAGTTTTGTTCTTTGTTTGCCTTAAAAGAGAATTTTTATTTTAAACAATTTAACTAAAAGCTAGAAGATTTCTGCAAAATTTGTCTACAATGAAATTTCTAAAATAATTAAGCCATGGAAAGCTGCACTTTCTGTTTAAAATCAAGACACTTGTTAATTTGAGCATTTTGTGGCTCAATGTGAACTACGAATGGGACATGCTGAAAAGGTAATTTTCCCCCCCTTTTCTGCAGCACCTGCTAGAAGCTTCAGGCACACAAAATTAAATCTATTCCAGAAGGTACAAAACATTAATCACCTCTTTTGACTTCTTTGTTCCACAAAAAGTATGAAATGTGTTCTACTGGAAGCGCTTATACTCACACAAGTGCAAGTATCATACTTATGCTTCAGAAGCACAAATATCTCCATTGATGTTAACTATTTAATGGTCCAGCATACAGATCCTGCACTTAACTCTCCCCATGGAACAGGTCGTAAAGAGAACCACACTTAAAAATGAATTAGAAGTGCATACTCCCTGCTCAAATTAACTGCCCTGGTCCTGAGTAATGGCTTCCTTAGGCCTTTTCTCCATGCTGAGTCACACAGCACAACAGCTTCACACTACTCCTTTATCTCCTCTCTCCACCCACCAAAAGGAAAAAGTGCTGGGATCGCTCGATTCATGCATCCCACATAGTGTCTCACAGGTCAGAAAAATACATCTGAAGAGCTTTTACACTCTGGCTTGGCAATGAGGCAAGAAAGCAGGACAGCTCCCAGGGCTACCCAACCTGCAGAAGAGGCCATTGCAGAGAAGAGGAAAGCAGGGATGAAGGAAGCTTCCCCTCTTGGGCTGTACACCAAGCTTTGCCTGAAATTAAGGCCCAATCCAATCACCTCAGTTCTGCTCTTCCTTATTGCGCTCTCAAAGGCTGCAGCACAAAATAAACCCATTACGCAAATTTTCAAAGTCTCTAGCTTAGAAGAACATGAATAGCAGAAGATACACTGAGTTTTCTGATACCTTCAGAAGACAATCACCTCACATGCACATCCTTCACCTCAATTTATGTAATTTGACACAGATACACTCCCTTCGAAAAGGAAACCCAAAATGTTGCCTAAACTGAATGTTAAGACAGGTAGGATAAAACAGAAGGGCTTGGGATTTGATTTCTCCCCTCATCCCTGCTAGTATATTTGTAACTGAGCTCTGCTTTTTTTCTTTCCTCCATGAACACCACTCAACATCCAGACATGCACATTTTTTTAACCAAAACTCTGCCATATTTTCCCTAGCAATTCTTGCAGTCATTAAATGGTTTCCAGGCAAAGCTACCAAACAGCTGCTTAATATTTGCAAGTAGTTTTGGTCCAGGTAGCATCTGCCAACCTCTCAGCCACATATAGTATCCTCCCACAGCTGAAGCCTAACAGACTTCTCTATTGAGACTTAAATCAGCAGCCTCTTTGTCTCCATGCAACTGCTCTTTTACTTAAAACAGTAGGGCAGCACAGAAAGTACAACACGAATTTAAGCAGTGAAGCTGGCAGAAACCTTCTCCTTGTCTAAAAAAAAAAAAATGCAAGTACCCACTCATCTCCTCACATAAAAAAATAAAATGCAGGCCCTCTCCCCATTTCAGAGCTCATACTCACTTGCTGCCCTGCAGGTCAGTTCCCACCCCTTCCAGGGGATAGATAAGATGGAATCATTACTAAGGACATGAAGCAGATGAGGGACAGGACTCCATGCTTTATATGTTTTTTTTTATAAAAACTTTATATGTTTTTTTTCTCTCTGAAGGAAACAGCAAATGAGCTTCCCTACATCTTACATCTCCTTGCAGTATTCACAGAACTTTTGAAGATACAGAATGTTGAAATTCCACACTAACTTTTTCATTCTGTTGCGTATTATAAGAATGTGTGGCTTTCAGTGTTATGCAGATTCTCACTTACCTCTAAGAACAATATTAAGACTGATATATTCAATTAACTTAAGATTTCAGATCTTCATCTTCCTGGTTTTGTATATTGGGAGAAAATTTAACACAAATTACGTTTTTATTTTTAAAGTCCTGATGATGGTTGAATCATAGAATCATTAGGGATAGGAAGAGACCTCAGAAGGTCATCTAATCCAATCCCCCTGCCACAGCAGGATCACCAATCCAAGCCTGCTATGTAGTGTGGCATCTTTAACAAAATCTGTGCTGTGCAAACTGCCGTTTGACATGCTCAGGAATTCCAGTCCCAAGCCCAAGGACCCTGTACGATCAGACTGTCAGCAGATGAAGAGAAAACTAGTGCCCCGATAAATGGTACCTAAAACCTTAGTATTAGACAAACACAGAAACCTGACCTTTGACAGTGTGTTTTACTGAACAATCTTCAGTTGCTGACAGCTATCAAAGCATTCAAAAGCAACAGCAACATTTAAAAACTGCTGTATTTTGCATCCAACTCTTCAATACTCACTCATTTGCATGAAAAAATAGAGAGTTTAAATGACATTTGTTTGGGGAAATTTTGATAACTGATTGTTATCAACTGGTTTTCCCTATCTGACTTGAAAAGCACAGTTTGTCAAGCCCACAGCACAACTAGTTTAGTCTTGTACATTTTCCCTATTAATGTACATAGCTACAAGTAATTTTTTCCCCACATATTTTCTCCCCCATTATTGTAATGAAGCAATCACAGCAGCTCTTTGTGCAATCGTTTACAAGGCCAGCACATCAAAATGTCACACTAACCAGGCCCAGGATGGCCTTGGTTCACCCCTGAACATACTTCTAAAACACATGTGTGCATACGCACACACACACACATATATACACCCCCCCGTCCTTGAGCCCATGGCTAAATGATTTGTTCCAGGTTGATGTGTTCACTCCATCTTAAGTGGCCAGTGCTAAGACAGAAGTACTCTGGCTTCTACCTTATCCAGGCATGCAAAAGCAAACTCTAAGCTAAATTCACCTTCAAAAAATAACCATAAAGAAACAAAAGAAATTCCTTTCTCTTAACTGTGCAGATGTTTAAGATTAGCTAGGTGGTAAATTCCTTCATGAATTTTATCATATTTTCAGGTCTGAAATGCCATAAAACTTCTTTATTCTTTAATCTTTGTTCTTTCCACAGCAATGAGAATGAGTAGTATTTAGTTTTCTTAACTAGTCATTTCTTTTGTTATCTGCCGAAATCCATTAATATTTACTTCAGATATTAATTTTGTCTTCTCCAACTTCATACCCTTAGATTCTATCACACTATATTCTTCCCTATTTCAAAGGTACAGTTCTGTAGGAGATAAACTGGATTAAAAACATATTGAGGATTATAGATTATGCAGTTAGAACAAACACAGGCAAGTATTTCAAATAGCTGACTCTACAGAAAGGAATCACATGCTGTTCTCAAGATGATATACAAAAATAGAAAGCACATTCTGCTAGGAAAATATTTACTTAATAATTTATCATTTAAGAACTACTACTGTTCAAATCAGAGTACAAAGGCAGTATATTGAAATAAATGTGAAAATAAATATGCAATGATGACAACATCGCTTAGATTTTGATTGTGATTGGATTTACAAAGTTTGTTCCAGCATTCCTGTTCTCCCTGAAAGTCCTATGTTTAAAACTGGTTCCAATTTATTTTGGATAGAAGAGGCTGAGAAACACAGCACTGTCAAAATGACTAGAAGTAAAAGAGTAAGTGTCTCCAAGTATGCAACTGGAAAGAAATGTCAGTGAGATACAAGAATCAATTTAGTCCAGACATTAATAACTTTATTAATCATCTATATGATTAAAATAGCATATATATAACATCTTCTGAAGACATTACTGCTACTGAAAGTTCCCTATATAAAGTCAGAAAGAATACAAAGAGAACCTAAGCAAATTCCTTACATGGCCAGAAAATAAAGTGAAATAATGTCTGGAAAAACACCAACTAATGCATCTGGGAAAAATAATCCCAAATATACATGTTCAATATGAACAACAAACCTGGGTAACAAAAATACAGAAAACCTGCATTAAGGACAAGTGCAGCCCGAGCTCAAAAGAGCTACTATTTAGTCTGTGACTCCAAGAATATGGGCAAGGGTGAACTACTTCCGTTTCACACATTTGACCCTTTCCAAAACAAAGCACACTTGGGTGGGCAGACTCTATTCAACGATCTTTGCTTCGACTCTGGACAATAGGTCCTGTTGCCTGACACGATTAAAAGTACATGGTGAAAGATATGATCAGGTACTAAATGCTTTATCTAAAAAGACCAACTGAAATGAAAAAACTAGTTTTCAGTGCTTTATTATTGTATAGCGTGTGCTGTTGTACTGCTCTCCATTATATATGAAATATCAGGCTTTTTTTAATTCCTGCACAGTAATACTTATCCAAAAACAAATAAATACAAAAATACATTCTTTTCCAAACCATTTGCTTTTTATTGACCATGAAGCTTTGGCACATTTCACCACAAGTGAAATAACTTTGAACATGTTGGCTCTCAAATGAATTTTAGCTGTAGTGCATGCTTATTCACGCTAGGATCAACCATGCAGAGCAAGGGGAGACTAATGTCACACTCGTGTCAAATGAGGTCACCTCCCAATCTATTCTGAAGGGCATGTCTGCAAAGTCCCTGAAGAAAGTTTCTGCAGCAGGAATTACTGCTTCTTACCAAGCAGGAAATAAAAGAAGCCTGCTTAGAGATACAACTTCCAGCCACTTAATTCTGTTTTTAGATAGAGCATTCTTTCACTAGGAGAACAGCCTGAAAAAAACCACTTTTACACCACTAACATAAATTAAAATCTCTCCAATTCCCTCAGAACCAGTTCAGCACATACAGGAATACAGAGAATGATTTAGCTTTTGTGGAGGTTATTTTTCTTTTCTAGAGGGATAATTTGATGTTGGGATACCTCCCCAGGGCATGTTAGTGAGAATTATCTGTCCCACTTGAGATTTTAAAGTTTAGCTCATGTACCTTCCTGCCGATGAAGGCAGGTGGTCCAAATGCTGTTCGCTGAACATAACTCCGAACATTAGGGATGGAGTAGTTCAGAGACAACAGGACACTGAAAGAACAGGAAGAGAAAAAGACATGACCTGGGAAATTCAACACATTTCTCCTGCCTGTGGAATTTCCGGATATTAGGAAGACACAAAAATATGAGGATACTCTGATGAGATCATCGAATCTGTTGTTGTCTTTTAAGAAAAAGAGCTCATTGTTTTTATTTATTATTTGGAGACTTTGTTTGTTCTTCCTGAAATTAAAGAGGAGATAAATTTCACTCCATGACCTTAAATTTCACAGTTAATGGCAAGATAGAGTAAATATAACCTCAAGCACTTAGTTACTTTCCCCTTTGCTGCTACGATGACTTTTGACTCATCCCAGTGAAGCATTTAGAATTTTTCCAGGAGCCTTTTCATTGCTTGCCTTATGCCTGCCCCACAGTACAGATTCCACATGCTCACTTCTCTAATATTAACAGATTCACTGCAGTTGTTTGATTTTGTTTTCTTCTTGTGCCTAACAAGATTTAACCTGGCAGCTCAGATGATGTTCTAAAGCAGTTTACAGCAAACAACACTATTTTTCAGATTAGGAATCCAAACTACAGTCTAACAACCACCTCGATACAATGCCTGTTCCTCAAAGTTCATCTAAAAATAGGTCTGCTCTGGTACCTTTGCTAACAAACACATCCCGAGACAACTGCATCTCTTTTCCAAGAACCAAAACCAGGTGCCAGAATCATTAGGGATCGAAAGGGACCTCAAAAGATCATCTAGTCCAATCCCCCTACCACAGAACGATCACCTAGACCAAGTCACACAGGAACACATCCAGGTGGGTCTGGAATGTCTCCAGAGAAAGACACCCCACAACCCCCTGGGTAGCCTGTTCAAATGCTCCAGTACCCTCACTGAGAAGATCCTTCTGATATTTATATGGAACCTCCTCTATTCCAGCTTGCACCCACTGCCCCTTGTCCTAGCACCAGATGACCCTGAGAAAAGTCTGGCTCCATCTTTCTGACACACACTCCTCACGTATTTATAGACATTGATGAGATCACCCCTCAGTCTTCTCTTCTCTAAGCTCAAGACACCCAGCTCCCTCAGCCTTTCCTCATCAGAGAGGAAAGGTGCTGGACACCCTCCAGCAGCAATGTGTCATTCATTAACTGAAGACCCCAGAACTAGACACAATACTCCAGATATGGCCTCACTAGTGCAGAGTAGAGGGAGAAAAGAACCTCCCTCATTCTGCTAACCACCCATCAATCTGATGCAGCCCAGGATGCTGTTGGCCTTCTTGGCCACAAGAGCACTTGAGGGGCTCATAGTCATCCTGCTGTCCACTAGGACCCCCACATCCCTTTATCCTACACTGCTGTCCAACAGGTCAGTCCCCAACCTATACTGGCCCCTGAGGTTGTTCTTGCCCAG